>JBBPFD010000732.1:0-127521 GCA_038363315.1 Mugilogobius chulae | reverse complement strand
AAGAGAGAGAGTGTGGATGTATTGTGAGGAAGAAGGAAGAAAGAGAGAAGGAAGGGGGGAGAGAGAAAAGATTGAGACGGGGAGGAGAGAAGGGAGAAAGGAGTGAAAGGAGAAGGAGGGAGAAGGAGAGAAGAGGAAAGAAAAGTTGAAGAGGCAGGAGGCAGAGGAGAGAGAGGGAGGGAGGGGAGGGGGAAAGAAGAAGGAAGAAAAGAAAACAGGGGACCCAAGAGGAGAAGGGGAAGGGAGGGGGAAGGGAAAAGAGAGACGCGAATAAGCGAAGAAGAGAGGAAAGAAAGAGAGAGAAGAAGAAAGAGAGGAGGAGAGAGAAAGAGAAGAGAGTTGTTAAGAAGACAAGAAAGAGAGAGAGAGGAGAAAGAGAAGGGGGAGAGAGAGAGTAATTAGATGTTTTAGAAGAGCAAAGAGATGAGAAAGATGACGGAAAAAAAGAGAGTAGTAGAGAGGGAAAAGAGACCGGAGAGAGAGGAGGAAGAGGAGGAGGAGGAGGAGAGAGAGCGAGGAAGAGAAAGGAAAAGAGAGAAAGAAGAGAGTGAGGAGAGAGCCCAAGAGGAGAAGTCATGGAGTCTCTGCAAGGCAGAAAACACTGAGAGAAGAGAAAGGAGAGCAGAGAGAGAAAGACGAGAGAGAGAGAGGGAGATCAGAAAAGCAGAGAGAGGGGACGAGAAGGAAAAGAGGAGAGAGGGAAGAGATCAAAACATACTGTAGATGAGAGAAGGAGGACAGGGAAAGAGGAAAAGAGAGGAAGAAGAGATGGGTAGGGACGAGAGAGAGAGGAGAGAGAGAGGACAGAAAGAGGAGAGAGAAAGAAAAGAGAGTCATGGGAAGTTCTCTCAGAAAATACTGAAAGGAAAAGACAGGAGAGACAAGAGAGACGCAGAAGAAGGGGCAGAGAGGAGAGGGAAAGAGGAGGAAAAAGAGCAGCAGAAAGATTTTAAAGAAAAGTAATTAAAAGTATCTTCAGGCAGAATAAAAAACGTGTATTTGTATGGATTTAATTGTATTTGTTTTACGTGTTTTTCCTTCTGCACAAAGAGTGTTGACAGAAAGAATAAAAACGTTTTGAGCTTCAATAATCATGAACGCTGTGTGATAATTGCACCGACGAAACTGTTGATTTCTCTTCCAATTTTCATTAATGTGTGCAGCTTCCTCTATTCACCCTCTCTTCCTCTCCTCTCCTCTCCTCTCTCTGTCCTTCTCTCTCTCTCTCTCTCTTCCTCTCTCTCTATCTTCTCTCTCTCTTGTTTCCCTCTCTCTCTTTCCACTCTCTCTCTCTCTGTTGTTGCCATGGCTATGCGTGCAGAGGTTGTTCAACACTTTTAACTCGAGCCTAATTCGAGTCTTTGGCTCCAGACATAGCTCTCGACCTTCTAACTGAGCGAGGTCTGACAGGTACGAGCCGGTCACTAGAACCACAACAGAGAGAGAAGAGAGAAGGAGAGGGAGAGAGAAGAGAGGAGGAGAGACCATGTCACTTGACCACAACAGAGACAGAGAGAAGAAGAGAGGGAGAGGAGAGAGAGAGAGGAGAGAGAGAGAAGGGAGAGAGAGACCCATGTCCACTGACCACACAGAGAGAGAGAGGCGAGAGAGAGACCATGTCACTGACCACCCCCCCCCCCCCCCCCCCCCCCCCCCCCCCCCCCCTCAACAGAGAGAGCAAGAGAGAGAAGAGAGGGAGGGAGAGAGAGGGAGAGAGAGAGAAGAGAGAGAGACCATTCACTGACCACAACAGAGAGAGAGGAGAGAAGAGAGAGGAGAGAGAGACCATGTCACTTACCACAACAGGAGAGAGAGAAGAGAGGGAGAGAGAGGAAGAAGATTAGAGAGAGAGAGAGAGGAGAGAGAGAAAGAGAGCGAGGGAGAGAGAGGAGGGGAGAGAGTCATGACAACAGAGAGAGGGAAGAGAGGAAGGAGAGAGGGGAAGGAGAGAGAGAGAGGAGAGAAAGAGGAGGGAGAAAGAGGAGGAGAGAGGAAGGAAGAGAGAGAGAGAGAGGGAAGAGAGAGGGGGGAAAGAAAGAGAGGATGGGAGAGAGGGAGAGAGGAAGAAAGAGAGAGGGAGAAGAGGAGAGAAAGAGAGAGAGGGAGGGAGAGATGAAGAGAAAGAGAGAGAGGGAAGAGAGAGAGAAGAGAGAGAGGAGAGAGAGGAGAGGGTGGGGTCAGAGGAGCGAGAACATCAACGACCACAAAGAGAGAGAGAGAGAGAAAAGAGAGAAGAGAGAGAAGAGAGAGGAGAGAGGGAGGGAAGAGGGGGTAAGAAAGAAATAGAGGAGAGAACAATGAAATAGAGAGGAGAGAGAGAGGTGAAGGATGAGAGAATAGAGGGAGAGAGGAGAGAGAAAGACAGAGAGATAGGTGGTGTGGAGAGAGACAGAGAGAGTGAGAGAGAATAAGGAAAGAAGAGAGGGCGAGGGAGGGAGGAAGAGAAGAGAGGGAGGGAGGAGAGAGGTAAGAGAGAGGGGGAGAGAGAGGGATACAGAGGGAGGAGAGAAGAAGAAGGAGAGAGAAAGAGAGAGAGTAAGAGAAAGAGAGGGAGGGAGAGGAGAAAGAGAAAAGAGAGAGAGGGAGAGGAAAGGGGAAAGAGAGAGTAGAGACCAGAGAGAGGGAGGGAGGGAGAAAGAGAGGGAGAGAGAATGGGTGAAATGTTGATGAAGTTTGAGAGAAGAGAGAGAGAGAAGAGAGAGAGAGAGAGGAGAAGAGGGAGGGATAGAACTAATAAAATATGGATGAAGTTTGAAAATCTTCAAACTGTCATGTTAGAGACAAAGCTTACTGTTCAGTCTTGTGTCATGTTTGGACGTCTTTGCTCTGTCTGTTGATTCATCTCAATAAGTTTCATTTAACTAAAAGATTTAGTAATAAGGATGTATCCTGTAATTACAACAACATGAGTCAGAGTGAACTGCATCGGTCGGAGTGTGTTGGAAACAGTAATGTGGCTGAAAAGTGCCAGATTCAGGTTTACTATTTTGAAGCATTCTGGTTTTTATCAGAGAGTCAAAGACAGTGGCATGAACTATGTTTGTGGCATAAAAAAAGAAAATAAAACACAATTGGCAAGGATTTAGTTGCTTGGAAAATCACCCCGTTCCTCTTTCAAATTTCAGTGTTCGTGACAGATTTATTAGAGACATGCATCGTCTGCTGTGTGAAAACCAACATGGCTGCTCCCAACGAAAAAAATATACAACGTGAAACTGAAAAACATCGCTTTTTTCTGCTGAATCAATGAGCGAAGGAAAAAACGGTTTTAATGTGAAGTGAGTGAAGTTAGATTTTGGTCTAAATGACAGACGACCAATCAGCTTCTCTGTTTCATCTGCGTCACACAAATAAACTAATCTGATTGGTCGTAACAATGTGGATTTGATCTGAAAAGCGGCGGGGGGCGTGTGACCAGACCCACTCTGAGCAGTTTGCTGAAGCCTGGGTTCTGTATTCCAGGCAAAGGATTTAGGGCTGCTCCATGTGATGTTTCAGCCACGAATGAGCTGGACTTTGTAACTTTCTAAGTCTGACGTAAACCTTGGTTGCAACAAAGTATTTTAAAGGGGCACTGTTTCCACTTTTGAACACTAGAGGGAGCCTTTCACATGCATTTTGCCTATCTACCATCTGACATCTAGGTCAATGATCCACATTCCGGCCCGTAATAAAACATTTCAAATACGTATAAATGTATCACAATTGATGTGGATTGGTTAACAGTGTCTCTTAAGTATTCATGTTGTAAAGAATAAATATGATTTAAATGTTTGTGGACTATAGTGATCATTAAAATTCCTCTCAATCTTACACAGTACAGCCTCTTTAAATACAGACTTTTTATAGATGCAATCATTTCCAAGCTTAAAACAAACAAAATAGTGTTGATGCTCTTTTGTTACATAATGTCTATGATAAATAATAATTGTGCATTGTGCGATTTATGCAAAACAAGGTCTATATAAACTGCCTACAATAGTTACTGTGATTAAACATGTTTGCAGACTTTAGGTTTAACTTGTGCACATGCAGCTGTTCACACACAGGGAACATTTGCAGTGGTTTGTGCCTCCTCATTTCATCATGATTTGTTGTTAACTGTGAAAATAACTTTGTTTTTGAACCACCTTTCTCACACGCAACAACGTCGCGCTCGCGTTTGTTGTCCGCAGTTGGCACCCACAATGCTTTGCGGCGTGACGTCACAATCTATTTTTAGAAAGGTTAATGCTAGATAGTCAGGATGATGGTTAAGTTTAGGAGAACGAGTAAGTTTAGGAAAACGGTTAGGGTGGTTAAGATAAAAATATAACATTTTAAGCTCGTTTAGCAACAGTTGCCAATGGCAACCAGTTCACTTCTGCCCCTTTGGACCTGACTATCTATCGTTATTTAGAAACTGGGGAAAGCGCTGTTAACACAGAACTGAGTGTGCAAATCAGTGCTGCTGTCGCAAGAATACACTGGCCACATTTTTGACCAGAAATGTTTAATTTAGGCTACTCAAATTGCACTAAAATTCCCACTAAAAAATCCATAGGCAAGAAATAATAAGCAGTGCTACAAACACTCCAGTCTAACAGCCTGATTATCTTTAATCTAAAACACTGTTACTTCTCCTCTTTATCCACAAGTCACTTTGGACCTTTTGCCTACATTTAACTTTGGAATAATACTGCGCATGAACTCAAAACAGAACAGCTGGTGTCCCTTTAAACATCATGAAAACTTGAGTGTGAGCTAAAGAAGCTAAAGTGTGCTATTGTCCGTGGATTTTGGCCTGAACTTGCCCGGGAAACTCGCTCCTGCTGCGGCTGTGAGGGCGGGGAAGCCCAGGCCTGTGTCTGCCTGCTCTGGGCCACAACCACAACGTACCTGAACCAGGAACCTCCGGGAAAACCGTCAGAGCCGAGAGCAGAGGGGAGGAGGCAGGGGGAGAGCGACGGTGGAGAGGGAGACCGGAGCAGCGACACGGGAGCAGCGACAGGGAGAAGTCTGGGCTTGTTGTGTAGTGTTGCTTCACACATGGAGTTGCTCCTGGTTCAAGTCCAGCACCAAAACACTGTATTCTTCAGGCCATGAACCAGTTAAAGTAATTTGAAATCCAATTATCATCACCGAAATCTTCTGACGTCATGAGCTTTGGGGAGGGTAAGGTAAGGTACACTTTATTGTCCTTTAGGTTAATTTGTCTGCATTTGACCAGCCTCTGAAGCATCTGGCTAAAAGGTCTGGAGGAATCCAACCCAGACACGAGGAGAAACCTGCAAACTGCACACAGAAAGCACAAGTCGAACTCGCAACCTTCTTGCTGTGAGCACTTTTCACCGTATCGACTGAAAGGATGAGATGACTGATTCAAGTGTGTGAAAGGTTACTCTGAAGTTGGGTGCGCCGTTAAAAAGAAACTAAACGCAGAATCAACTTTTTTTCATTCTCAAACTGTGTATATGGTGTCAAAATAGAATTATCTACTGTTTCCAGGTCTTTTTTGAACGTTTTGGTGCAAACTCGCTCATTTTGCCGTTATGTGTGTAAAAACCACAACTGTGCTGCTGCGATGGTGCATTTTCAGTTCACACCCATGTCACATCAATTTGATGCTACAAACGAGCCCAGGTGGAGATATAACCTCCTTGTGATACCACTGCTAAGGCAAGCTGGAAAGCGGTCGTCATTTGGCTCAACTAGATAAATATGTGTTCGAAGGTGCGCAGGTTCAATCCTTGTGTCAGTGTTTAATTTTTCTAGTTTTCAGTTTTAGAAAATACTCACATGTTCACATCATGAGCTCATGTGCTTATGTAGGCTAAAGCAAAGGCTTCTTTCATGTCTGCAAAGATTAAAAAAGAATCTTGATGTGTTAGTAAGAAACTAGACCAGTGCACAGCCTCAGAGCTGTGAACTTCTCCACACGTCCGGATCGCTCCCACACAAAACTCACATCACTCACTATATATTTGGTGCTGTCAATCAAAGTCTGTTCACACCCACCTGGGTGTCTCTTAAAAGACCTCTATCACCCACTTTAGCAAGTCTGTTTGAGGTTCAGTTGTGGGCGGAGTAAGTCTCTGGCCGCGTGTTTAGCTTCACTTTAAAGATGGTGTGAGAAGCCCAGATACATGAGGGAAGTTTAACTAGAACCACTGCTCCTCCACATCCAGAGAAGCTAATCTATCTACCCTTTTAGATATGTACTTTTACCAGATGACACACACCTGTCAGTGACTGATCTCAGAAGCACAGAAGCACTGGGCCTGGACTGGAGATCGCTGGAACACCAGGAGCCACAGCAGGACGACGAGATGGATCTGTCACTGAGTCCTCGTGTTTGTTTCCACCGGGAAAGTGGTTCCTAATGCAAAGAGCTTGGAGAGAAAGATAGAAGTGTTAGATAAATGGAGGGTATTCATTAGGCTACAAACATTTACAATAAAGCTTGTGAAATGGCTAAAGCAAAGGCTAAAATACAATAAACAACATCAAATTTACCTCAATAAAACAGTGCTTTAAAGGGGTCGAAATGCACTGTTACTCAGTTCAGAAAATTAGACGACTGAGCAATTCTTTTTGCCCGCTTAAAACTCTGATTATGTTCATAGATATTTTGGTAATGCTTTACAATAAGATTTGTCATAAATTATATTATGTTAGCTTTAACTATTTGGGTCTACAAGCATGAAAAAAGCATTCATATGCAGTTAAAATATTGGACCATGCTTGAAACATGGAGACTTACTTTACTTAATGTGACTAGTGTAGTTCTCTCTGCGTTGTTTATTTATGAAGGAATCAATTTCACTAGAAAATGGAACTGTTCTCTATTTAATCTGGATTACAACAAGAGTAAACAGCTTCAACATGTGGCACTTACAGTCGGCCCAAACTACAAAAAACAATGAACAATATTAGTAAAGTCAATAAGCCAACGACAACGGATTAACATACGTGCTCAATATTAACTTAAATACAAGACAAACTGTGTTACAAGTGGAAATATTGGTAACATAATAAATAAAAGACACTTCATTTACAGGATTACATTGGAATACCAACCTTCTCCCATACGGGAGTATGTAAACGGGAGTAGGAAATCACAAAAAATGTTTTACCAGTGCACAGCTGAGAACACAGAAGAAGAAGACCAGGTATACCTGGTATTGGTCAATGTATTATATATTTGCATATAGTAAACAAAAACAGCAATGAGAAAGACAATTTTATGTAATTATTATTGTACAGACTGCGGCCTGGGGGCCAGATGCAGCCCTAGGACTGTTTTAATCTGGACCCCAGGCCAGGTCATTTTTGAGAGTAAATGTTACTGTTTATATTTCGTTGTTTTTTTGTTTTGTTTTACTATTAGACATGTATTTTTGCTTGACCTAATATTTATCTCAATAAATGGTTAAAATAGCTGATTAAAAAGCCATGGTTTTACAAAAATGTGCTTGTAATAATAACATTTTGTCACATGGATGACCATGCTACTGTCCTCAGAGAAAAAGAATGACCTAAGATAGTTTATAAATTAATCATACATTTAAATATAAAATCTTTAACCAATAAAACTATGATCAACCCAGTAAGCTTCAGTTCGCACAGTTCATTGTAATTAAAATAGTCTATTTGTCAATCCAACAAACATCGTGTTCACCAGTCGACTCTTATAAAACGTGTTTTGGTCAAACCAGTGCAGTTGTCACTGTCGTCGCTGCCCTGGCGCCTCTCCGCTCGGCCCTCGCGCTCCCCCCTCCCCTCACTCACGCTGTTGTCGCTGGAGGCGGAGACGGGACCCCCGCTGACGTCAGTGACTGTTTCCTGCAATAGAAAGTGAGGCAGCGCAGGCCAGGACAGCGCGAGAGAAAACCCTTCAGCTCCGACACCGCGTCCCGGGCACAAACCCTGCGGGACAAACCCGGACAGCGGAGCGAAGCGCGCACGTGAGTACCCGACACGCACCACTACGTCTTTACGCACGCTCGGTTCTGCTCGGTTTGCGTCAGTGCGGCTGCAGCGGACGTGCCCGTGCCTCGGTGTGTGCTCGTCCTACACTTCTTTTAGCTCAAACTCTAAACTTCCTTTTCCACGGAGCTGTTTACACGCAGCGTGGCACCGTGCGCGTCTTTTCTCTCCTCTTTCGGAGCTGGCGCGCGCTAAAGGTTACGTCGGTGTCACCCTGGCGTGTTTATGTGCTGGCTGACATTGCTAACAGTGTGGTAAATACGGCAGCGGTGTGGAGTGAGAGCAGCAGTGGATTTGAGTCAGGCCAGCTCTGTTGCAGCGGCTGTGAGGGGTTTTCCCTGGCTCCTCCCACTTCTCCTCGGAGCTTCGTTACAAACCCCGGCGCAGGGCCAGCCGGAGGCACCGCGCTCTCACACCCGCAGCAGGCTCACGGTGTGGGCTTTCTGTGGCAGCAGAAGGGTCAAATTACAGGATCTCTGTGGAGACTTTCACGAGACAACGTCACTGCTTTTTAGGTCGAGATTCTAAAAATGTTGATGTTTTGTCCGAGGTCGTGAATCTTTTTTCTATGTCCCCAATCATAGACACTGTTTAGACATTGTGTAATATAAAATAAACGTGATAAAACCTTTACGACAGCAGAACGAAGAAACACTGGCAAATAACAATAACATAATTTAGCTTTGGGAGTTTGTCTTTGCTGTATGAAGCTGTAAGTAGAGCCTTTAGATAATATTGTGAATGTTGTTTTGATTATTTTATATTCGGTAATAAGGGATATGCCTCTGGAATAAGTGGTAGTTTGTATATTGAGAGTAGAGATGGATTGGTGCTGGGCGATATATCGAATTTTAGATAATATCGTGAATGTTGTTTTGAAGATATGTAAAATTAAATGTAAAATAAATAAAAAGTTTTCAAAAAGAGCAGTTTGAAAACACTAAACATAGCATTCTAAAGACAAGATTTCCTTTCATTTTCCTTATCACATTTTGCTTAAAAATCGTTTAGTCAATAAAAAACTGTGGTGTCAGCCAAATTGGTGTAAGAAGTATTTAAAAACACTTTATACAATTATTTCAAATTATTTAAAATTTTTAACATTTAAAAATCTTGTTTACCTGCATTTTTTCTGAGCGAAGGATTATTTAGTCTGAATATTTGGTCATAACAAGTTTTGAAAAAGGGGCGTGTGTTTTTACTCGATCAATCGAACTAATTTGTGTAAAGACATGTTTGGTTTTTTTTATTGGACTAACATACAGTATTATCGCCTGAATATCGTAATCGAAAAATGACAAAAAATTATTGAGATATGAATTTTTCTCAATATCCACAGCTCTAGTTTTAGCAAAGATTGCCAATCGGACAGTTTTAGAATATCTATAGTACTATAGTACTATAGAATATCTATAGTACTATAGAATATCTATAGTACTATAGAATATCTTGTTTTTCATAAAATGAGAAAAATACACCGTCACAAACTTAAATAAAGCTTATTTTTAATTTATTTTTATTGGAAACCCATTAGCTTCCACAGGGTGGTCGCTAGTCTTCCTTCACATTACAGTACAGTTTAACAAATTACATTGAAACAACCAGTTCATTTGTTGTGCCTTTGTACTAAAAACAAATACATTTCATATCAGCATTTGCTATAGTCATTCAAATAGTTTTCAGTTCATAGTTTTATATGTTTTTTACTGTCTTTTTAAAATGATATTTGTTATTTATTCTACTAACCCCTAAAACAAGTAAATAACACAAAGTTGTTGTTATTGAAATAAGAATAGTTCTACTAACAAATCAAAGCTTGTGCAAATCTTTAAACACTACGTCATTCAATCAGGTTTAAACTGGCATTTTTCAAGTTGTCATTTTTCCAGTGCAGTAACAGTAGTGATGCACTGATCCAGCTTTTTCTGTTCCGATACTTTGGCTTTAAGTATCTGTCGTACTCGATATCAACCGATACTTGCGTAAGGACTGAAATATCTTATTTCTCTTGTCAAAACAAAAGACATTTGGTCAAGATTAACAACTTAATCTGAATAAAATATCCAATATAAGAGTCGTTCTGGATCAACACCAGGCAGTAAAATAGTCTCATTATGTCCAATAAAAGGCTATGATATCGGCTGAATGATCTTCTTGACTCGCATGATATCCAAACCCAGTATCGGATCGGTGCATCCCTGATTTAAAAACGGCTTTAACAAGTTTGCGTTGGACTGACAGAACATCGTCTAAATATTGTTATTAAATGTGTAAAAATAAGATGCATCGCCCAGCCCTAGCAGTGAGCATTATATATCTTCAAAGCAAATTAAATATTGTCAAGCATTTTTCTCGCTGTTTTTTCAAATGAATGTAACTTTAAGGGTGTAGGGTCAAATTTCTAGGGTGTTAAATTACTGCATTAATTGAGATTAACTAATTACAGACACGGGGTGCACGGTAGCAGAGTGGTTAGAGCTCTGGCTTCCCAATAAGGAGGTCGTGGGTTCGACTCCCGGGTCGGACCATATCAACATCTCACGATCTCTCTGGGTGGAGTTTGCATGTTCTCCCCGTGTCACTGGGTTTTCTCCGGTTTCCTCCACTCCAAAAACATGCATGTTTAGATAATTGGGCATCACTGTAAATTTCCCTGTGAGTGAATGAGAGAGTGAATGTTTGTCTGTCTAAACCCTGCGGCAAGTTGGCCACTGTCCAGGATGTTCCCTGCCTAAGGCCCAAAGTCACTGGGATAGGCCCAGTCACCCGCGACCCCTAACGGGATTAAGCGGTAGAAAATGAATGAATGAATGAATGGTTTATGTCATCTTTACATATCAGTCTTAGTAATGCAAACACGTCGATCAATAAAGGAGATCTTTAGTTCTGTCTATTGTAGATGAAAATATGATTTTATAAACATTGCAGGACAATACAAGATTATTTATACAAGTGTGATTGAACTAATGATGAAGACACTGTTACACACGTACAAACTCAGAAATCTCCTTTTAAAACTGTTCTCGGTCTGTTTTTGTTCTGTTTTTCCACCTACACAGCCGCGGCGCGTGGCTGGTGCCTCCGGGTTTGCAGCCTCACCCACACGGGCGTTCACGTGTTGCAACAGGCACAAAATACGCTTATAATGTTTTGATCCACCGTATCCACCTCTTATTTTGCAATCAACCCACTTTACGCACGCACTTAACACGATTTAACGCGTTTTACACTCAATTCCTGACATTTGTGACGCGTAAACATGAACGCCCCGCTGTTTTACATAACACACCAGCTCCAACGGCATCTGATGGAAGTATTTGGGCATTTCTCCGCATTCGCACGCGCTCAGAACCTGATTCACCTCGCTGGCACGCGCTTTCACGCAGGGTGTTTCCTCGCGCGGCGCCTGGCTGGCATGTTGACAGACGGAGAACCGAATGCGCCACAACAAAAACAAAAAAAAAAAAACGGAACCAGAACCGAGCCTCTCCTTTTACGCACGCGTCTCATCCAAACTCCGCTCCTCCTGGGCTAGTTTTTTGGTGGAAAATACGAGCCTGGCTGTGATGATGTCATTGCTGTAGCGCCACGGGAGGACAAATCCACGGCCACAGTCAGTTGTAGTAAGAGTTATGTAATGTTGGGGGAAAAGGCGAGGGAACAATGATTGGCTTGTGAAGCATTCCCACTGTACGTGAAGCTGTTGTTATTTTGTTTTAATAATGGCTGCGATTTCGAGCGGTAAGAAAGCATTTTTTTATCAATGAACTCAAGTGGTGCATGCGTAATTGTGCTTTTTTTTGTTTACGCAAATGATCGTAGCGGTTCTCACATTGTCGTTTGCATGTTTTGGCTCGTGTGTGTGTCGTTAAAACATGACCACAAACCCCGGGAGAAGTTGTTTATTTGCCTGCAGCTTGTCATGTTTTTTTTTTTTTTTTACGCCGGTAACATTGCTCGTTTTGTCGGACAGAAGGAGATAAAAATCAGCATTCAGGACCAGGTCACAGCTCCTGCACCAGCGCGTTTACAAATGCAGCAGCTGAGCTTGAGGAGCATCACTGCAAAAGGCACAATTCTTTTCTTATTTGGTGACAGAATTGACATATAGCTGGAAGGTCTGCTCTCTGTGACAGCTGCATGATGTTTGTTGATGATCCGTTGTTTTTTAACGCATCATCTTCGTCTTTTATTCTACGGTTTGTGTGAGGAACAGTTTGAGGCTTTGTGTGTGATCAGCAGAGGTGTGGACATGCAAGTTGTGGCTTTGACTTGAGTCAGACTGACTTGGACTTAAGTCATTAGTTTAATTTTACGTAAAGATGTCAGTAATGTTCATGTGACCCTGTTTTACCAGAGTTTTACTGAATCTGTTCTTACATTCTGCAGTGTCTGTAGCAAAAATCATCTGACCAGGTTAGTTAAGGTGGCAAGAAAAATCATAGACCTACAGCTTCTTACTTCTTAATAGCATCTTATAATAGCCTCATGAGCTGTTTTTAAGCTGTTTTAGGTTTGATTTACAAAAATAAACTCACTAATGACAAAATATAGACTATGTAACATTAGGCTATGAAAGCCTAATGTAACACATGTAATAATGTAATATGTCTACATCCTTTGTTTTACATTTTACATTAGACACACACAAGTGATAAAGTAAATGAAACTGGGTAACCAGGGTAACTGTTCTGTCCTGGAACATTTTGGACTAATTGTACGTATTTGCTGTATTCTCGTGCATTTTAGAATTGTTATAGTCATAATCAACAATATAGAGGCATTTTCGGTTGACGTGCACTTTCCACCCTGCACATGCTCCATGCAGAAAGAGCTGCTCTCCATCTGGTTAGCTGGGGAAACTTCTTTGAATAAAACAACTAACGGGTCAAGAGCAGCTGTTTGGATCAGGTCTGAACTGGTCTGACACACGTCTGTCTCCTGAAGCTTGAGACAGTGTTTTTCTCTGTGTTTTTTCACCTGAATGTAGCTTTTAAGGGTGGCAGGGTTGATGACTTATTTCCACTGTTGACAGAAAATTCCTGTATATTTGATTGATTTGATCTGATTCTGTGATCTGATTATGGTGTCGATCCAGGAAATTTTGCTGGATTGGGTATCAGCTCTATGATATCATATTTGTGCCTTTAATTGGGCAAAATTAGACTAATTTATTGGCTGGTGTTGATCCAGAATGCCTCATTTAATTTGTTAAGTTGTGGCTTGCACTATACATAACAGTTACATAGCAATACTGTATGTGACAAAATGTCTTATGGTTTAATAAGAAAGAGAAAGAAAGAATTTCAGTCCTTGTATGGTATTGGTTGATATCGGGTCGTAGATACTAGAGTATCACAATCGGTATTGGACTTGAGAAAGCTGGATCGGTGCATCCCTATTGGTCACACAGTTTGACACCGCTGATCAAATATTATTTAAAATACGTCAAAATCATGAACCCTCGTTCTGCTGTAATGCATAATATTTTAATAACTTTTTTTTTATTGAGGGTCTGGCAGAGGTCGCTTGTTCTGTACTTTTCAAAGGCTTGGTCGCGTGTTGCTCTCTGAAAATCTGGCAACCCTGGCCCCAGCTCCAGCTGCAGATATTTACAGTCGAAGGTGAAATGCAAAGCCCAACAAATAATGCAAAGCCCCGATCAGCCTCTGTGTAAGGAGTTTGATCTTCTTCCTTCTGGACGCGGCTCAGTACGACCAGGATCAGAACTCAGAGGACCAGAGCATCCTTTATTCTGAAGCTTAATAAAATAATGCTTTGTGATAGCTCATATAAATTAGCACTCTAGATCATTGGCAAGAGCTGCGATTTCATTTATGAATTGATTATTTTATTGTATTATGGGTGAATTGATGTTTGCTGTTAACACTGCTGTAAATCAGTTTCCTATTGACTTGGACATGTACGGCACTGACTTGGGACTTGACTGGGACTTATTTAGACTTGGACAGTGACTTGTTTCCATCTGAGTGACTAGAATACTAGAATAGTCCTTTTTGTTGTTGCGGCGTGATCTGTAAAGATGCTATTTCCTTTTCTTGAGTTAGTAGTAGAGTTAAGAGCATCATCATCCAACGCTGTCTCAGAGCGCATTAGTACAAGTGCTGGTCAACGAATTAGAATAATTTGAAATGGTGCAATCATGAAATTCTTTGAATGCATTTGTTGTGCAGAAAGAAAATCAGGTGTTCACCGCACCTGTCTACTCGTTAGAGTAATCAAGAACTCGTTACCTGTAAAAACCTGCTCAGCTGAGCTTTCCAAAAGGTCATTTAGGCATTTAACTGTGACACTGTTGTTCCATTGAATTAGAATAATGGAGAAACGTTTCATTGAATTAGAATAATTTTTATTATAATTAGAATCATCACTTTCTCAGTATTTTTTTGGCTGCCCCCTTGGCTTGTATGACTGCCTGAAGTCTCCGCGGCATCGATTTGACCAGCTTGTCGCAAGTTTACGCACTCACAGCTTCCCAGGCAGTGGCTATGTTCTGCTTCAGTTGGTCCAGCTTAGTCGGCTTTCTGTGCGAATTTTCCGCTTGATGATGCCCAAAGGTTTTCAATGACATTGAGGTCAGGCGAGTTGGCCGGCCATGCCAAAACTTCAAGCTGTTTTCTAGTGAACCAATCTTTGGTCGACTTTGCCGCATGAGCCGGTGCAAGATCCTGTTGAAATATGAAGTCTTCTTCGCCGAACTGTTCCTCAACAGTCGGAATCAGGAACGTTTCCAGAACATCTTGATATATGGCAGCATTGACAGTCTTCTTGAGGAAGCAGAGTTTCCCTACACCTCGAGCAGACATGCATCCCAGACCATAACGCTCTGGGGAAACTTGACGGATTTTTCACGCACTCGTGGTTGTAGGTTTCGCCACCACGACGCCAGACACGAAGACCTTGGTCACCAAAGGAGATGCAGAAGCGTGATTCGTCACTGAAGACCACTTTCTGCCAGTCTTCAGCAGTCCACTCGCCGTGTTGTTTGGCCCACTTCAGCCGTTTCTGCATTGTTTCTTGTTCAGCATCGGTTTTACCATAGCATGTCTATGGGTTTTACTGCTGGAACGCGATATTTGAAGCCGAGTCATTGAAACCTTTGGCCATCATCAAGCGGAAGATTCGCGACAGAAAGCCGACTAAGCTGGACCAACTGAAGCAGAACATCGCCACTGCTTGGGAAGCTGTGAGTGCGTAAACTTGCGACAAGCTGGTCAAATCGATGCCGCGGAGACTTCAGGCGTCATACAAGCCAAGGGGCAGCCAAAAAATACTGAGAAAGTGATGATTCTAATTATAATAAAATTATTCTAATTCAATGAAACGGTTTCTCCATTATTCTATTCAATGGAACAACAGTGTCACAGTTAAATGGCCTAAATGGACCTTTTAGAAGCTCAGCTGAGCAGGTTTTTTACAGGTAACGAGTTCTGTGATTACTCTAACGAGTTAGGACAGGTGCGGTGAACACCTGAATTTCTTTCTGCACACAAATGCATTCAAAGAATTTCATGATTGCACCATTTCAAATTATTCTAATTCGTTGACCAGCACTTGTACAAGAATGTCAGCCTGGTGCTGCGTTCAGGTGCAGTCTGACAAAAACAACTCCACAGATAAATGTATTTTGCGCTAATATTGATGTATTGTGATTGAATAGAATGGTTGTATTCTGGAAGATCTAAGCTTTAAAATGAGGTAACAACATGCCCAGAATATCGGCGGATATGGCCAGATTTTGGGCCGATAACCAATAGTTCTGTAAGTGCTCATATCGGCCGATACTATCGGTCAGGCCCGAGTAGAAAGGCAACAAACAAGGCTGTTAAAAAACAACAAATTAGAAAAATTACACAGTAAATGTTCCGACAAAGTTGGACAGTAATATCTCAGTCGTTTAATTGATTGTCACTCATTGGTCTCTTAGTTTTTCGACCAAAGTGCAGTATTAGTTATTTTTCTTCGAGTTGTTAATTAGCATACAAACATGCGATCTTGTGTCTGTAAGTGTTTGTGACTTTCTGCTTCGTTCTCTCTGATGTCACAGATGTCCCCGACTCCAGTCCAGGACTAAGCCCATCTTCTGACTTTCCCATCATGCAACAGTGAACCAGAGCGGGCCCAAAGATGCCGCGGACCAAGCAAAACAACCCCAAGAATCTCAAAGGTAGGAGCTGCTCTGAACTATTCTCTCCGTCCATCCTGCAGTGTGTGAATTCGTGTTTTGTGGGAGATTTTGTGCTTTGCTTCAGTGTTAAAAGTGATTCATTTGTGTGGCGTTTGTTGTCGGTCGTTGCCATGTTTGCGTTTTTTCTGAGTAAATGATTCACAATGAGCTGGAACAGGCAAGTGAAAGGAGGTCCGGTCTTTGCTTAGTCCTAGTTTTTTGTTCTTTCTTTGGTGTTGCAAGCTCACTCAACAGCACAGTTTCTTTGTTAGTTTTGATAGTTTCTTTATTGTTTAGTCTTTGTTTCTCTAAAGTCTAAATCAGTCAGGACCCAGGGATGCATCGAGCCAATAATGGATATCTGTGCCGATCCAGAAAATGTACTATCAGCTCCATGATATCGGTTCAGCCAATACCGTTGTTGTGCCTTTAATGGACATAATGAGAATAATGGCTGATGTTGATCCAGAACGTCTCATAATGTTTGACAATTTTTTTAGATTCAAATGTTAAGTGGTGACTTGCACTATAAATAACAGTTACATAAAACTGTATGACCAAATAGGGCTGGGCAATATTGTGATAAAAATCGAATCATGAGCTCATCTCTGTGACAATCTGCTTGTTTGCTGAAATCGTCACATCGTGATTTCTTTTTTCTCCATTTAATGCATCTGTCTGTTCAAATGTAGACTATATTTTCCAACCTATACTCTTGCTAAATCCAAAACTTTGGGCTTCTTTGTTTTGAAGATCCTTTTGGACTGTGCTTTTAAGTTATAAAGGAATGAAGTTGTGCAAATTTTCAGGTTTGATTTATGGAAATATATCAATTTATATGATTGAAACATGGCGTTTTAGCATGTTTTCCGTTCTAAAAGTTGTTAAACGGAAAAACACATACAATTGTTTTGCAGCACCACACAATGTAATTAATCAATTCTTGTATTAACTTTTTATTGAAGGGCTGATTTTGCTTATTTCTCTCTGAAAATCTGGCAACACTGCTCAGACTTTGACAGCTGGATTTAGCTGTTCACAGTGAATAGTATTTAACTCAAAAACCATCGGAAGACAAATGGTCTACTAGAATTATGATAAAATTTAACTCTTGATCTGGCTCCAAGAAATTCGTGATGTTAATTTTTTGCCATATTGTCCAGCCCTATGAACAAATGTCTTAGGTTTTGATAAGGCAAATAAGGTATTTAAGTCCTTACACTAGTATCGGTTAATATCAGCAGATACATAAAGCCAGAGTATTGGAATCGGAACAGAAGAAGCTGGATCGTGCATCCTAATTTAAATATACTGGGACTGTGACTGAGCAGGAGTGAGAGTTGTGTCTTTGCCACTAATGTTTGTTTTTCCTCTGCGTCTGAGCTGTTGTAGTTTCTAGTCTTTTGTGAATGAGCAGCTCGTGTGTGTGTCATGTCACAAATGCTAAGCCCTTTTTCCACAAATAAACAAATGAAGCAGAAGTGCTGATCTCATGTGTGTCTCTCGATCAAAGGCAGTGACAGCAGCAGCACCACAGAGCGTCGCTCAGGAGATCTCTGTAATACAGGAGCCAGAGCTGGACAGAGCACAGTCCAGTCTGGCTTTAGTCTGGCCACAATAAAAGGACACTGATCATTTCTCTAACATGAGTCATCCACAGAGTTTTTCTCCAATTGTACCACAGTTTTGTTTTCTTTTTCTGTTAATTTGCCAAATATCCAGATATTTTTGATAAATCCCAATATACTGCATCATTACAATCTATAGCAGACATATTCAATCTGCGACCTTTGGACCATTTTTTAGCCTCTGGATTTCTGCTAGATTGACCAAATTCCAAAAAGTATAGTTTTAATGTCAATGTTGAGCAATTCTTCTATCAAAGTTGAAATGCCAAAAAAAAAAAAAAAATGATGTTACATCAACCTAAGATTAATCTTTAAAGTGAGGCTAAACACGCGTCAGAGACTTACTCCGCCCACAACTGAACCTAAACAGACTCGCCAAAGTGGGAGAGGCCTGGAGATCTTTTAAGAGACGCCCAGGTGTGTGTGAACAGACTTTGATTGACAGCACCAAATATAGACAGAGAGCTTGTGAGTGATGTGAGTTTTATGTCGGAGAGGTCCGGGTCCTGAGTGGGGCTTGCAGCTGAGGAAGCTGAAGTACTAAGTCTTTGCCTACTTGCATGTCAAGATTTGTTTATATTTGCAAAACATTCTGTATGTATGAAACCTTTGCTTTAGTCTGTGCGTGATGCGAGTATTTTCTAAAAAGTAAAAACTCTCCAGTGACGCAAGTTTTAAACTTGCACATAGTTGCACCTCACACCACTTGTCAACAAGCTGAGCCAAATGACTGATGAAGTCAATGCGCAGCGGGTGATCGCTTTCCAACTCTCCACAGCAGCGTTGTCAGAGGGACAGTAGTTTAGATTCGTGATTCTTAACCATAGGGCCGTGGCCCAAACTTGGGCCGCGAGCACCTCCTTGAGGGAGAACCCCTGGTTAGATAACCCACCTGGGCAGCTCGTCTGTCGCATCAACTCACCGTGACGTCGGTGTGAACTGACCATCGGCAGTACAGCCGCGGTTTTTGCACACAGAACTGCAAAATTAGCGAGTTTGCACACAAATGTCCAAAAAGGTTAGGAAACATTCAATTTTCATGTGTAAAAAGTTTGGACTTCCCCGGTTTATAGTGAATAAAGTCAGAACCAAAAATATTTTTGTTGCGACTGGATGAATCATGAAGGCTTGTGTATTTATTTACTTATTTATCTTTTTCGTCAGTTTTCTAAAGCAAAAGAAAAACACAGCCGTAGTTCACATTATCTGACTGTATTAACTCTTTTGTAACTGCAGCAGAACTGAACAATTGGACACTATTTTGAGAATCGTCTCTTTTGCACAGACACGAGACTAACCGAGCTAAACCGGAGCAGAAGAGCTGAGGCGTGACTGTCAAAACCACCAAAACTGAACTCCCACACAACACAACAACATGACCTGCTTCTGTAGTTCAAACTCCACTCAGACCGTGCACCAGTGTTATCAAGGAAATACTGCTTTTATTTAGGTTTTATGTAGGTGACGATGTAGATTTGTCATGTCAAAGTTCATTGTTATGTCCTTAGTCTGTTCAAAATGCTCTAAAAGTATATATGTATTGTAAGTAAGCAGGTTAAGTTATAATTGTGTTGGTCTAAGTGACTGTACAGTGACATTTGAGTGAGTGAGTGGGACAGAGCAGGTGTAAGACTGTGGTTTAAGGCTGATTCTTTAGGTTTCTATAAAGAAGAATCCAAACCTATCAGCTATTATTAAACAAATACGAATGGATAAAGCATATACTTGTCCCAGCAATGCATAAATATTAGTTTTTCTGGTTTGTTTCAATGCAGTTTAATACAAAACAAACCCCCTCAGTTACATCTAAGGACAGGCTGTTTCGTAGGTTTAATCTGTGTTTTAATCTGAGTTTGGTCGTGTGAATGTCTGCTCCTGAAGCGATCATGTGACCTGCCAAGTTTAAAAATATCAACTTCTGTTTAATGACCCTCACACAGGTAAATATAAATACACTTCTGTTTCTCCTTTTTATCCCCGTGTCCTGCCTTTCAACTGCTTTCTCTTAACCCTCCCTCTCTCTCTCTCTCTCTCTCGCTTCCCTTATTTTCCTCCTTCTCCTTTCGTCCCCCTCTCTCTCTCTTTCTCTCTCTCCTTCTCTTCCCCTCTCTTTCTCTACCCCCCCATTTCTCTCTCTTTTACCTTCATCCTGTTTCTTTCTTCTCTCCCCTCTTCCCTTCCTTCCTCTCCTTTTCTCTCTTATGCTCCCTTTCTTTCTCCCGCTCCTTCTCTTCCTTTCGCTCTTTCTCCCTCTCTCTCCCCCTCTCCCTTCTCTCGTTCTCTTCCTCTTTTTTCCTTCTCTCTCTCTCTCCTCTCTATCCCCTCTCTCCTCCCTTCCTTTCTCTCCCCTTTTTCTCTTCTCTTCTCCTCTCTCTCTGTCTCTCCCTCCCTCTCCCTCTTCTTCCCTCCCCATCTCCTTTTCTCATCTCTCCCTTCCCTCTCTTCCTTTCCTTCATCTCTCTTTCTCTCTCTCGCGGCCCTTCTCTCTCTCCCTCTCTTTCTCTCTCACACTGTCTCTCCCTCTTTCTCTCTCCCCCTCTCCCTTCTCTCAATCTCTTCCACTCTCTTTCTCCCTTCTTTCTCTCTCTCCTCCTCTCTATCCTCTTCTCTCCTCCCTTCCTCTCTCTCCTTCCTTCCCTACTTTTCATTTCCCCCTTTCTCTCTACTTCTCTCTCCCTCCCTCTCTCCTCTCACTCTCTTCCTCTCTCTTCCCTTTCCCCCTTTATCCCCTCCTTCCTCTCTCTCTCTCTCTCTCTCTCTCCTCCCCCCTCTCTCTTTCTCCCCTTCCTCCTCTCTCTCTTTCTCTCTCCTTCTCCCCTCTTTCTCTTCTTTTCTCTCATTCTCCCCCTCCCTCCTCTCTCTCTCTCTCTTCCCCTCTCTCTTGCCCTCCCTCCTCTCTCTCTCTCTCTCTCTCTCTCTCTCTCTCTCTTCCCCTCTCTCTTGCCCTCCCTCCTCTCTCTCTCTCTCTCTTCCCCCCTCTCTCTCTTTCTCCCCCTCCCTCCTCTCTCTCTCTTCCCCTCTCTCTCTCTTGCCCTCCCTTCCTCCTCTCTCTCTCTCTCTCTCTCTCTCTCTTCAGCTGTTGTCCTTGGCCGTGCTTCAGACTTGTTCAGTTTTGGCTCACACTTCTCTGTTGTTCATAAAGCCACATGCTAAAGCTAAAGCTAACAGCCTCTCCACAGCCTCTCCCTCTCTCTCTCTTTCTTCCCTCCCTCTCTCTCTCTTCCCCCTCTCTCTCTCTCTCTCTCTCTTTGTGTCAGGGGGAAACCACACAGAGCCGGTTCAGAGCAGCTGTTTAAAAACCATAAACAGTAAAAGCTGGAGGAGTTCCCGTCTTCCTGCTGAGCTCCACAACCTGCGTCATCATCGGCCTGACGAGAGAGAGAATAAACAGAGAGAGAGAGTGAACAGAGAGAGAGAGAGAGAGAGAATAAACAGAGAGAGAGAGTGAACAGAGAGAGAGAGAGAGAGGGAGAGAATAACAGAGAGAGAGATAGAGAGAGAGAGTGAACAGAGAGAGAGAGGGAGGGGGAGAGAGAGGGAGGGAGGAGAGTAAACAGAGAGAGAGAGAGAATAACAGAGAGAGAGGAGGGTTAGAGAGAGAGGGAGAGAGAGAGGGAGGGAGGAAGAGTAAACAGAGAGAGAGAGAGATAATAAACAGAGAGAGAGGGAGGGTTAGAGAGAGAGGGAGAGAGAGAGGGAGGGAGGAAGAGTAAACAGAGAGAGAGAGAGAGTACACAGAGAGAGAGAGAGAATAAACAGAGAGAGAGAGTGAACAGAGAGAGAGAGGGAGGGGGAGAGAGAGAGAGAGGGAGGGGGAGAGAGAGGGAGGGAGGAAGAGTAAACAGAGAGGGAGAGAGAGAGTAAACAAGAGAGAGGGAGAGAGAGAGTAGAGAGAGAGGAGAGAGGAGGGAGGAGAGTAAACAGAGAGAGAGAGGAAAAGAGCGAGAGAGAGAGAAGAAGAGAGAGAGAGAGGGAGGGAGGGAGAGAGAGCCTTAGATAGAGATAATGTAGAGAGAGAAAGAAATTGTTTTATTTTATAAATAAAGAACAATCTGCCAGGTATTGGTTACCCCCCCCCCCTTTCTCTTTTCTCTCTCTTTCTCCCCTTTACTCTTTTCCCGTTTCCCTCCCCTTCTTCCTGTCTTTCACATCTCTTTTCCCCTCTCTCTCTTCCCCTCCCCTCTCGGTCTCCCCTTCTCTCTCTTTCTCTCCCTCTCTTCCCCTCCTTTCCTCCTTCACGTCTTACTTCCTCCCCCCCCCCCCCCCTATTTTTCTCTCTCTCCCCCTCCCCTGTTTTCCATTTCTCCCGCTCTTTGCTCCCCTCCTCTTTCCTTTCTCTCCCTCTTTATCCCCTCCCTTCCTTCTCTCTCTACCCCCCTCCCTCGTGCCCTCTCCTCTCTTTCACCTCTCCCCCTCCCCTTTCTCTCTCTCTCTCTCTCTCTCTCTCACTTGTCCCGTCTTGTCTTGGTGTTTCCTTTTCTTCGTTCAGAGGGAACTTCTGTGTCCTCGGGCGATGCTTCGTTCGCTTTAGGCAACAGTCGCTACAACAAACTGCAAAGAGAGAGAGAGAGAAGGAGAAGGAGGGAGGGAAAGACAGAGAGAGAGAGGGAGAGAGAGAGAGAGAGGGAGAGAGGGAGAGAGAGAGAGGGAAAGACAGAGAGAGAGAGGGAGAGAGAGAGAGGGGGAGAGGAGGAGCAGGGCAGGTTTATGACTGTAATCACACTCAGGACAGTCTGGCCTGGATCCTCTCCGGTGAGGAAATGACACGTTGGACACATTTTTCAGTAAAACACAGTCAACATTATTATATTTAAGATTTCACTAATAAAGATTTCTCTCGTTTTCGCCTAATTTTTCTGTTTTGAAGTCTCCAGAGCACCTACATTTCAAAAAGTTCTGTCTTTGTGACTATTTTTGACTTCGGGTTGGACATGCTGTTATCATTAACTACAGTCTCTTGATAATTATTTGTCCTAAAGCTTGAACACATGCCTAGAGTCTAATGCAGTCTATTCAAATGGCGGTCCGGGGGCCAAATGCAGCACACTAAGCAGTTGGTTTTGGCCCAGCATAATGAAATACTGTATAGGCAATGAACCGGATTATACTGCTTAATGACCTGGTTTTGTCTCGGCTTAGATTTTGTGGTCCAGTCTTGTTCTAGATGTAGTTTACATCTGATGTAATCCAAATATAGGTTTAGTCTTGGTTTGGAACTCGGTCCAGTCCCACTGCTGCTCTGATCTTTGCCAGTTCAAGTTGTTGATTGACGCTGGGTTTATTTTGGCAGACTCCTGTTTTAATTCTGTTCTCATGTGATGGTGTTCTTTTGTATTTGTAGTTTAGTTTTAGTAGTTCGACCCTCAGATCATAGCCCATCGAAAGACCTGGCCCATAGCCCTGGTCTAATGTATCCGTATTACAAACAAAATGTATTTTTGTCTAAAGTTGAATTTATCGGTATTAGTGACAACATGTCGCTGCTGCAGTTTAAAAAGTATCCGGCTTTGCTGATTGACGAGAAGTACGGTTTTCAATAATTAAAGATCAAAGTTATCTAGGAATTTTTGAACGTATGTTGTAATTTTGTGTGCTACTACAATGATAACTATTTGGGCTGTCAGTTTTATCGCGTTTTTATTGCGTTAACGCAAAACTATTTTATCGGTGATAATTTTTTGACGCAAATTAATCTCATGTTTATTTTTCACCATTAAAACGCTCCAATGACGTGAGGTTCATAGAAAAACACAGAGCACAAGCAGAAAGACCTAGACAAAGCTCTGCTGGCTCACTTTTGTAGACTTTGGTAACGTTTCCACTTGATCCCACGACTGTCCGAGCGTGAGTGTGTTTGTTTACCTTGGCTCTGTCCATGTGCAGCTCGATCAGCTGATGAGGAGGCTCCGTACATGTTTCCACCTTCCAATGTCCGGATAAACTCACGGTCCGTGGTCACTAAATGCAATGTTTGTCCACTCAAGTTGTTGAAAATATCCAGTATCCAGAATAGTCTTTCAAAACTCCGGTAAAACGTTCGTAGTTCTACTTTCAGCTCCGTTAGCTTAGCGGTAAAGCTGCGCTCGTTTGAACTAATGCTTCCTTTAAATCCTTCACAATAAAAGCCTCATAATCTCCAGCTGCAGAAAGCGCTTTATTGTGAAAGAGCAGTGTAATAAATGCTTAGAATGAGTGAGACACGTCAATACCACGATTTGGCCTAATGTTATGGGAACGCATTATTATAAATAATAAAATATATAAAAAAAATTATATATAAACATTATTTTACTCTTCAAGAATGTAACAGATTCTACAAATAAAGACATAATAAACAGGAATTCAAGCTAAATAAATGATTAGAATGTAAAATACATTAAAAAATATAAAATAAAAACATTTAATGAAATGCGATTAATCGCGAGTTAACTCAAGACAATCATGCGATTAATTGTGATTAAAAATTTTAATCGCTTGACAGCCCTAATAACTATACAATTACTCTATGTACAGCCAATCAGAGCGCATGCATGAGGTCTCGTGTGTGCTACCGAGCTAGCGAAATACAATCACTTTGTAAGGTTCAGTTTTTATATAACAAAGGTAAATTATACTAATACTGAGCATAAGCAAGTACAATATTGAGTTTATTTAAAATAAGCTCAAATATAGTTTGTTGTCGTCATGAAAATGCGACTCGAGTAGATTTTGCAGCCCTAGCAAATTACACCAACATTATTTTATTTCAGTCTATTTTTGTCAAAAATGCAAGATCTGAAGATTGTTTTAAAGAAATATTTTCCGAGTGTTTTGTGAGGCTCAGAGAAGACGAGCTCATAAACAAATTTAATGAGGCATCTGAGTGAATATGAAGGATGTGATTAGTTTAACGTTAATGAAGCTTCACTGGACTGTCATTAAGCAGCTTCTGTCCAATGAGACGACACTAAAGACCAAACTCTATTCTAAACATTCAGCCTCCAGGTTTTTCTATGAATATCCACAACAATCAACTGCAAACTTGTAAAACATTTAATAGAATCTAAAATATATTGATTTTAAAATAAAGTCCTTTTATATTGAGCAGCCCACACGTTCTTTCTTATATTTCTGTGGAAAACGTGACGAGAGTGAAGTCTTTTTTTATGAATGGACTGGAGAAAGCCTCTGGAGTGTGGACAGAAGGGGGCGCCGTCTGCAGCCGGAGTGTGAGAGAGAGAGCAGCGTTACCATGGAAACAGGAGGAGAGGGTGAAACGTTAGGAAGGGTTTTAATGAGAGAGAGAGAGAGGAGTGCTTGTGTTGTGCTGATTAAATACCAGACTTGTGTGTAAGATTGTCTCAGCCGAGCGTTCACGTTTCTGAAAGTGTTTTGTGTGATGAGTCGGGACATCCGGAGCTTCCTCGGAGGAGAATCTGTGAACTTTAGCTCCACCAGGTTTGGACAGAGCTGCTTCTCGGTAAAAGTCTCTAACTCTTCACCTTCATATGTGAGAGTGACACCAGGACGGAGCCAATTCAACCTGAAAAAGTGGCTAAAAGAGAATCAAACGTGCAGCCAGTAATGATAGTAAGACTGTAAGATGTGTGTTCAATTATAAATATTTAAAGGTGAAAGAATGAATCTACCTATACTTTTATGTCATATGGAAAAAAAATCAGCTAAAGGAAGCAAACATGAGTGAACCCTCCTCCTGGCTAAATAAACACATTTTTCATTTTGTGGCCATGCAAGCTAAAAACGCAGATTTGTATTGTTTGTTTAGTGCAACAAAAAATCTAAATGACAAAATATATTTAACCAGGAAGTCCCACTGAGATACAGAGTCTCTTTTGCAGGGGAGCCTGGGGGAAGGGTCAGGGGAGGCATTAATGGACATGTTTTTAGTTGTAGGAGGAAACCTACGCAGACACGGGGAGAACATGCAAACTCTAGAAAGGCCCCGGGTCGACTGGGAGTTGAACCCAGAACCTTCTTGCTGTGAGGCCAGAGCTCTAACCTCTGTGCCACCGTGTCGCCCAAACTACAGCTACTCAAGCATCGTTTATGTTTTATTTTTCCACAAAATTCTATTGAAAAATTATTTTTTTTACAATGTTGAAGCAAATCTAAAGTTTAATGTTGACAAAAGACTTTTTAATATATTTTTATTCAAAGAATGAAATATGGTGACCCAAGGCTTTACAAATAATGTTTTGTTATGGCTAGCTTTTTAGATTTGTTGATGTTTTGTTGTAGTAATTTCGTGGTCTTTACCATAAACATGTGTTTTTACGTGCATTTGAGAGTCTGTAGTAGTCTTCTTATTGATTATAATATATATTAAGAATAAGTTGATTAGTTGTTGCAGATTCAAAGTTGCTTGTCGCATTTCTCCAACCGAAAGGTTACTACTAAATACATTTGAATAGCCCTGGAGGATGTTTGTTTATAAATACTTAAAGGTGCAACTTTCAGGAGGTGAAAAGGCATCTACCTTCAGTAGAATTTAAGTTAAAACTATACTGAATAGAGACAAATACATGTCATGTCATGATGTGGAAAAAAACAGCTAAAGGAAACAAACGTGAGTGAACCCTTCTCCAGGACAAATAAACTACTTCCATTTTGTGGTGAGGCAAACTCAAAGTAAAACACACATTTTTATAATTTGTTTAGTGCAACAAAAATGTAAATGACAAAAACATGCTTTTATTTAAGTCTATTCTTTGCCAGAAATGTAAAGTTTAATTGTAAACATAAACCTTTTTCTAGTGTGTGATTTAGCTAGATCTTGAATGATTATTTCACTATAGTGTGTTTACATGATCAGAGAAATCAGACAAGGCTAAAAACGGACCAGTTTTGCTCCAGTTTACATGTGAGAGAATAAACCCATTACCTGGAGAGACTGGTCCTGCTGTGTCAGATTCACTACTGCAGGATTGAGACTAAAATTTCTTTAAACTTTAGATAGATAGATAGATTTATTGTCATTTCCGTATAACTTCATACACAGAAACGAAACACTGTAACCCAGGTCAAGGTTGTCAGCAGCTTAAAAACATTTAAAAAGAATGTCTGTTAAAAAATATTAATAAATACATAAATAAATAAAGTGCCTTGATATTGTCATCATAGTTCACATGACAAGTTAATCTGTCTCACAGCTTCAGGATAGAAGCTGTTCCTCAATCTGGAGGTCCTGGCCTGTAGGTGCGCAGCCTTCTGCCTGATGGAAGCAGTGTAAAAGTGCATGTGCTGGGTGGGTGGAGTCCTCCATTATGCTGTGGGCTTTCTCTTGCACCTACTGTTGTAAATGTCTTTCATGCAGGGTAAACTGCATGTTACAATGTTAACATTGTTAACATTGTTTATTATTTTAGTTCTGTTTGTAAAACTGTTTGTAAATGACACGTTTTTTTTCTGGGACTTGTAGGACTGTTTTATACATTTAGAATAGGTCGTGTTAAACATGTAATTAAATGTGAGATTGTGTGTGAGACTTTGTGCAAGGTACTTACTTACTGTTACTGTTCTGAAATTCTTAATTTATTGTTGGAATGTGGAGTGGTCAGGAGGTAAAAGCATGCTTAGTTACATTTGTCCAGCTGCAGACCGACAGGACATCTGAAATCAGACTACAATTAGGCGGGACCACGTGCGCCAATTGGTTTTCCAAAAAGCGGTTTACAGCTCCTCAATAGGTCTGCCCGGGTTGCTTTGGATTTAAATTGGACTAGGCTAGTTATCCGGTTTTACTGGCTTCCATGTAAACGCCCTGACTGTCAACCACTGCCTTCACTGTCTCTTCTCCTGTCCTGTCTTCCCTTGTCTTCTCTTGTCTCTGCTCATGTCTCTACTCTTGTCTCTTCTCCTGTCTTTGCCCCTGTCTTCTCCTGTCTCTACTCTTGTCTCTTCTCCTGTCTTTGCCCCTGTCTTCTCCTGTCTCTTGCTCTTGTCTCTTACTCCTGTCTCTCTCCCGTCTCGCTCCAGTCTCCTCCGTTCCATTCTTAGCTCACCAATTAGCCTCAGTGCCAGATAGGATCACTGACAATGCTAACGGACGGGATATTTTTAGCCTCTCCGCGCTACAAGTAGGTTAGCCGCTAATCTGGCACGCTGACGCTAGCTTCCTCGGCGCTGGAACACGCATCTGTTTTTAGACGCTTTGTTTGGCTTGCAGCGTGAGAGAGAGAGAGAGAGAGAGGGCTTTCCCGGAGTTCAACGAGGAGGAGGAGAGAGCGAGGAGGGAGGAGAGGAAGCCAAGAGCAGGAGAACGCGTGGTCGTACTGTACAGAAGTGAAATTAGATCGCACAGTGAAGGATCGAGGGGTTGCATGCTTGTTTAAATGTACTTTAGTGAATGAAAGGAAGGTAGGAATAAGTGCTAGAAGGTAGGAGACAACATAGGAACATTGAAAGGGAACATAGAAGGTAGTGAAAGGAGCAAGGAAGTAGGAAAAATAAACTAGGCGGTGAGAGAATGGAAGAAGAGGTAGGAAAAGTGAGTTAGGAGCTAGGAAAACAGACCTAGGAAGCAGCAAAGGAAAGTAGGAAGCAAGCAAGAGAGCAAGGAATTAGGAAGCAAAGCTAGGTGATAGGGAAAGTTATCTAATAGGCAAGAAAGGAAGAAAGGAAAAACAGAAATAAGGGTAAGAGAGGGTGTTAGAAGCTGGGAAAGGGAGCTAGGATGTAGGGAAGGAAGCTAGGAGGTAGGAAAGGAGACGCGGTCCGGATAAGTGCTCTAGGTATTCCCCGGCTCAGTGTGATTGAGCGTCGGAAGCAGAGAGGAGGCGAGAAGAAAGCGGCAGCAGCAGCAGCAGCGCGAAGGTACAATTAGTTTTATTTTTAGTCGCCGCAGTGTTTGTTCTGCATTACATCATCCACTTGTTGCATTGTTTTTATTAGTTTATGAAGTATTTGTTGTTATTTAGGCTTTGTGACGACATGTTTACGCTATAGGAGAAAAAATATTAGCTTTAATTGGTGTTTTTGCAGTCAGTTTTTACATGCATATAGTATGTGTTTTCTTACCATTGAAGTGGATAGTTTTGATTGGTTACTGCATTATACCTACATTTTTATGGCATTACATCACTGTCCATAGGCACTGACATTATTTTAGCCTTGTTTTATGCTTGGTTTTATAGCTGCATTTTTGACTTTTTTTTTTGTAACATGTTGTCACCATCGCTCTGCAGGCAATATTGTGATAAAAAATGGACTCGGGAGCTCACTGTTGTAACAATCTTTCTCTTTCTCTAATGCATCTGTTTGTTGAAATACAGACAGGTATTTCCAGCCTACTTCTCTGAGCCTCAGAGTTGCCAAGTTTGTTTCTTTATAACGAGTTTGAGCGTCTGTTTTTGATAGTTTTATGAGTTTTGAAGCTCATGTGTTGAGGTCTTTTGTGCTGCGGCTTCCAGTCAAGTTCCAGGTGAATTTGAGCAAATTTTCAGGTTTGATTTACAAAAAAAAATATCTATCTATTAGGATTAGACACTCCAGTATTGTATTATCACACAATGTTCTAATTATTGATATTGAATAACTTTCTTTATGGGCTGAGGTCCTTGTCTTGAGATTTTTTTCAAAGGTTGGTCACGTTTTCTCTGAAAATCTGTCCACACTGGTCAGTGTTTGTTCTGCTCTGAGTGAGTGACAGCTGGATTTAACCAATCACAGTAAAGTAGGAACTTTTAAAAAAGCCTCAAAGGCAAAAAGTCTACAAGAATTGTGATAAAATTGAAATAGTAAAAAATCGTGATCATAATTTTCTGTCCTATCACCCAGCCTTCTCTGCAGTGTTATGATTAGCTTTTACAGCTGTATTTTTTACTTTTTATCTTGAGCATTACATCACACACTTGTTGCATTGCCTTTTATCTATTTCTTACAAATGTTCACAACTTTTCTCTGTTGGACATGTTGCTGCTCAGCTTCATTTTGACGAGTTATTCCTGTATCAGTTTTAACTGCTGACCTCATCATCGACTCGTGTCTGTGTGAGTGATGAGCTCATTTCAGATACATTCAGAACACACTTTTCATTTGAATCACGGTTCGTTTGTTGGACTGTCCAGTTCGTTGTGAACACAAAGACATTCTGATGCTGAAATGACGTTTGTCTCGGTTAAATCTGAGGATGTTCATGGTCAGTTGTGACTAATGGTTTAACAGAGTGTGAGATCTTTGAACGAACTCAAATATATAAACTTTCAAGCAGAGGGCAGGGTCTGTCAGAGTTGAAAAAAAAAATGCTAAATTAAAATGTTTATCTCTTAAAGACTGCAGTGTTTACGCAATAATATCAGTCATGAGTAGTTTTATTTAATTGGGTTTGGGAAAGGTAACACATTTGATTATTCAGCTTTTGCCTGAGGAAACTATTGATGTTTTATTGTCCAAGGTAAGCGGCAAACGTTTAGCCTAATGCATGAACCGTTTTTTATCATTGGGGCTCGTTCGCAAAGACTTTTTGGATTTAACCAATCTGTACTTTTTGGTCGTTTTGTCATCCAGAAAGTAGAGCATAAACATGTGTGTCAGTATTGTTACAGTTTCTGTGAGATGAACTACATTTATATATAAGTTAATATTTGACACAAGATCAAAGGAGGAGAGCACATATAATCTGCTATTTTAACACAGGTTGGTTTCTGCCGCTCCTGTTTGCTGATTGGACGACCGTACTTCCTGCTTTTTGGGAACCGTCTGCAGTCCTGTGATACCTGACCTAGAGCTGGAGTCAAATGAAATTGAGTGGAGGTGGCGCCAGCATGACTAGCCAACCTTAGCAGCAACTTTAAAATGTGACTCCTTTATGAATATTTGTATTAATACATATTACAACAGTGCATTAAAGCAGTGTTTACAGAGGTTTGTGGCTGTCTTACTGCTCTGTGTTTAGTCTCGTGCTGCTGTGCTCAGTTATAACACGTAAAAACAAACAAACAAACAAAAAAAAAACAATAAAAACGTACCGTGTTAATCAGTTAACCAATTATTGACTGTGAAGGCTGCACACAGTCAATAGCTTTTTAGATGTGTTTTTCTGCCTTATTTCAATCCTAAAGTTGTGCACAAATGAGAAAAAAATAATGTTAAGTTTTGATTCAGTTGGTTAGTTTAATTACACTAGAGAGCTGTGGGAGGAGAACTATCGCTGAAGCTGCTTAGTTCTGCTTTAGGTTCACTCCAAGCACGTTTGTCTTTCTTTGTGTAACTTGCTCACAACGGTACTAGCCCCGACCGATATATCGGTTGACCGATATTTTTGACCGATATGAGCATTGCACGTCGATCGGTTATCGGTCAAAATATCGCAGATATACCGCCATATTTAGGACATGTTGCACCTCATTTTAAAGCTTAGATTTCAGAATACAACATTATATTTAATCACCAAACAATGAATGTTTAGCGCGGTTATACATTTATTTGCGGAGTTATTTTTGTGGACTGCACCTGAACGCAGCACCAGGCTGACGCTCTGCATCACTCCTCTACTAGTGCGCTCTGGGGCAGCGCTGGATTACGCTCTCACTCCGCTACTAATCGAAAGGAAATAACTTCATCACAGATGACGCCTGCAACAACAGAAGGACTTTATTTAATCAAAGTGTCAGTATGGAGAAGAGGGATACCTCGTCATAAAGAGGCACCGGCTGCTGTCAACAAGAGGGAAAAGTTGTCTTTCTCACTATTTTCTCGTTTGGAGTTTGGACTAAAGGAATTATTTTTGTGAGACTTGGGATCTGAGAAGAGGTTATCTGTGCGGTGAGTGTTGAAAACGTGTTTGCTTTAACTTTCAATGTAATTTGTTGCTCACTGTAGTTAGCCAGAAGTTAGCGGTTAGCTCGTGAGGCTACAAACATTGCCTCAGCTCGTTCTCTCTGTGACTGTAAACTGTTGTGTTTGTGTTGATGATTACTGGACAAACATTGACATGTAAATTAGCCATGAAAGAGGTGTTAATGGTCGGCATTTACGCATATTAATTACGGCGGCGTCGTGCATATTAATGAGGCTAACCACACCTAGCCTCTTGAATTCACTTCAGTAGTACAGGACTACCAAAAATAATGTGATACAAACAAGTTCCAAGCCTTTAAAGTTACTCATAAGAGGCAAAGTAACACTAAATGTGACCTAAATAAACCCAAATTAAAATCAATAAAGCCAGACAGTTTTTTTTAACATCTGCTCCTAATAAAAGTAATTTTCTATTTCTTATTATATCGGCTGTCTTATCGGCTATCGGCACCCCAGCCTTCTCTATATCGGATCGGAATCGGTTCCCAAAAAGCCATATCAGTCGGGCCTAAACGGTACCATAGGAAACATTTTCAGCAGACCATTTCTATGAGATATGTCATCTACACTAAATTCCTTTTTGCTTTGTTACATGTTTTCACCACCGTTGCATTGCTCTTTAAATTCTTTAAATTAGGGCTGGGCGAGATGGCAAAACATTAATATCACAACTTTCTTGGAGCCAGAGCACAACTTAAATTTTATCACAATTCTTGCGAACTGTCTGTATTTACCTCAAAAGGAATTTAAAAATAATCATCTGCTTTTCTAGAAAGTCTTCTTCACAGTCAATGTCTAGTTCCAGTCGTCAAAGGCTGATCAGTGTTGCCAGATTTCAGAGAAAAACAGCGACCAATCCCAAAACAAAGTTACCTCAACCCTTCAATAAATGTATTAAAAATAATCTTTAAATTAGAACGTTGTGTATCACAAAACAAGTTTCTAGCAACTTTTAACATTAATAGCGACTTTTAGACAGAAGAAAACTTGACTCTGAGGCTGAGTAAAGGAAATCCCGATATGACGATTTCATCAATAAAGCAAATTGTCACAGAGATGAGCTCATGTCATGATTCAATTTTTATCACAATATTGCCCAGCTCTACTTTAAATGTTCATTATACTATGTCTTTGTTTGTTTGTGCTGGCTGCTCTGGTCATTATACTGCATGACGTCATTGGTAAATACAGCTGTAGTATTCTTTTAAGTACTCATCAGTTCATGTGAGGGAAGACTTCTAAACTTCAAACCAGGTCAGGATAATAACATTAAACCTGTTCTCTTTGGAGCCACTTCTCATCCTTCATCCTCTGGTTTCCCTCTTTGGAAAATCCTCACATGTTTTTTGGAAAACCGCTCTGGCTCCGGCTGCTGCAGTTGGACCAGTTTGGAAAGAAAGATCCGTGGAATAATTTGTGTGAATGAGAAGTGGAAAAGACAATGACGTAACATGCACTATATACACACTAACGGTTGAGTCTTTGAAAAAAACGCAAGTAATGCAAATAAAACGGAAACATAATCCAATCTTTGACCTGCTTTAGTCCTGGTTTGGTTTGAACATTATTGGAAAAACAAAAAAACATCAGTGCTGGTTTTGTATTGTACTTTTGATAAATGTGCATAAAACGTCTTTGTAGAAACACTGGAATCAAACCAAATTGAATGAATATCTGTTTATGTTTAGAAAAAGAAATCGAACTATGAATAATGAGAAGGAGAGTGGACAACCTTGACGTCTGTGTATTTGATGTTCAAGTGAATTAGCGGACAGTGGACATTCTTGGCGTGTGGAGACATTTGTATATAATGTTGTGGTAAATAATACCAGTTTGTCAAAGACTGATCTTGTCAGATCCAAGAAGCTAAGCATGTTGGACTTGGGCAGTACTTGGATGGGAGACAGTGAACCTCAGGAGCCACAGGGAGACACGATTAGGGGAGTGTTGTTATGTCCTAGGACTGGGCAATATTGACTAAAATGAATATCTTGTGTCTTGTGTCGATAACGATAATTGGACGATAATCTGTCAGTCAACATAAATGTGTTAAAACTGTCAAATTTGTCATACACTGGCAAAACAAGCAACCTGAAAAATGCCAAAATTTGTTGAATGATGCAGTGTTTATTGTGATATAAGCTAAACTGTCAAATAATGAGTTCTTATTTAAAGAAAAAAAGCTTTGTCTGATTGGCAATCTTCGTTCAAGGTCTGCAGTAAGTTAATTGATTAATTGCAACTAATCAATTAGCTTCAACTAATTTTGTAATCGAATAATCCTTAGCTGGTCTTTATCGGTTTCCAAACATGTATGAACAAAAAATAATATCTTGTATAACTCCAGTTGGACTGCAATGACAGAAAATGTGTACATTTGCTGCTTTCACTAGAAAAAACACATTCTTAAATAGGTCAGTGTTACTGGTAGACACAATTTGATCTTGAGTAAATGTGACTAAAGTCGAGTGATTCTGAAATTCAACAATTAAAGTTTGAAAACATTTGTATATAATGTTGTCGTGAATTAGAAGAATACACTGGACATCTTTGCGTGTGTGTTGTGAAGAACTAAATAAGAAGAGTGGACATCCTTGGCGTTTAAAGACATGTGTTTGTAATGTTGTAGTGAATTAAGAGGACACTGGACTTCCCTGGCGTTTAAAGACGTGTGTTTGTAATGTTGTAGTAAATTAAGAGGAAACTGGACTTCCCTGGCTTTTAAAGACGTGTGTTTGTAATGTTGTAGTGAATTAAGAGGACACTGGACTTCCCTGGCGCTTAAAGACGTGTGTTTGTAATGTTGTAGTGAATTAAGAGGACACTGGACTTCCCTGGCGTTTAAAGACGTGTGTTTGTAATGTTGTAGTGAATTAAGAGGACACTGGACTTCCCTGGCGTTTAAAGACGTGTGTTTGTAATGTTGTAGTGAATTAAGAGGACACTGGACTTCCCTGCCGTTTGAAGGCGTGTGTTTGTAATGTTGTAGTGAATTAAGAGACACTGGACTTCCCTGGCTTATAAGGATGTGTGTTTGTAATGTTGTAGTGAATTAAGAGGACACTGGACTTCCCTGGCGTTTAAAGACGTGTGTTTGTAATGTTGTAGTGAATTAAGAGGACACTGGACTTCCCTGCCGTTTGAAGGCGTGTGTTTGTAATGTTGTAGTGAATTAAGAGGACACTGGACTTCCCTGCTTATAAGGATGTGTGTTTGTAATGTTGTAGTGAATTAAGAGGACACTGGACTTCCCTGGCGTTTAAAGACGTGTTTGTAATGTTGTAGTGAATTAGAAGAAGACACTGGACTTCCCTGGCGTTTAAAGACGTGTTTGTAATGTTGTAGTGAATTAAGAGGACACTGGACTTCCCTGGCGCTTAAAGACGTGTGTTTGTAATGTTGTAGTGAATTAAGAGGACACTGGACTTCCCTGGCGTTTAAAGACGTGTGTTTGTAATGTTGTAGTTAATTAAGAGGACACTGGACTTCCCTGGCGTTTAAAGACGTGTGTTTGTAATGTTGTAGTGAATTAAGAGGACACTGGACTTCCCTGGCGTTTAAAGACGTGTGTTTGTAATGTTGTAGTTAATTAAGAGGACACTGGACTTCCCTGCCGTTTGAAGGCGTGTGTTTGTAATGTTGTAGTGAATTAAGAGGACACTGGACTTCCCTGGCTTATAAGGATGTGTGTTTGTAATGTTGTAGTGAATTAAGAGGACACTGGACTTCCCTGGCGTTTAAAGACGTGTTTGTAATGTTGTAGTGAATTAGAAGAGACACTGGACTTCCCTGGCGTTTAAAGACGTGTTTGTAATGTTGTAGTGAATTAAGAGGACACTGGACTTCCCTGGCGTTTAAAGACGTGTGTTTGTAATGTTGTAGTGAATTAAGAGGACACTGGACTTCCCTGGCATTTAAAGACGTGTGTTTGTAATGTTGTAGTGAATTAATAGGACACTGGACTTCCCTGGCGTTTAAAGACGTGTGTTGCAATGTTGTAGTGAATTAAGAGGACACTGGACTTTCCTGGCGTTTAAAGACGTGTTTGTAATGTTGTAGTGAATTAAAAGAATACACTGGACATCCCTGGCATTTAAAGTTTGTGTTTGTAATGTTGTAGTGAATTAAGAGGACACTGGACTTCCCTGTCGTGTGGAAACATTGTGTTAGGCTGGTGTTATGTAAACCTCCCACAGCCGCTGGAGGAGGCTGAGCTGCAGAAGAGATCGTGAGGAGAAGGAGGAGGAGCTACAGCTGCAAAAGTTAATCATGGCACCATCATTAAAAGATAATTGCTTTTTATAAATTCTAACAAAGATGGCAGCATTATTAAACCAAACTACAAAAAATACAATGAAATCATGTTTAATTAAAAATATGGTACTTGTAGCTTGAACAGACGATTATGGAAAAAAACAAATTGCTGAAATACTCAACTAGAGTCATTGTATTATAACTATAATTTTGATCTAACTTGACACAAATTGCTTCTATAGAAAAGTGTAGCTGTAGTTTTTTGACATCATGACATAGAATAAATATGTTTCTCAGATCCTCAGATACACGTTTTTACATTTGACAGAAATATTTCGTCTTGAGACTGAGACACAGCTGCAGGCGACGAAGAATCAGCCAAGAATCCGATTAAACGCTGAGTCTTTGTGAACGAGTCTGACAGAGAAACACATTTATCACAATCACTGCAGTTTCACTCAGAACAGTTCAACTTTTAACTTCACACATATAGTTTTCCTCAAAAGAGTGGTAAATAAACAGGATTTAAGACATACTAAATATTGTGAACATGAATACGTTTATTGATCTTTAAGTAACCACAAAAATCACCAACCAACACCATGTCACTTTTTAACAAAAATAGACTTGAACTAAAGCATTGTTTTGTTACTTGGAGGTTTATGTTGGACGGAAAAAAATTCGTCTTTACTTTGAGCACTTCTGCCTGAGTATTCCACAGTGTGTCTTAAGTAAGAACGTCATAATTTGAAATGTTAATATCACGATTCTTGCAAGACAAATTATCACAACTGTTTTAGATATTCAGACCAGATAAGCAGTGTCTAAATAAAAACAACCTTAAAATCTTGAAATTTTTATAAAACCTGCGCACATCTCAGCGCCAGACCGCGTAAGGACAAGCTACTTCTATCCTTTCCTTGTGCAGGTGCTTGTGCGACGTGCGTGGTCCTGCGTGGTCATGTGTGGTCGTGTGTGGTCCTGCGTGGTCATGTGTGGTCGAGCGTGGTCGAGCGTGGTCATGTGTGTGGTCGTGCGTAGTTGTGCGTGGTCATGTGTGTCGTCGTGCGTGGTCCTGCGTGGTCATGTGTGGTCTTGTGTGGTCATGTGTGTGGTCGTGCGTAGTTGTGCGTGGTTGTGTGTCATCGTGCGTGGTCCTGCGTGGTCATGTGTGGTTGTGTGTGGTCTTGTGTGGTCGAGGGTGGTCATGTGTGGTCGTGCGTGGTCTTGTGTGGTCGAGCGTGGTCATGTGTGGTCATGCGTGGTCATGTGTGGTCGTGTGTGGTCATGTGTGGTTGTGCGTGGTCGTGTGTGGTCGTGCTTAGTCGTGTGTGGTCATGTGTGGTTGTGCGTGGTCTTGTGTGGTCGAGCGTGGTCATGTGTGGTCGTGTGTGGTCATGTGTGGTCGTGTGTGGTCATGTGTGGTCGTGTGTGGTCGTGCGTGATCCTGCGTGGTCGTGCGTGGTCTTGCGTGGTCATGTGTGGTCGTGCGTGGTCATGTGTGGTCGTGCGTAGTCGTGTGTGGTCATGTGTGGTCTTGCGTGGTCATGTGTGGTCGTGCGTAGTCGTGTGTGGTCATGTGTGGTCGTGCGTGGTCTTGTGTGGTCGAGCGTGGTCCTGTGTAGTCGTGTGCGGTCGTGCGTGGTCTTGTGTGGTCGAGCGTGGTCATGTGTGTGGTCGTGTGTAGTCGTGCGTGGTCGTGCGTGGTCTTGCGTGGTCATGTGTGATCGTGCGTAGTCGTGCGTGGTCTTGTGTGGTCGAGCGTGGTTGTGCGTGGTCCTGCGCGGTGTTATGCACTTTCCCGTCCCGTACCACGCACTGCTGTGACGCACTTTTCCGTGTTGCTTTCTCTTCTGCTGCGCTCTTCTCTGGTGCCGTGCATCTTAAAGTAACCTAAAGAAGCTGGACTTCATTAACTGATCTGTTTATTATTTTCAACTCCAGCTATTGGTCTATTTTCAAAGATAAAATAAAACCTAAATTAAAATTGGGGGAGCTAACTTTTTTACTAAAAAGTACATGATAAATGCAGAACTCTGTGACAAATGAGACCACTAAAATATAGACGGATGTTTTTAAATAACTTTAAAATATTTTCTCCAGTGTAATTATTAGTTTTTTACAAGCATTATACTAGTTTCTGTAAATCTTCAAAACAATCTTCACAATATTATCCAAAGTTTAATACATTTTTCAGCCCTAAAGTTACACTGTTCGATCCATCACTCACCCGTGAAGTTAACCAGACTCCGTTAAACCCGACTCTGGGCTCAAACCTGCTGTTAGCCTGTGTTGAGCCTCCCGCTGATGTAATTACCGGCTGCAGCTGCTAACGCCGTGTGGAGGCGGAGCTGCTCACTGTTGACTCACTCAGCTGTTTTTATAAACCTTTTGTTTGGGACGATAATAAAACACTGAAGCACATTCAGTCCTGTCGCTGTGACTCACACCCATTTTGATCAGCCTCTGCAGTCAGGTGTGGCCACAATGAAAGGATTCCCTCACATGTTCAGTTTTAGCTCACAGGACAGTGGCACAGATGTTGCAGATTTTGAGGAAGTACAATTGTTCACTAGAACTCTTGCCCTGCATTGAATTTTAGTCATTTATTGTGAAGATATTGAAAATTTGATATTGATTGTGTAGAAAAGAATGCGACAAAAAACTAGTAAAGTAAAAATGTAATAAGTGATGTTGTTTCAAACACACAAGGCAAGTTTTTAGGTAAAGTACAGGGGGGGCTAAGTGGTCAGATTCAGGGGGTCTGGGGGAGATTTTTTTTCAAATCCTCCACATTTAAAGGGTATTTCACACCAACACAACCCCAAGTTGCTGTCGGTAGGGAGGAGCAACGCAGGGTCTGTTCACGTCTCTATGGGCGCACCGATGTGAAAGAACATTCAGACAAACACGATCCAAACAGCCAACAGTCGCCAAACAAATGCAGAGTGAGCATGCGCGTGATGCAATGCTGAAAATGCACGAAAATGACGAAACATAAGTTGCACGCGAGTAGTAGTTGTCAAACTTTGACGGCAAACAGATGTGTCTAGTCTTACCTCACGGATTAAGCTCAACTCGTATTTCCCTCCACAGTCCAGCCTTCTTACTGCGGTCCTTGTAACTCCCCCGTGTTTTCCTCGATCCAAATAGTACCATTCTCCTTCGTAGTTACGTCCCGTTTGACCCCGTGTAAATAACAACAATCCATGCTCGGCTAAATACTGTTTTTCCGTAAGCGTCTTTTTCGGTTTTCCGCACTATATTCCTGCTCACTGATTCACTGGTTCTCCTGTGAACACGGGTCAATCAAACAGCTGCATTTGCGGCAACTGGCGACACCGACTTTACTTGCAAGTCTTCAAAAACCCGCCTCCACGACGTGCTCCGCGCTCCTCTGACCCCCGACAAACCCATTTACACCAAACACACGTGAGCCGCCTGTCGGCAAAAGTTGCCAAACTGGTTCAGACGGGCGACCCTCGGCTTGGTGTGAAAGACCCTTAAAACTCACCTTTATCTTTGGTGAGTTTTAGATGTGATATTCTTATCATGTGATGTCTTTTTACTTTAATTAAAAAGACATGAGACAAATAAAAATGGTCTCAATGGGGGATCAGATTTAGGGGATCCCCGCCCCAGATGCCCCCCGTATTTCCGCCCCTGTAGAACTAGAATAATGCTGCTTTAGGAGCATCATTCCTGACAGGACTGTCCTGTGTGATTAGGGCAGAGAAAACATTGCTGCACAAAACCCTTAGTCAGCAGTGTATAAACTGTTTTATGTCATATTCTTACAAAAACTTTTCCACAATGCGCTGTTTCACGTGATTTGCGCTGCTGTTATTTTTGCATGTTTGATTTCACTGTATAGTTTGGATCTTTTTTCTGTGGATATAAGGCAGATTTGCACAAAATAAAGATCTATATGAAACTTCATTTTGACAGAATCTCACTGTGACTTTAAAGCCCTCCAAACTAATCTGTCTGTTAAATAGCTCTGCTCTGATGCTGCACTGACAGTGGCACGCAGCTTCTGTAGAGAGAGGGAAAGAGAGAGGACGTGTGGAGGCACAAATGTTTCTGAATGAGCCAAAGAGCTGTACACAGATTGGCCAAGAGCCACATGCGGCTCGCGAGTTTGCCACCTCTGCTTTAGTGGAACTCAGAATGTAATTCAATGTGATTCTTAAAACGAGGAATAAAACGGTATAAAGAGAGACTGCAGCACGTGTTGATAATCCAGCCAAATTCCCAGAATATACAGTATAATCCCAGTATCAGACCGGGGCATCTACAGTATAATGTGCTCACAGACTCTCAAAATATCAGCGCAAAATATCCTGAAATAATATCATGAAAATGTGGTTGATACTTGATATTTTTGCTGTCATTGTGTATTTGGAAAGTTTAAATAATGGACTCCTCACTCGACTGTTAATGATTAAAAATATTCTCTAATCCGACCTCAGTGTGGGTGTTTCAAAGCCTCGTGTGCAGCAGGTGTGAACTCGTCTTTTTACTTTTGGTTTTGATTTGGCTGAACTTCCTGTTGGCTTCCTAAATGTCGCAGCAGCGGTTGTTATTGATCAGATAAACTGGTTTGTGTGTCAGTGACGAAGTTTAAATTTCTCCTTTTGTCACATCCAGAGATTTCTCTGACCGATCTGGTATTTTGGTCTCAGGCTCATGACACCTGTTTGCTGCAGTCTCTCACCCCCTCCCTCCCTCTCTCTCACCTCCTCCCTCCCTCTCTCTCTGTCACCTCTTCCATCTCTCTCTCTTTTCCTCTCTCACTGCCTCTTGCTGCCCACCTTCTCCTTTCTTTTTTTTCTTTCTCTCTCCCTCTCTCTCATTCTATTTTTCTCCCTTTCTATCCATATTTCTCTCTTCCTTTTTCTCTCCTCTCTGCCTCTCTCTTCTTCTTTCCTCCCTTTCTTTCTCACTCTTCCTCTTGTCTCTCCCTTTCTGTTCCTGTTTCCTTCATTTCTATTTCTCTCTCGCCCACTCCCCCCCTCTTCTCTCTCCCCTCTCTCTGTTTGTCTTCATCTTTCCTTTCTTTCCGTCTCTCTTTTTCCCTCTCCTCCCTCTCTCCCTATCTTTGTCTCTCCTCTCTCTGTTTGTCTATCTCTTCCTCTTTCCTCTCTCTCTCTTTCACCTGCTCCCCCCCTCTCTCACATCCTCTCTCTTTTTCTCTCGTCTTCATCTTTCCTTCTCCACCCCCTTTTCCCTCTCTCTCACTCCATTTGCCCTCCCTCTCTCCTTTCCTCCTCTCTTTTTTCTTTCCTCTCTCTCATCCTGTCTTTCTCCCTCTCTATCTACAGTATATTTCTCTCCTACACTTTCTCTCCCTCTTCCTCCTTCTTTCCTTCCTCTCTTTTTCTTTTTTCTCTTCTCTCTCTTCTCTCTTCCTCTTTCCTCCCTCTCTTTTTTCTCTCCTCCTTCTTTTTTCTCTTCCTCTTTCCTCTCTCTCTCTTCCTCTTTCATCTTTCTCTCTCCATCTTTCCTCTCTCTCTCTCCCTCTCTCTCTTTCTCTTTCATCTCTCTCTCCCTCTTTCCTCTCTCTCTCTCTCTCTCTCTCCTCCGCAGTACTGTTCTGGTCGTATCCATTCCTCACTCGTCTCCCACGCAGAGCCATAATCACTGTCCTCTGCGGCTGCTGCTCCGCCCACCTCCTCCCTCTCTCTCCTCTCTCTCTCTCTCTCTCTCTCTCTCTCTCTCTCTCTCTCTCTCTCTGTCCTCTCTCTCTCTCTCTCTCTCTCTCTCTCTCTGCATCATGTCAGAGATGTTTGCCTGTTTGTGAAATAAACCAAAATAAGACATTGAGCAATTAGAATGAGAATCCTGAAGGTTTTATCGTGTATCTCTCTATACGTGGAGTTAATAATACGGCTTTTAAAAGTGAACAGGTGCGCAATCAAGTGCATTTTGAAAAGTGGAAATGCAGCTAGTCACGTAAACTCATGAAGGAAATGTAAAAAAGATGAGGCTTGGTAAATGAGAGTTCTGTGGCCATTCCAGTTTGTCAGAGCTGATACTGTGAGGTCTCAGAAGCCAAGCAGGTTGGGCCTGGACAAGATTTGGATCGGAGACTCTGAACCTCAGGACTCACAGTGGGATGACTGCTGGAGAAATGGAGCTTAAGCGGATGTTCAGCCTGGGAGACTTACCTGCAGCTTCATCGTCCTGTCTCATCTCACCTCCTGCTCCTCTCTTCCTCCCTGCAGCAGGCTCCTCCTTCAGATCCCCTCTCGCAGCTAATCAAGCCCAGCCGGTCTATTTAAATCCCTCGCCTGCAGCTGCGCCCCTGCTACTCAGTTCGGCACGCCCCACCTCCACCCCTTCTCCTCCCTTCACCTAGTAGTTCATCCCTCTTCAGTCCTAGGACCACCACCAGGTCGCAGGCCCGGGGGAAAGACCTCTCCTATTCGCACATCCACTCCAATTCGCTGGTCAGCACGGAGGTCTTCGCCAGGGTCTGAGCGCCATAACCTTACATTGCAATAAAGTCTTCTCATAATTTGCTTTTGTCTGTTTGAGTCTCTCCAGGTTGAAATGCTGTTGTGTCCTTAGGCAAAACACCTCACCAACATTGTCTAGTCTGGATCAGGTGTGAGTGTGAATGGTTGGTGGTCATTTTGCCCTGAAGCAGCTGTGGCTAGAGTATACATACCACCACAGAATGTGGAATGAATGAACAATGTAATGTGTTTGTGCCATAAGCACATAAGCACATTTAACCAGGAAAGTCCCACTGAGATTCCGAATCTCATTTGCAGCGGAGCCCTGGTGGAGTGGAGGCATTAATGGACATGTTTTGAGAGGTAGGGAAACCGCAGTACCCAGAGGAAACCTACGTAGACACGGGGAGAACATGCAAACTCCACAAAGAAAGGCCCCGGGTCGACTGGGAATCGAACCCAGGACCTTCTTGATAATATCGTGATATTGCGATACAAAAATTGTCACAATATATATTCTCATCACCTGACGATATTAAACAGCATGACGTCATCATTTCTTCGATTTTGTTAGTTTATAAACATTACAATTTTTTTCTCATGACCATATAATCTCTGCTTTAGGGTGATACTGATGAAGGTACAACATCCCAGATGCTTACATTAAATAATAAAATGGCTTAAGAAAAAGATTGAACAATTTTGTTGTAAACTGAGAAAACAACAAGCCTATATTGTCTTGTCTTAAAGGTCCTGGAGACGTCTTTGAGCCTCGGTCCTGATTCTGACTTTGATGAGTCGACCGTCCAAACGTGTTTTTGGTAACAGTGAAGCTGCTGCTCTCACAGACTGTTTGATCTGAAGCTGTGACGCTCTGCATATGTCCCGACACAAACTCGGACATTTGGTCTGGAGCCGGACCCAGCGGGATTGTGGGAAATGTGACAGCTTCAGCGTGAACTCAGACACAGATGGTTCAGACTGACGCAGAGTCACCGCCAAAATCTCTCCTCATCACATCTCCAGTGTGTGTTCAGTTTAACTAAACACGAGCTGTGTTTGGTCAGAGCTGTAACTTGTGTGTTAGTTTTATGATGTTAGTTTTATTGCATTAACGGCTTACTGCTTTAACAGAAGATTTTTTATTGGGATGTTTCTTGTTGAGATAAATGCTCCTCAATCTTCTGAGAAAAACATCTGATCAAATGTGTTTCTCTGCCCTTTTTGTGAAAGAGGTTTTGTTTTGTAAACTGTAACTTTACCTGTCAAAACAGCAGCTTTTATGTTGTCAGCGGCTGTGCAGAGCTTAGCTAGCTTTTTTCTTTCAGCATCACTTTAAAGGGACTGTACTCGATTTTTTTGCAACAAAATAACTTAAAAGCAATTTCCCCCTAGCACTGATGTCTTGTTAATGTATCTAATCAGGTGGAAATTAGTCCCCAAAGTCCTGTCTATGTCTAATAAAATCCCGTTTGTGTGCAGCTTTTTCTGTTTTTAGCATTGTGGCTAACTGTTGTTAGCATAGTGACTCACCTCGCTGCTAAAAGCTGTGAACAAACATTAAAACTCATCATGATGAACAATTCTGAAGCTCAGAATGCATTAGCTACGTAAGGAAATCATGTAGCCTGAAGGAAAAAGGTTAAAATTAATTATTTCTGTTTGTTTACATTTTTAGGATGCAAAAATCAGGTAGTGATGTATTTTAAAAGAAATCATTGTTCTTTAATGCCTGTGTTTCTTTTATTGTTAATGACAAACTTACTTTGACCGTAAGGTGCAATATTAATATCATTGCAGTCCCTTCGAAGGGTCGTCCCACTTTTTTTTTTTTTTTATTCTGTCTGAAAAAAGCATATTATGAAGCACATGGAAAGGTCAAATACAAAAATCCAATTGTGGGGGTATTCCATGAAGCGAGATAAAGCCAAAGCCTGGCTTATTTGGCCAATCTAGGCTTATGAAATCTCCATTTCCGTTCCACTAACGCGGCTAACCAGAGGTGACGCTGAGTTGCCGCAGTAACAAGTTCGCAGTCATAAACCTGGTCCGGACCAGGCTAACTGTCAAGATTATTTTAGCTTTGTCTCAAAAAACGTCTTAAATCTCATGTTTATCCTCACACACTTCCACAACTGTGTGAAATCTCTCTGTCTGTCCCAACACAACTTATAAAGTCACCCTGTATTCACTTTTATTTACTTGGCATTGGCACCAAAGAGCCGCTCTGACCGTTTCTTTTCATCCTTTTTTGAGCCGCTCTCGCTGTGGAGAGACGCGTTTGTAAGAGCAAACGTCAAATTGGCTGCACAAAAAGCCACATATTTAACTGGAAAATTAACTTGTAGGCCACTCCTACGTGCATCTAAACTACGTAAGATCTCCCACAGACATGCAGCTATTTCTCTTAAGGATGAAGCAATGAAAGCAGGACTAAAGTGTGAGAACAAGCGGTGGAGTTGTGTTGCTGCTTTTGAGCGCAAAAGCGCTTCATCGCATCTCTCTCCCTCGTCTCTGACCCCCCTGTCACACCACGGACATCCTCTGCTCTGATTGGTTAGTTCTGGTTGTGAAGAGTTACGCTCAATTTACGCTACAACTTTATGACAACTTTACGCAGCGGGACTAGTTCCACATGCGGAGTGGAAAACTGTGCATTGCATTAAAAAACGATGAGCCTACTACTCACAAATACGATGATAAATCCTCTGGATCTCCGCCTCGTCTTTCTCCAGCAGTGTACAGGAGGGGAGGGGCTGCCTCTCGCTCCCCGCATCAGAATAAACCACTATAAACTGAAAACTTTTGCGATGCAAATCAAACTATAGTCCGTGTGGACTTTGGCTCCTCTCGTGTTTCAGTCAGATCATGTAAAATAAGCGTTTTTCTCTCTCATTCTCAGTGATGTCTTCGCTCCATTGATCTGGTCTCGTCACATTCAGCGGGAGCGCGCTCATAGCTCAGGATAATCTTCAAGCTTGAATTAGCGTGGCTCAGACCCAGGTTTATTTCTTTCATGGAACCACTTGAGGCTTAAGTTGGAGATGAAGCTAGTTTCAGCTCAGGATTTTAGGATAAGCCTAGACTTGTTAAGCCACTTTCATGGAATACCCCCTGTATCCCTTTAATAGAGCAAAACCAGCCTCTGGGACGATCCAGACTCAGATTTCAGATGTAAACCTCCAAATAAAAAAAGTCCCCAAAATGAAAAAAATGTTATGCGACTTTTGTATTGGCTCTGGCTTAACTTTTTGAGTAGGCTAATTTTGGGTCCCTAAAACTCATTTTGACCTCAGTGACCTTCAGCTTTTACAGAGGAATGGTCAAAACCCAAAATCTGCCAAATCTAAGTCATTTATGTCTCAGTTGTAACACCAGCTTTACCATTCCTTATATCTACCCAAAAAAATGCAGACGGAAATTTAGATTTTGTTTTTTGCTTGGAGAAAGTTCTCACCTGTGATCAACCTCTTGGACATCAAAAGTAAAAACTACAGGGACACAGCTTTAAAAAAGACCCCAGACATTTGCCTGAGCTCCAAAGGATCAGGAACAGTTTTAGTTTGAATTTTTACTGATTTTAGTCAAACGTGTGAGGGGAAAAAGGCCCGAATGAGAAGGGGTTAAAAACAGAATAATAGTCAAAATTAGAGACGGTATTTGGGTTTTAGAGAGAAACGTTAAGACCTCTTTTATCTTTCTTATTTTGAAGTTTGCATGTTCTCCCTGTGTTACTGTGGGTACTGCAGCTTCCTCTCACCTCCAGAACATGCATGTTTCAGTCAATCGGGCATCACTGTAAATGTCTCCTGAGAATAAGAGAATGAAATCACTCACAGGGACACGTGGTCAAAAATGAATGAATGATTATGCTTGTATTGTGACACGTATCGATGGTGAGACTCTGGTCCAAACCCAGCCTCAGTGTCCAATCCCTCACTCCTCTCGACGCTGTGTTTATCAGTGTAAGCGCGTGATGCCTGGAGCTGTCCGTCCGTCACATGATCATCCTCCTGAAGCGTGTCGTTTCATTAAAGCCGCCTCCCTCCACACCATCCATCCATCCGGCGTCGCTCTGCCCCGACAGCAGCCTCGTTTGGGGGAGAAAACTCGGCTCCTGTGGGCGAGAGAAGCAGCGGTGACGTCAGGACAGGCTTTATCGTTTTTACCCTCCGCACGGCACACGGCAGGAAAACGAGTGTGAATGAAACTTATGATACTTACTTTCACCATTAAAGGAGACCTATTGTGTTTTATCCATGTTTAGAAATAAACTTTCACATAGTAGATCAATATTTTAAAGAATGTTCTCTGTACAAACATAAAATGGATGTAAAAAGGTTCGGAAATACACTGTAAAAAGACAAATAAGGTAAAATAACTTAAATATTTGTGTTGATATAACTCATCAATGTGATTTAAATGTGTTTAACTTAGACTTTTAAGTTTTAAGAGAAAAAGAAGAGAGAGAGGGAATGCAACAGAAGAGGGAGAGCAATAAAAGAGAGAGAGAGATGAAGGATAGAGAGGAGAAAGCTGAAAGAGAGAGAATGCAACAGAAGAGGGAGACCGAAAGAGAGAACAAGGAGCGAGAGAGGGATAAAACAAAACATATATAAGACAGAGAATGCATCAAAGGAGGGAAAGACAAAGGAGAGAGAGGGAAAAAGAAAGAGAGAACACAACAGAAGGAGAGAGATAAAGGAGAGAAACAATAAAGATAGAAAGCGGGGATAAAGGGGGAGAAAAAGGAAGAGAGAGAACGCAACAGAAGGAGAAAGTATGAGAAAGAGGAGAGAAGAAGAGAAAGGTGGAGAGAGGAGAAAAAAGGAAAGAGTGAAAGAGAGTGTAAGAGGAGACAGAGAGAGTAAAAAAAAGGAGGTAGAGAAAGGTAGGGAGGAGAAAGAGGGGAGAAAAGAGAGACGGAGGGATGGAAAAAGAGAGTAGGGGAGACTGAGGGAGAGAGAGAGTTTGTGAGCAAGAGGGAGGGAGAGAGAAGAGAGAAAGAAAGAGATAGAGCAGGAGAAGAGAAAAAAGAGAGGAGAGAGTGGGGGAGGAGAGAGAGAAACAAAGAAAGGAAGTAGATGGAGAGAGAGGAGAGATATAATAGAGAATATACATAAGTTATTTGACAGAAAACTTTAAGGCAGATTTTACTTGAACTGATAAGCCCCGCCTCTTCGTTTTTTAAATTTTTAAAGTGGCTACATGACAGTTTTGAACCCTGGCGGGGATAGGTGGTAGGTGAAAACAGCACTTTTCTAAACCCCAGAGCATCAGCTGCAGGACAATACAAGATTACTGAAATGTGCAAGAATTTATCCAAATACAACTTATGATGAGAAACACTGAATGAAGAATATTTTACTTTAAGATGGAGGAGGAAAAAGAGAAGAAAGATGAGAGGAGGTAGAAGTTAAGTTAGGGAGAGAGAGAAGAGTGAGAGAGTGAAAGAGAGCTGGAGCTGGTTGTCATGGCAGCGAGGGGAGCCGGCGCGAGACACTGCCCACATAAAGATGCTTCTAATTGGGATGCACTGCCCACACAGGCCCCTCCCTCCTGCGAACGGATCTATCAATGAGAAATAGAGAGGGAGGGAGGGAAAGAGGGAGGGAGGGAGGGAGGGGAGAAAAAGAGAGGGAGAGAGAGAGAGAAAGAAAGAATGAGAGAGAGAGGGGGAAAGTGAGGGAGAGAAAAGAGAGAGAGAAGTGAGGGAATGAGAGAGAGTGAGAGAGGGGGTAGAGGGGGAGAGAGAGATAGAGAGCAAGAGAGAAAGAGAGAGAGGCAGAGAGACAGAGAGGGAGAAAAATGAGTAAATGCAAAAGTCACAGTGTAATCTTTTATTCTTTCAATGCGATGCACAAGAGGAGCCATGAGATCTTATATGTAGCCTAACACTGAAGAATCCTGTTTAATCTGTGTTGATTAATAAACTCTTTCATTGTCAAAGAATATTGATTGACTGCACTTTGTGCACATTTGCCTGTGGATCTTTACATCACTTTGACTAAATACACAGCTCCTTCAGACTAAGCGGTCGATCTATTAAATGTTTAGTGATGTCTGCAGATTGTGCTGACTGTGATTGGTCACTTAAACCATAGGGTCGGGGCCCAAAGTTGGGCCCAAAATCAGTAAAATGCAATACATTTAATATGAGATTTGGCCCCAGGTTACTTTCTACATGAATATTCGGGCCCAGACGTCAAAAATGTTAAGAACCCCTGACTTAAAGGACACATATTATGCAAAATGAACTTTTTTGAGTTTTTAATCCTATTGTAAAGTTGCTTCCTCACCAAAAATGCTGCTGACGTTTTGTTTGTGAGAGATCTTTGTTCTCCCAAAAACACTGTTCTGAATGTCCCAGATCTGTGATGTCATAGATAGATCTCTGAGATCTTCTGCTCTGTTTTTAACTCCATAAATCGTCCAGACTCGATTTGAACATTTCTGCAGGATTACCATATCAGGCAAGATTGGTTTGATTGCATAACTTCTGTATTTTTCTTTGGAGTGAGTAAATAGCGCTCTAACTCAATTTTTGATGTAGAAAACACACACAAAGGTTGTGTGACTTTACTAGACTTTTTTATTAGTTCTGGTGCATGAGATTCCAAAGTGGAGGTGCTTCGGAGCAGGTTTGAAGGAAAACAACAACACAAAAAAATGCATAATATGTGTCCTTTAAGCTCAGACTTCACTTGAAGCTGCAGCGTGTTTCCTTCACTTAGATTTTAGATTTTAATACTCGTATATTTGCTTCATGATTGACGTTTCCTCATGTTTGAAGTCCAGAGCTTGGTTGTTCTGATTGGTCAGTTTGTGTTAACCCAGTCCCCTGCTCTGTGACACAGGGTTAACAGATCCAGTTGTGAACTCGTTTCATAGAACAGTTTATCCAGAGAGGCTCATGTCTGGGTTAGTCAACCTGGGGAAGAGAAATTAAGTTGAACGACGTTCGTAGTATGGCTTTACAGCTGCATTTTCTTTTGTCCAGTCAAAAGAAAAGGATCCACTCTGAAAGTCGGACCCTCCTTGTCTAATAAGTCTAATCAAGTCTTTATCTATCTATCCATCCATCAATCCTATCTATCAATCTATAATTCTGCCTCCTACCGTATAGAGACGAGGCTATAGCCTAATGTTTGGCCACATTTCTGCTGTTCTAATTCTTAGTGCCTGTAATCCAGCTTCATCTGGCACAGCTTTTGCAATGTAGAACCTCGGTAATTCTATATTTACTTGATTCACTCCATTTTGTGCAATTGTCTCTCACCACAAACCACTTTCTAAACGTACAAAAGTGCTTGTGATTCGTAACGTAAACACTGCCGTACGTTATTCAGTCTCTTTCGCTGGCGTCGCTCCATATTTGAACCTCAAAATCACGTCTGAAATGGTCTGGATCTGTGACCTAAACACACGCGACCGCGCTGGGCCGGTGCGTCACTCGTTAGCTCATGGTTTTCGCGGCTAACTCTCCGCTCCCGGTTACATAACGCTGAAACGCGATCCGTCTTGTTTAAACTTGTGGTAATGGGATTGTGTTTGGTGCTTTTGGGGTTCCACTGCGTCTTTAACTCGACACACATGTTCTGGAGGAGGAAAAGATGAAGTCAGAGCAGCTACGATGAGCTAAGCGCTAACGTGAGGCTTTGTTATGGAGAAACGGACGGAAATAACACAAGTTTTAGGAAAGAGATGTTTGGTTTTGGAATTATGATGTGGCGTTTGGATGAAAACATAAACAGGTCCAATGGCTTACTTCCAGATGACATCATACTAGAAAATAGCCAAACATATATTACTGTACAACATAACACAGGGGTTCCCAAACTTTGCAGACAAGATCCCAAAACAATCATGTCATCGACTTGCAACCCTCATTTCAAAATCAAATAAACTTTTCTAATGATTTCAAGTTTGAATTCGATCAAAAAAGGGTTCAAATGTAATTGGCTGAGTGCAGTTGTCTTGTTTTGGTTTAAAATACTACATCCTGTACATACAACAACTTCCTGTTCAATGCTTTTCTATGAGGTTTTCACTACATCAGTTTAAAACTAATAAATCCTCTTTAGATCAGACAGTTGTGGTGAATGTTACAGAAAACATGTTAAACACTTTACATATTAAAGGAATAGTTCACCAGAGACACTTGTGTGTTTAAAAAGAGACATAATTGTGTCTAAATGCTAACGCTAACAGGAAATGGTTGTATGTACAGAAGTTAGCATTTTTGAACAATCGCAAGCCAACTGAAATTCCGTGCACACAGCCCATTGTTTGTTGTGTTATTTGACTACAGCGCTTTACAATATACTGTTTTCAATGTAAATAATTGATTAAATACAGAAAAATATTTGTACATTTACATCTAAAAATCCTCATGCAACCCCAGAATTTGAGAACCACTGCCATAACACGTGTCATGTAACAGGGTCATTGAATTGTGTTTCAATGTTCTGCTCACCTTCCCATTGTGATGACAACAGATTAGAACTCTGCTGTACACATTTGTGAACTTTTCTTCCAAAACGTGTTCTTGATTCATGTAAAACTATCATTTATATTTAGATCTACCAATCTACCAGTTGTCCGAATAAATCTGCGATATTTCACTCTCACACGTTATTGAAAATAGGGGCAAAAAATAGGGATGATTTGAATAACTTTCTTCAACGGGATCTTGACATAATTAATAATTGAAAATAAGCTAAGAATTAGTGTATTAAAAACTAAATCTATGGTTTTGGGTTCAAAATTTGCTGTGAAGTCAGGCCATAATTTAAGCCTCTTCATGCAAGGTGCTGGCATTGAACAGGTGAACATTCGACAGGCTGTTTTTAAAAGGAACCCGAATATTTACATAAATAGATCGAAAATACTTCGCGTAGGTATACTTACTAAAAAGTAGAACTTAAAGTAAACAAATATTCGCCGTTTGACGTAAAATTGTTATGTTTACAACAACTTCCTGATATTACGGGCGCCGCCATCTTGAGGTGATGACGCAGAATCGTGTGGCGCACTGGCGCAGTGAGCGTCAGTCGTGAGACGCACCGTTGATCTGGTTAACAGGAGCGTCAGTAGTTTGTTGTAAAATGGTACATTGTGTGGCTTTTGGTTGTGATTTGGTCTCGGGAGAAAACAAGGAGAATGCGGTAAGCTTTCATAACTTTCCTCGTAGTTACACGATTCGACGTCATACTACCCATAATGCACTGTGTTGTAAACAATGATGGCGTCTTCCGTGAAAATATATTTCTTAAAAGTTTAATAAAACGGTAGATTTTTCAGATTATTTTCGTGTGTATTTATATCTTTGATGATATAAGGAAAACTCGAAAACAAACATTAAAAAATTCTCGGGGTTCCTTTTAAGTCCCTTCTTAAAACACACCTGTTTATTTTGGCTTTTGACACAGTTTGAGTTATTGGCATGTTGTTCTTTTTGCTGTTATTTTTTGTTATTATTGTTATTTTATTTGTTGTTTTAATCCCCTTTGGTCAACTTTGTTGTTTTTAAAGTGCTTTATAAATAAAGTTACAGTTACAGTTACAGGTGAATGAAGCCAAATTATTGGGTGTTAAAATTGATTCAAGTTTATCTTGGACTTCACATATAAAAAACATTGTTGCAAAAATGAGCACAGCTATTTCAAATATAAGGAGATGTGCAAATGTCTTACCCTTTTCTACATTGAAATGAGTAATTCAGTCTCTTGTCCTCTCACACCTGGATCAGTAATTTGGTCGAGTGCTTCAAAGAGTGATCTTTCTAAATTACAACTAATCCAGAACAGAGCAGCTTGTCTTGCATTGCAATGTCATTTAGGACCAGTGTGAGTGTCGTGCATGAGAGGCTTTCCTGGTTCACTGTTGAGGAAAGACTGGCCTGTCGCCTCACTTTATTTTTTAGAAATGTGTTTATATCACAGAAGCCTTTTAGTCTGTTTGCACAGCTTAGGATCTCTCGTCATCAACATGGTTTTAATACAAGACATGCTTCTCAGGGTGGTTTTACCTTGCCACTGCCCAGAACGAATGCTCTGAAAAGATCATGTACAGAGCGATAGTGCTGTGAAACTGCTTGGACCCCAGGAAGAATAGTCTTTACTGCTGTAAAGACTAATGGGGATCCAAATAAATAAATACATAAATTGAGATTCTGCAAAGATTGGAGCCGATGCTTTTCATTATTGTAAGGTGAGCCATGGGTCGCTCTGTCCAAGCTGAATAAAGTTAGCTTTAGACATTTACTTTTCTGACACTGGAGCATCAGCTGCAGGACAATATAGGTTTACTCAAACATGCAGGAGTCAATTTAAATACAAGTTTGTTAAGACAATGTACAATTTAAGTAACTGTTTGAATTGTAGACTAAAATGATTAGTCTTATTAATCTTTTGCATTTACCGAGAGTCTTTTGTGCGTCAGGTCTTGTTGAGTGGTTGAAAGTGGCCTCAGTAAAGAGAACTCACTGCTGCTGGTACTGGAGTTTCCATGCTTCTCGTCGCTCTTTTTCCGTGATGAAGGAAAGAGAGAGAGAGAGAGAGAGAGAGAGAGAGAGAGAGAGAGGGAGAGAGAGTGGAAGAATCTGCTGTATACTGGAAAGACCCACTCCTCGTGCGTCTCCAGGACTCCGTGCGCTGTTCTGACTCTTCTGTGGAAGCTGCGGAAAACCTGGATTCTTCATAAACTTCATATTTTTTTCTCTTTGTTTTGTTGCAGATAAAATCGAAGAAGCACAAAAGGAGCTGAAGGATCCCAAAAGCGCTCAGAAAGGTAAACAGAACCCACCTTTATCAAGCTCTGAGTTATACTGAACTACAGAATACTTTCCATTTAAATGTGGGTTTGAATGAACTATCTTCTGATCTGTGTTGATGGAGTTTGCATGTTCTCTCTGTGTTACTCTTCTGCAGCTTTCTCCAAATGTCCAAAAACATACATACATTTTGGAAAAGCAACACTGTAAATTCTCCTTGCGAATGAATGATTGTCTGTGTTTGTCTCTGTGAGAAAATGAATCTGCATTTAGACACAAGTGATGGGGAAACTTGTGGGAAAATGCGTTGGAAAGCATAAGGTTGTATGGAGGATTTTCAAAAATAGTTTGTTGTCTGTCTTGGTCAAAAACAGTTGCATAGATTTGTAACAGCCTTGTACTTATGCTAAACAAAAAAATTTTATAAAAATATATAAACTGTGGACATGAAGAGGCCAGTAAAACGTTGACCAATAGATAATGAGGTACCTCGGAGAAACACATGTGCATCGTTAGAAAAACAGTAAACAGTTCCACTTTGAGGTAACTTTCACACTGGCTTCATAAGATGAGAGTCACTTATAAAACACGATGCGTGTGGAGATTTAAAAGTTTTTTAAAAGGGCTGTCTGGTTATAATGAGCTCGAGACAGCCTCCCATGTCCAGCCGATCAACCTCTGCCGTCGTATTCAGCACAGCACAATCTTAGTGCAACGTCTTGCTTTAAAAGGAATGAAGCTGCAGGGTTTAAATAAGAAAGTAGTGTAGTCAAGACCACAGTCAGAGCGGTTACATGATCAAGGAAATCAGACTAGGCTAGAAACCGGACTCTACTTGGTTTTCCCCTCAAACCGGTTGGACCAGTTTTGCTCCTGTTTACATGCACAAGAGTAAACCCATTACCCTGGAGAGACTAGTCCTGCTGTGTCAGATTCACTACTCCATGATTGAGGCTGTAATTTGTTGAACTACTTTAACATTGTTAATGTTGTTTATTTTATTACCTGTTTGTAATACTGTTTGTGAAATAACACAGTTTTTTCTGGAACATGTAGGGCTTTTTCAACATGTAGAACAGTGTTAAACATGGAGTTAAATGTGAGATTGTTACAGATTGTGACTTTAATACTAAAATTCTTAATTTATTGCTGGGTTGTGCAGTGGTCAGGGGTTGTGAGCATGCTCAGTTGCATTTGTCCAGCTGCAGACTGATTGTCTGTTTACATGAGTCTGAAATCAGACTACAATCGGTCGGGACCACGTGCGCCAATTGGTTTTCCGAAAACCGGTTTACAGCTCCTCAATAGGTCTGCCCGGGTTTACATGCGCTTTGGAAAACTGGTTTAAATCAGACTAGGCTAGTTATCCAGTTTTCCTGGCTTCCATGTAAACGCCCTGAGTAAGTGAGACTAAAACCTTTTCTAGACCACAAAGTCACAAAACAAGACCAAGACCACTGAGGGTCAAGACCAAGACAAGACCCAGACTTTTAAAAAGCCGTCTCGAGACCAGTCCTAAGACCAAGCCTGGTCTTAACTACACTACACAATAAGAAAGTACAATTGTTTTGGGCAAACAGTATTCATCTATGTCTCAATAATTTAGTTTTGATGAATGTTGAACGCTAAAAAGAGAGCGCAAGCTGACCAGTCACTGTAAATAGAGTTTGGTCTGCAGCACAGTCTTTTTTAAGATCCCAGTTTCTTATGGCACTGACAGAGAAACAATACTCAGGTGAGTCTTTAAGCTCACTGGGTCCAGGTTCCATTGAGAGCTGGAGCTTGTTATGTAAACAGCACTAATACACTTAGACTAATCCTCCGTGTTGTGGATCTGAAGCAGAATAAGCCGTCCCTGGCTCACCTCACTGTGATTCTCCGAACTGGACTAAAAACCTGGATCTGTCTCTGTCCTGTCCTCATGTGGGACAACAAGAACCTGTCTCTGTCCTCATGTGGGACAACAAGAACCTGTCTCTGTCCTCATGTGGGACAACAAAAACCTGTCTTTGTCTTAATGGGACAAGTTCACAGAAAGCTTTGGGTTTGACTCTTCCACGGTCCGACCCTTTGCATGTGGAGTGTGCATGTTTGTCCCCGTGTCTGTGTGGGTTTCCTCTGGGCACTCCAGTTTAAAAAAAAACTGCTGCAGTCCTGATCAAGTCTAAAGAAGATCTGGAGATGTGTCCCTGCACTGTGGCGTCACTGCTCCTGAGGCAGAGGTCAAAGCCAGAGGACACATTTCCCTCTGGTGTCGATAAAGTGTAACGTTTACATCAAGGCTGCAGCAAGTTAATTGATTAGTAATTTAACAGTAGTTTACTTAACTATACACAGACTCCAAAGACTGTGAAGACGAAGAGCCTTATCTTGTCCCTGGTCAATGTTTTGGCGTGAGAGCACAGCAGCCACAACACACGCCTGCTCCCAGTTCATTTAGTGAACCACACATCTGCAGACAACACAGTCTCACTAGATGGCGTACTTTTACCACGACACAAAAACAGCGTATTTTGAGCACGACTTCACAGCTGTTTTAGTACTTATGTTACGCCGTGCATTTAGCACGATATGAAAAAGAGTATGCCACGAGATTTTACAGCGGCAAAATAGGAAGAGTTTTGGTTGAAGTCACGTGGGGACGTTTTCTTCAAGTGAAACGGGTAAGTTTAGGCATAAAGTTACTAAAATTGGTAAGTTTAGGTCTGGGGCTTGGAGCAGGTTAAGATTAGGATCAGGATTTCATTAATATTCATAAATAAGAACACGTCTTAACTACCACCAGTAAAATGAACGAGGACTGTGACACGTACTATAATTACACAAAACAGCTGTGAACTCGTGCTGATCATTCATAATTTACATATTGCGTAATGTCGTGGTAAATGTACACTTTCTTGTGAGATCGGGCTCCTGCAGAACATGTCATTGTAGCAGTGCGGAAAGGTCCAACAACAAGAAAGTATCAGGCCCTACATGTTGTTTTGCTGTCAATTTGATTTTGTTATTTGCTTTGTAGGAAAAAGCCAGGATTAATGCACGACATTAATGCTTGATCTGTGCCTGAAAAGTTTAAGAAACTCAAAAGCAGCAGCGTGTCCTTGTTATCCTTTTGAAAAAGACAACTGTCGTAGCCAGGCTCATAGTCCTTGATGTGACGCATGCAGGACCATGTCCAGGTAAAGCACAGCGCGAGGCTCTGGTCTGGACTGTGTCAAACCGTTCCGTGCGCTCTTCCTCGTGTCTTTGGTGTTTCATCGTCATAAAGTCAGCAGCCTCTGGTCTGAAACGTTCAGCGCAGAAGCGACTGGAGCTGAAGGTTTATCTCATTTGTCTCTGTCGTGGGGAGAGTTGCAGCTCAAAAAACACTTTGTGCTGATTAAAGATTGAAGAGATTTTTAGGTCAGGGATGTTTATCATGTATTCTTAAAGTATTTATCAAAGCGTTTTCTTCGATATCAGACAAGTATCGGTAGGAGATGGTTTATTACCTGACTAGTTTCGACGGTCACTTCCATCTTCGTCTTAGGCGTCGCACGTTGCCATGGTGACATGTCTTATCAGCTGCTGTTCTAGGCGTGGCCAGCCCAGCGGACCCATAAGGTCTACCGGGCTGACCACGCTCCCTGACCACACCTCCGTCACACTGACCACGCCCCCTGACCACGCTTCTGTCACACTGACCACGCCCCCCGCCGCTCGGTGGTTGGAGGAGGCTGCTCCACGTACAGGAGAGTTGGAAAGCTCCCTCGTCTCGATTCAAAGTGCGTGGGCCTCGCTTTCTGATTTGTATTGCTTCTTGGGTCCATCGTTTTCATTTGTTGGTTTCTTGATTGATAATCCGTGCAAACCATCTCTTAATGATGCTTGTCTGATAAAACACTTTCATTATGAGATTTTTATTAGTATTATTATTTTGAACAGCTATAATCATCTTCAATAACTATTCTGCATGACTTTTTACTAAAATACAGCTTAAACAGATGAACATTTCTTTGGTTATCATTGGACCTCTTTAATTCAAGCCACAGAGCAGAACGCTGATGGATCTGTAAATGTGCCATTCGACTGTCCATGTCTTTTTTTTTTGTTTATGGCTGCCTTTACGTCCAAGACAAATTTCTTTTGGAACAAAATAAAGAAATCTTGAATCATTCTGAGTTGAATCTAGCCTCTGCAGTTGTTGCGTGTCTCCTCGTCCTGCCCCGGTGAAGTCTCTCTGCTTTGTTTGCTCTGGGATCACAGTTACGTAAAGCTTTGGGCGTTCCCTGCTCTAAATCTGCCGCTCAGAGGGAATCCTGCCTGAGCTCATGGGGAAACACCTCCTCCGAACGGGAAACTGTGAGACTGTGAGAGGGAGGAGCGTACGGGACAGTCTGCTCCACAAACACACTCACACAGAGGGGACGGCGAGGGGAGCGAGGCCCGGGGCAGTGTGGGACCACAAACACACTCACACAGAGGGGACGGCAAGGGGAGCGAGGCCCGGGACCACAAACACACTCACACAGAGGGGACGGCGAGGGGAGCGAGGCCCGGGACCACAAACACACTCACACAGAGGGGACGGCGAGGGGAGCGAGGCCCGGGACCACAAACACACTCACACAGAGGGGACGGAGAGGGGAGCGAGGCCTGGGACCACAAACACACTCACACAGAGGGGACGGAGAGGGGAGCGAGGCCCGGGGCAGTGTGGGACCACAAACACACTCACACAGAGGGGACGGCAAGGGGAGCGAGGCCCGGGACCACAAACACACTCACACAGAGGGGACGGAGAGGGGAGCGAGGCCCGGGACCACAAACACACTCACACAGAGGGGACGGCGAGGGGAGCAAGGCCCGGGGCAGAGTGGGACCACGAATACAAGTCACAACTCTGCACACATAGAGTTATACGGGTTTAACCTTGTTCTAACACTAAAAAAAACACAGATGGAATTATATTTAGCTTCAGTTTATAGTTGTTGGATGTATCTTTTCTAACCTTTCCTCTGCCAGGCCTTTTTGCTCATTTTAAGCAATATTCAAAGCTCCACAAAAAAACTTGTGCAACTGGAATCATGACAAGTTGTACATCAAAAGAGACCTACAAGTGTCTACTTTCATTTAAAAAAATAATTGTTTTTCTACATAAATCCGTTCTCTTTTTATGGGCATTTGAAGTTTCTTGTTTTCATTAGATTTCAGCGTTTGACAAGAAACTTTCCTTTTTCTTAATCAAACTTCGTGTCAGTGTTGGACTGGGCGATATGGCAAAAAATGAATATCACAATTTTCTTAGATTACAATTTCAATTTTATCATGATTCTTGTAAACTGTCTATTTCAAATAGCTTTTGAGGTAAATACAATCATCCGCTCTTTTAGACATCTCCTTCTTCATGGTCAATGTCTAAATCAACACAAGTGACCTCAACCATTCAATAAAAAATATTAAATGTAATAATTTATTTAGAACATTGTATATCTTCACAAAACAGGTTTGTAGCAATTTTTATCGACTTTTAGACATGAAAATATGCTAAAGGACCATTCTATTTTGAAATCAGACTGGAAAAACAGCTGAAATCCACCTCTTTTATGACTTGAAAATGCAGAGAAAAAAATAAAAAATGCCCAATGTTGCTCTAAAGAAGCAGACTTGGCAACTCTGAGGCCAAGAAAAGTAGGTTTGAGAAAAATTCTGTATTTGTGCAGATGGATTAAATAGAGAAATGGGAAATCCTGATGTGACTATTTCATCTAAAAAGCAGATTGTCACAGGGATGAGCTTACAATGTCAGTGTTGTTTTTGTCTCTGTTCTACTTTTTTGGTGAAAGAACATGTTATAATAAAACACACCACAAAGCTTGAACATAAAAAGAGAAATTCCATTATAATATTGTGTAAATGAAAGTCGCAGTTTGGTTTTACGGCCTTGTTTTGCCGACTGAATGAACGGCTCTTGGCTCACGTCGTGTTGTCGATGTCGTAAACGTTTTTTTTTTTCTTCTGTTCTTGGCTCCGGGCTTCGCTGCGTCTTCTGTTGCCAAGTAAACACTGAGAGTTATGTTCACTTCTTGTAATGGTTTGTTGTGGCTTAATCATTGTAGAGGCTCGATTTGCAACAAGAAACCGGGTCGATTTCATTATTTCTTCTTCAACTGTGTCTTCGATTACAGTGGAATAATGACATTTTTCAACCATGACAATCACTCCACTTATTTCTGTAGTTTTACACTTGCACATTATTGTTCAGACGCAACAACTGATCTAAAATGTTTTGTGTTCTTAAAATTTAATTGAGCGTTCATGACCGGCAAATATGACAAAGGTAGACGTAATTCCACAACTGTTACCTGGCAACCTTGCTGTAAACAGTGCTGCATTCACGTGATCCTCCGGTGCTTTCCGAGATGATACGCCCTTGTCTGCATTCCTGCACTTTTAACTGGAGAAGTCAGGATTTTCTTGTTACGATTAATCAAACTGCACTTGTAACAGAATGTAATGCATGAGAGGTGGACAGACTTAACAGTTTAGTTGCCTAAATAAAGTTTATATCAATAATTAATTAAGTAATGGCGGATCTTTCTAGGACAAAGGTGTTTCTATTATGACATAACAACACTGAACAATGAGCTCAAAAGATTGAAATAATAAAAATAGCTGGCTTTTTTTTTTTTTCATTTCCAGCATGAGAAGTGGCCTTTGACTTGACTTCCTAATTAAAAGTTCAGAGTTCCTTTTATTTGCATTTTTTAAAACATTTTTCTGAGTTTGTGAGGACCACAAGGACGGAACACAAGGCCAATAAATAACATTATAGTCATGATTTGACAATTAAAATTCATTCACTTATTCATTTTCTACCACTTAATCCCATTAGGGGTCGCGGGTGACTGGAGCCTATCCCAGTAACTTTGGGCCTTAGGTGGGGGAACATCTTGTACAGTGGCCAACTCGTCGCAGAGTTAGACAAACAAACATTCACTCTCTCTTTTACTCACTCACAGGGGAAATTTACAGTGATGTCCGATTAACCTAAACATGCGTGTCTTTAGAGGTGGGAGGAAACCGGAGAAAACCCACAGTGACACGGGGAGAACATGCAAACTCCACCCAGAGAGATCATGAGATGTTGATATGGTCTGCCACCCGTGCACAATTAAAATTATCAGATGAAATCCTTATTGAAGCCCAAATACTTTCACTTGCTTAAATTGTTTTTGGAGTTTTGATGGAATATCTCACTTTATTAACATACAAGAAAGGATTTTATGACTATGTTCCACTTCTGTTACCTTTCTCTGTTTTAAACAAACTGCAGCGTGGCTGGTTTAAGATATTTTCTACAGCGACTGTCACAGCCAACTGTGCACATGATATAAATGCAGATTCGGTGATTTTATTTTATTACATCAGTATTTCAGTCCCTCGTGTGAAGTTCGTGATTAGACAGGCTGCTTTATGTTTTTATGGGTCAGGCAAACAGAAAAAAAAAAGAAACTTCCAAGGATCATCATGAACAAAATTACAAAATACTCTTCAATATTGCCTTAGGCTTCTTTAGTTTTAATAATTAAGTTATTAATTGCTCTTTTTTTTAATAGGTCAATGTGTAATTACATTAAGCACAACGGCAGAGATGCTTGTACCAGATTCTAGCTAATTTCCATCTGTAGTCCTGGGGAGGGGAGAAGGTGCTGGACATGTTTTAGTGGCACCCAGAGGAAACTAGACACATGCAACATGCAAACTCCTCAAAGAAAGGCTCTGGGCCACTCGGGAGTCAATTCCAGGACCTTCTTGATAATGTTATTTTGTCTTCTTTTTTCTAGTATGAAAGACCTGAATTCCTAGTGTGTGTCGACTCACCTTTTCACAGATCTGACCTGTCACCTGCACTTCAGAGAATATGTGTATAGATATCTGCATTCTTTTTTCTCTTTTTATATTGAGACATCCCCCCTGTTTGTGCTTATTGAATCTGCTGTGTCTGTTTGTTTTTTATATGTTCTGTGAGATGCTGCAAAACCAATTTCCTCTAGTGGGACAATAAAGATGACTTTGACCTTACCTGGTCTACAAAGTCAAACTATGAATCATTCTGCCAAAGAAACAGCATCTTAGGCAAACCAGACACTTTTATTAGTAGTTCATCTTTTAATTTGTTTTTCTCTCTTTGTCTCCTTAGGTGTGTCTGAAAGCAGCCGCCGAAATGTCGACAAGTCCCAGAGCCTGAAGAGGAAGAAGGTCATCGCGGGCAACCAACTCAAGAAAATCCCCAAATCTCCTGTGAAAAAGCCTCTACAGTCAAAGCCATCAGAAACCGCTGTCCAAGATCCACCATTGGACAAAACTACTCCCTTGTGTCCCTCTGCATTATCAAACAGTCCCACCCCCCTGAACACAACGCCAAATAGTGGACAAGCAACCGTCGAAAATGTCAAACAACTCCAAAATCCCCAAAAGAAGGAATTCCTGAGCAGGAACGGATAAAAAATGATCTAAATACACCATCCGTAGAGTCGCTTAAGATTGACGAAACATCTTTAAATACTTCTGATCAGCCTCCTGCAGAAATTATCAAAACGCAATCTCCAGAACAAGAGGAGGAAGTCTATCACAGCAGTGCGCCGCTAGATGTTTTACTAAAAGCAATGGAGCCCGATTTTAGCACGTTAGCGGAGAAGAAGAATCAGCCAGTTGGGAAAGCCAGCACGCAAGCTAGCATTGGAGAAGTTCAAGCTATGCCGGCGCTAAATGTGGAATCCAGTCGTCACACATGCAAACGTATTATATCGACAAACAGGGGAACTTTATTGGAATAGCGGCGCCTATACAAGGGACAGTGCAAGCAGGGACGCAGGCTTTGCAAGGTGGGACTCACTTCATACCAGTCGCAAATCAGGAAAAAACAAGATTGCAGATGAGTTTTAACCCCGGAGCGGTGGCGATGGCTCACGGGACTAACGCACTGCCGCAAAGCCAACCGCCAATTGTGCAAACTTGCCAATCTTTATCTGCAACTGTTCCTAGTTCGATCCAGGTCCCAGTAACTCCAGGGAGCAACCAGGTTCAAATGGCAACTGTAATGAACTTCGGAGATCAGATTTCGAAAGACCAAAAGCCGAAGAAGCCTGGAAAGTACGTTTGCGAATACTGTAACAGAGCTTGCGCCAAGCCGAGTGTTTTGCTAAAACATATCAGATCACACACGGGCGAGCGTCCATATCCGTGCGTGACTTGCGGGTTTTCGTTCAAGACAAAAAGCAATTTGTACAAGCACAAAAAATCGCACGCCCACGCGATCAAACTCGGGCTAATGGCGAGATCGGAATCTGGAAGTGGATCGTTGTCGCAAGAGTCGGAGAAAGGCGCGGGAACGCATTCGGAAGCAGAAGATAGCGGAGAAAGTGACGAAGACGGGAGTAATCATGAGCTAGAACACGATTTGACGCAAAGTAATGTTGTGGCGGTCTCAGAAAGTAGCTTACAAAGTTTAAACCAAGCTTGTCAAGTTGAAGCCAAGCAGTTGAATGCGATTGATTCTAGCAAAGTTCAGCAGAAGTCGCACGAGCCAAAAGGTACAGCTGCACTTCCGAAAGTTGTTGTTTATCCCGTGAATGTTTCTCCGTTAAGAGCGGATAGCCCGAGAGTAACAATGGCAGCACCAGAGCAAGCAGCAGCCCGCAACGGGAATTCCAGTCGGCCAGTTTGAGATCGAGCATTACAGTTTTGTCGTCACTGAAAGAGGTTGATGGTACGAATGCGTCGCTGGATGTAAGCGAGGATGAGGACCAGCAATGCAAGTCGCCGTTACTGGGAGGACACGCGCAGCTCCAGAGGCAACAAGCAACCGATTTCTCCCAACAACAGCAGCCAAAATGCCTGCTGAGTCCGAGGAGCTTGGGTAGCACCGATTCTGGATACTTTTCAAGATCGGAAAGTGCAGATCAAGCCATGAGCCCACCAAGTCCGTTTGTAAAAATAACCCCACCTGTAGAAATGGATAAAAATGTCCTTCCGAGTATTCCTCCTGTTGTTGCCACTGTTATGCACTTACAAAACGTGCAAAGTGAGCCCAAAGTGAGGCCAATAGAAGGGCAGATGCGACCGCCGCTAGAACCAAAAGCACTGTCACTCGAAGAACGCATCTCGAAGCTGATTTCTGACAATGAAGCAGTTGTTGATAATAAGCAACTGGACAGTGTCAAACCGAGGCGGACATCTTTGTCAAGGAGAGGCAGCATAGACTCGCCTAAATCGTACATATTCAAGGATTCTTTTCAATTTGATCTTAAACCAATTGGAAGAAGGTCTAGCTCAAGTTCAGATATCGCCAAATCGCCATTCACACCCACTGATAAATCTAAACCGGTATTCTTGCTGTCTGTACCCTCACCATACTCACCGATGGACTGTTTGCCAATTACAAGAAGCAACTCGATGCCAACAACGCCAGGGCATTCTGCCTTGCCTGTAAATGTTCCGCCGCTTCCACACCCATTGCGAGTTTGCCAGTCTTTCGACGAGAAAATCAGCCCACTTAACGACGACGTATTTTCTTCCGCACCTCCGACTCCAAATCCGGCTATGCACGCGCGAACGTTGGTGAGGCAAGTAGCTGTAGAGGACTTTTCGACAAGTCACGAAGGGCACGGTCTTCCAACTGTGAGGTCCATGGATGAGGGTTATCAAGGCCCGCCGAGTAACATGACAGAACTGATGCAACGTAGCAGATCTTTCGAACACAACCCAGACAAAACCAGGAAAGTGCCGCAAAATAAAGGAACAATGTACGAATGTGAAACGTGTCGGAACCGCTACAGAAAGCTGGAAAATTTCGAAACACACAAGAAGTTTTATTGTTCCGAACTGCACGGCCCTAAAAACAAGCCGGTTAAGGAAGTCGAGTCAGAGGTTTTTCACGTGCATATGCAACAACCCATATTCTCCAGATCTGCTTCCGGTCCTGGAATGATCGATCAACAGACGTCCTTTAGGAAGCGCAGAATGAAAATGAAAAGTGTCGGAGATGAGGATGACCAGTCGCCAACAGATACTGTACCTCCTTGTTCGGTTAGTTTCGATTCTGGACAGTTGGCGACAGCAAATAGGACATTTCCTCCCCATGCGGGTATTGTAGACGTGCAACCAAAAAACAGCCAAACTAAGCTACCTCAAATTCAACTTGTAGCAAGAGGTACTTCCGATGCAAGACTTTCACCGATAAGGGAGACAAAATTGGCAAATAAAGAACTGCAAAGGCAAGGTAGTGGACGTCAGTGATACGGCATACAAATTCGTTAAGTAGACCAAATTCAATGGAAAGAGAATCAATGGACAGAGCATCTCCAGTGGAAAATATGGAAAAAGATATTGCAAACAAGCCTCAAGTCGACCAAGTAGCAAATGTTTTAAAAGAAACATGTCATGAATCTAAGTCTGATTGTGTAGATTTTGGAAAAACAAGAGTTGCACAATTTGGTGAAGCAAAAGTTGGCGAAATCCCGACAACTCCCGTGCACCAATCTCGACTTGTTCGACAAAACAACATTCAAGTTCCTGAAATACTTGTGACAGAAGAACCAGACAGAGAAACTGACTCGCAAAGTCTAGATTTGTCAGACAAGCCGGGCGATCAATTTAGCTGGCCGCAAAGAAGCGAAAGTTTGTCAAAATTGCCTGCAGAAAAGTTACCGCCGAAAAAGAAAAGAATCCGATTGGCGCAAATGGATCACTCTTCGGGAGAATCGAGTTTTGAGTCAAGTTTGTCCAGAAGTTTAAGCAGAGAGAGTAGTTTGTCTCGTGGGTCCAGTATTTCAGCATCTTTTGAGCGAGAGGAGTCTTTAAGATCGGAAAGCCCGTCAAGAGCGGATTACGCCAGCAAAAATTCAGATTTGCAAGGTTTACCGGCAGCTTTTAACACGCTAAACGTACCAGGAACTATGCGTCGAGCTGCTTCTGAACAGATTACATGCACTCAACCGTCCGTGGAGGTGTCTGCAGAGTTTAGAAGCAAGTCTTTTGATTGCGGGAACGTATCACCAAGCAGGTCACCATCTCCTATCTGTTTGCCAAAAAGCGGACAATTATCGCAAGTACCACTTATTGAAAGAAGACGTGGTCCGTTAGTGAGGCAAATGTCTCTTAAAATTGGTCCGGAAAGCCAACAACCTGTTCGAAAAAGTGTCGCGCCGCTGGAGAAAGTAGCAAATGTTTACTCGCTAACGCAGTCCAAGCCACAGCAGATTCACATCGCCAATAGGAATACGATTAGCCAACCATTTGTGCTCCAAACGGGAGAGCGGCCTTTACAAAAGAATGAGCAGCTTGTGCAGTGCATAAACTTGGGCAGTCCTACGTTACAACCGCAAATTCACGGGCTTCCGCATCCCTGGCACCAGACGTCGAGGGTGCAAATTTGCCAAAAAACTCAGCAGCCTATCAATCAGATTTTTGTCTGTCGAGAAAATTCTCAAAGCAAGCCAACAGAAAAAAGCGATAAGATTGATTTTGTGCCCAAATACCAACTTCCTTGCTCAACTCTGCGTTCACCAAGCCAAACTTTTACATTCTCAAGCACGCCAGGAGCTCAAATCGCTCTGCCAGTTTTGACCATACCCATTGCCAATCCGATTTTGGGTAAGTCTTCAGAAGTGGTGCAGAATGTCTATGTCGCGCAACAAGCTAGTGACACGCAGGCTCAACTCAGTGCCATACCGTTACCGCAAATTCTGATAACTCACGAGCAAATTCACCCTGCTCCAGTCAACAAAAATATAGTAATGCCAACTCCGTCTACGGAAAGTGACGCAAAGAAAGAGAGTCCGCCAATCCAAGTTAGCAGCCAGAATAACAGCATAGAGCTAGCTTCTTCAATCGGACCAATGCAATGCACGCAAAAACTAGCATCTGTGTCGCTATGCCCCCAGCAAGAGCCAACCGCTTCGAGTAAACGCATGCTATCTCCAGCTAACAGTTTGGATATTTACATGGAAAAGCATCAGAAGCGTGCAAAAGACGAACACGGCGTGGCTTGCCTCACGGATGGAAGATCGATAAATTATTTAAATTCGAAAATGTCTGAAGTTACGAGGCAAAGAAAGCTGATGCTAGTCAGGCAAACTTGCACAACCGAACCGGCGGATAGTCCGATTGAAACGGAAGCGCCTCCTTTGTCACCGCCTAAAACGGAGAAAGATGGAGAAGCTAGCGAGGACGATGTTAAACCGATGTCTCCTGATAGCACTGGATTAGAGAAAGAAACGTGTACTATAATCCCTGAAGAGACCTGCATTGCGAATATTACAAGCCCGTCTTTGCCAGTCTCAAAGACACAGGACAAACTCGAGGAGCAAAAATGGCTACCGGCGAAATCTCCAATAAGACCGTCGAGTTTTAGCTGCGGACAAGTCAAGCTAACGACATCAGTATCAGTTGTTAATACAAAAGACAGCAATCGCTTGTCTTTCCCGAGTCTGAAAACTGCGACGACGTACACGTGGTGCTTTTTGATGAAGAGGAAATGTCTCCACATGCAGCAGACGGATTTGAAAACGTCGGCGTATTCCACCTGGACCGTTTCGCCCAACAACCCAAACCCACTGGGGCTGCCGACCAAAGTGGTGATGTCGCTGTTTGACTCCAAGCAGAGCTCCAAGAAAATCCTCTACACGTCGGCCATTAAGACGAGCGGAGTGAAAGATCTGCTGTCCTACTCCGGGAAGCTGAAGGACGTCATGCCCAAGGTGAGAGAGACTAAAGGGAATGTTAGAACTTAGAAGGTCTGTCGGGAAAAAGTGGTGGTTATAATTTGGTGTAGGGATGCACCGATCCGATACTGGGATTGATATTGGTGTCGATCCAGGCAATTTTATTGGATCGGCACCGAATTTTCCTGGATCGGTATCAGCTCCATGATACGGTTCAGCCAATATCATTGTTGTGCCTTTAATTGGACATAATGAGACTAATTTACACTCTGGTGTTGATCCAGAACGTCTCATATAATTGGACATTTTATTCAGATTAAGTTAAGTTGTGGCTTGCACTAGAAATAAAAGTTGTATAGCACTTTATGACAAAATGTGTACTGTTTTGTAAGAAAGAAATACAATTTTAGTCCTTACAGTAGTATCGGTTGATATCGGGTATCGGCGATACTTAAAGACAAAGTATTGGAATCGTATCGATACTGAAAAGGCTGGATTGGTTCATCCCTAGTTTGGTGTTTAGAGAAGTTTTATATTTATTGTGATCTAAAAATTACAGACCAAACAACAGTGAAATCTTGCATTTTCTTTTATTTCCCACAATTAATCACATTTGCATTAACAATCAAATGTCAAAATTTGCATTATGAAAACAAAAACAGCCTAATAAAAAATTCTACTTTTGTTTAAAAAAAAAAAAAAAAAAAAGATAATAAGTGGTGTAAATGTAATCTGTTTCCACTCATGACAAAAACTCCTAAAACCCTAAGATTTTTCTACGTTGATGGATTCTTAGTTAGATTCAGTGACAGCTACAGATAATCCAACATTTTAAATAACCATTATAATACAACATTATATCACTTGTCCCCAAAGCATGGGACGCCTCTAATATTTTGTATAAAGGTACACACAACGGGCGCACGTTTGCTTGCAGTGATGCTCATTTCAGCGCTTTTGTTGATTTTGGGGCACAGCGCATTAAAAAGTCCCTGTGGACATCCATTGTTTTTTTCTTTTATGATTCAAAGATTCTAATTGTGGGTTGTATTAAAAACACCCATTTTTGGTGCTCATTTTAATAAATTCAATTTTTTAGACATTGGACAAAAGTAAAATTGTGTGTATTAGTATCTGCCTGTCTCTCATAAAAACACATCGTTGTTCTTGTTTGCAGCTGCCTTTGCCTCAGAAATGTAAATCTTCTGCAGCGAGACCCAAAGCTCAACCTGAGCTCCAGAGCAGCCTCGAGTCCGACAAAGAACTGTCCACCAAGAGCGAACCGCGACGGGTCAAGATTTTCGACGGAGGGTAAGGAATTCAACTTTTTACGAAACTTTTTGTCTAGTCTACTTTTTCCCCTTGCAAATCAACTCTCACTGTGATATTATTTCCACATATTCTTTTTTTACACTCATGTTTGGTTGAAGTAATGGTAAGGGACCAGTTGAAGTATGGGATAGTCGTCCTTATAATGTCATAACTTCTTGTTTTTATTCCCCATTGAAGATAAACAACCTGTAAAAGATGAAACACTGTGTCTAAGAAGTATTTGATGTTTGATACACTACTGTTCACAGGTATTTGTCTTGACTTACATCCAACAGTAACACTAAGCCCTGTTTCTTCTGCAGATACAAGTCAAACGAGGACTACGTGTACGTGAGAGGCCGAGGCAGAGGGAAGTACATCTGTGAAGAGTGTGGGATTCGCTGTAAAAAACCCAGCATGCTGCGCAAACACATCAGGACGCACTCTGACGTCAGACCGTACCACTGCAACCACTGCAACTTCAGCTTCAAGACCAAAGGTAAGTCTACGTAAAGACCTGAACTCACTCAGGCATCAGACCTTACTGTAAGCTTCAAGACCAAAGGTAAGTCTAACTATGGACCAGAACTCACTCTGACGTCAGACCGTACCACTGCAACCACTGCAACTTCAGCTTTAAGACCAAAGGTAAGTCTATGTAAAGACCAGAACTCACTCAGGCATCAGACCTTACTGTAAGCTTCAAGACCAAAGGTAAGTCTACGTAAAGACCTGAACTCACTCAGGCATCAGACCTTACTGTAAGCTTCAAGACCAAAGGTAAGTCTATGTAAAGATGCAGCTCACTTCTAAACCGGAGCAGCAACACTTTTCTAATCCACTGATGCCATTCAACATTATGTCTGCAAGAAATGCTCATTCTCGCATTTTTCTCTATTTCTCTCACTTTTCTTCACTTCATAAGCGACGCACTTTCAATACACGCTCAAATTCTCTTCACATCGCGTATTGAGCCACTGTATTTACAAACGAGTAAAAGATTTTATCTCGAGTTGAAAAGAAAAAGCATATCCCAGCGCTCGTTTCTTTGGAAAGCTGCCTGTCATGCAAACAGCAGCGGGGTCTAGTCTATCAGCGCCAGTTCTGTTTCTAGTCACTGAACCCAAAAGCGCATTTATTTTTCCTGGCCAATGGCACATTTTATCGGCAAAGAACCGACAGGTGCTGGCTAACGTTAATTTCAAACCATCAGCTTCAAGACCAAAAGTAAGTCTATGTAAAGACCAAGCACTGTAGGTAAAGAGAAAAACAAAATCTTAAACTATATGCGAAACCTCTGCTGTAGTTTACCCTTGTTGTACTCTGGTTCAGTGCCAGGTGGGACTCGCTCAAGACTTAGAAAAGTGCTTAAAACCAATGCACCCTTGTACACAGACCAAGGAGCAGTGCGAGTGTTCGGAAAGAATTCGTAGAGAGTCTATTTTTGTCGGAGGTCGCAGCGGTCTGATGCGTCTTTCATGTCACAATGCGGGGAATTCACGTAAATCCACGTGGTTTCAAGCAAATAAGGACCGCACTGGACTGCAGCTGGTGTACAAGGCACTTCGCAAGAAACTCAGACACGTCTTGGATCGAACTTACCTTGCAGTCTGTGTATGGGAGGCCTTACTTGCATAATTAACTACCTTAATAAGATGGTCTGAGCTATTTTTACTAAGTCTATTTTAAAATGTACTCCGTTACTGTAACATGAATGATATCTGAAAAATATGGTGCACGATAGCAGACTGCTGTTAGAACCCTGGCTTCCCAAAAAGAAGATTGTTTGTTTAAATCTTGGATCAGACCAATACAAACAATACAAGATTACTCAAACATGCAGGAATCAATCAAAATATAACTGTGAGTAAAATAATGATGAAAGACATCGTTAAAACGTGGCAACAAGTTTGATCAGAGCGTTTTGAGCTGCATGTGTATTTTTCCACGTCACTGCTGCTGCTCAATCTGCGTCATAAAACTTATTTTCTTTATCTGACATTCTTCTCTGCTCTGTGCTCTTCTGAAGCTTTTCCAAATTGATCGTTCTGCAGTTCTTCTTTGTCGTCATTGGTGGATTTTTAACCAATCAGCCGCCTCCGTTTCCCTGCAGCTCTTAGCAACCAGTGTCTCCTCTTCCGTCTGACATTATAACTTATGTTTCTGTGGGCTAATTATGGCTCGGAAACACATGTTCATTCACAGCGTTTGTTTGTATCTTCTAGACTGGACTACGATGTAAAATCCACTTCTTTAACATGTTCTAACAATGTCTCAGTATCAGTATTTTACTCACAGTTGTATTTGGATTGATTCCTGCATGTTTGAGTAATCTTGTATTGTCCTGCAGCTAATGTTACAGTGCTCAGAAAAGTCCTGCTTTCACCTACCACCTAACCTCACCTACCTGTATTTATTTATTTATTAAAAATAATCAAATACAAATCTTAGTGAGACATTATAGATTTTCAAATTTTCATGTAGAGACTTTTGAACAATTACCAAGTTAAAATGTGTTGCTTTCTACAGTTCAAAATGAAACAAAACTCTAGGACATTGATGAGGAAATAATTTAATAAATTACAGAAATGCATTGTTCAGTACAGAAAACCAAATAAACATTGAAATGTGGTGGTTAAGGCAGTCAGTTTCAACCAGTGTGCCTGGGAATTTGTTTTATGAAATTAACATATTGAACATTTTCCCATTTTGAGTGTCAAGAGCAAACAAAAAGAAACCAAAACAATCATTTGTTCCAATTTAGTGGCAATAACTAGGACCATACAGTATTTAAAGTGAGGCTAAACACGCTTTCATAGACTAACTCCGCCCACAACTGCACCTCAAACAGGCTCGCAAAAGTGGGAGATGCCCGGAGGCCTTTGAAGAGACGCCCAGTGGGTGTGAACAGACTTTGATTGACAGCACCAAATATGAACGCCGGTCCTGGTCCTGACGTGAGATTTGCAGCGGAGGGAGCTGTACAGCAACGTATGAAACCTTTGCTTTAGGCCGCTACATAAGCACATGAGCCTATTATGTGAGTATTTTCTAAAAATGAAAATCGAAAATGAAAAACACAGGCACGAGTTTCGAACCAGCGCATCGTTGAACTAGTGGTGGCTCAACGCGCCACTCGCTCAACAAGCTGAGCCACATGGCTGCTGATATCATTACGCAGCGGGTGATCTCTTTTCAACTCTCTGCAGCAGCGATGTCAGAGGGAGGAGTTTAGATAAACCATCTGGGCGGCTCATCTGCCTCGTCAATGCACTGTGACGTCGGCGGGTACTGAAAATGCACTGACAGCGTTTGCCCATCGGCAGTACAGCCGCGGTTTATGCACACATAACTCCAAAATGAACGAGTTTGCACAAAAATGTCCAAAAAAGGCCTGGAAACAGTAGATAATTCAACTTTGACTCCATATACACAGTCTGACAGTGAAAAAAAGTTGATTCTGAGTTTAGTTTCTCTTTAAACAACACAATTAAACAGTTTTAACATCACATTTAAGACTTTTAATGTTCTTTTTAAGGACACTCAACATTAAAGACAGATCTAGTGCTATGTCTATGTTTGTAAAATGAGACATAGCTGACACAAAATGGTCAGATGTGTTATGTATTGCAGTAAATGTAGTTACATAAAACCATTTGGGGCATTTTTATACAATAAAATAGATTCCAAAACATTACATTCACAAACCTTTAATTGGCTGTTTTAACCCAGTTTTTTCTACCTAACATTTCAAATTCTGTGTTATTTAAGTAGCCTATATTAAAGTTTTGTTTGTTCTCCTAAAAACACTGTTCTGAATGGCCCTGATCTGTGATGTCATAGATAGATTTCTGTTTCATGTAGACACCTTCAGAGCATTTCTACAGCTGCAGCGAATCAGGCGAGATGGATTTGATTGTTTAGCCTGTGCAGCTAAAAGAAAGAGCTCTAACTTGATTTCTGATGTGGGAAACACAAGACTCTCACTGTTTTAATTGATTCTGGTGCCTGGGATTTCAAAATGTTCTTAAGAGCATTTTTTTTCTTGTTAATTGTAAATAAGAATTCATTCTTAATGTTTTGTTTGTTTAGGGAACCTGACGAAGCACATGAAGTCTAAAGCTCACAGTAAGAAGTGTCTGGAGATGGGAGTTCCCGAGGGGCTGATCGAGGACCAGGACGCAGAAGACTCAGGTAAACAAACATCTGATCTTTACCTCTTTCACTGATGCATAGTTTAATTTAATTAAGTGAGTTTTATTTAGCCAGGAGATCAGTCTCTTGTTTTTAGTGTTAAGGTAAACTGGAGCACCCGGAGGAAACCTACCCAGACACAAAGAGAACATGCAAACTCCACATAGACTATCATGACTAAGGCTACGTTCACTCTAAAGGTCAATTCTGATTTTTGTGCCCATATACGACTTGTATCCGATTTTTTTCATGGCAGTGTGACCAGCACAGTTCTGATTTTATTCAAATGCGAGACGCGTCACTTTCATACGTATGTGGAAATAAATCAGATGTTTTCAAATGTCTGAATGCTCATGCTGCATTCATCCGACATTTACGTCACAAAACTCAACAAGTCAAAGCAGAAACAGCGGCAGAAAAAATAGAAAACTGTCAGTGAAGGAGAAGCCAATCCGTTTCTTAACGCCTCGTAAAGCTGCACAGTCTCAATTAGTAAATTCAACTACATTTTACACTCTGTAAAGCTTTGTCAAGTTCCCTCTCTATCACTGAGCTACTTCCTGTCAGCGTCGCCAACATTCTGAGCTTTAAACGCATTTCTCTGTGACACTGTGGCACATTTTACACATGAATTATTTGGTTTGGACATATAGTGTAATGTTTTCAACTCTTTGGCTTCTTAAAATGACCGACTTTATTCTGGATAGGAAACAGAATATGGTATTGTACGCTAGCTTGTTAGCAGAACTTTTCACTGATAGTATTTGGTCCGTGCGGCTTCGTTTTTGCACAAATAGACACAAACGTGTCTTGGCTGTGTAATTACACTTTCTGCGTGTGACATGATGCTTTTTACTGCGCATGCGGGTCACTTTTGGAGCCGCATCCCGTTCACACCAGAGACACACTGGAGTTGCATGTTTTGTGTAATGTGAACGACCACATGAAAAAAGTCGGAATTAATGAAAAATCAGAATTGAGAATCCGACCCTGCAGTGTGAACGTAGCCTTACCCCCAATTTACACCAAAGCTGCAGCAGCGCGTAACTGCAGCAGCACGTCATACGGCCGTCATACGCGCAGGACTCGTTTATAATGGAATCAAGTCTGATTTGGTTCTGACAATTTACACCAGAAGTGTGAGACGCGCGTCTAACGGCCGTCTGACGGCCGTCAATACGCTACGCGTCGTTCAAAATAGGTCGGACTTCTAATTTATCAGCGTCAACGGCGCGTCTCCCGGGCGTTTTACCAGGAAAAAACAGGAAAAAGCCGCGCAGAGACAAAATTAAAGTACGATGCCCTTTCAAAATACGTCAACTACAAAGATTACAACCACTAAACCAACATGTAAAGTGCCCAGAAGCTCTGTGAACGACCGTGAACATTGCAAACTTTCCGACTTCAAACACAAACTTTAAATCACGTCCTTATGAGACTCTTTTCTCCATCAATATGAATTGGACTGCTATAAACCACACACCATTTTACAGCTTAACTTGTAACGAACGTGTTTGTGAAAACAACGCTGTTCCCTCTGTTGTCAATCGATTTATATGAGCCGGTTTAGCCCCTACCTGCGTCTTTTTTTTCTCCCCCGGCGGGTCTGCTCTCCCTCCAGCTGCTCTCTCGGTGCTGCGCGTGCCTGTTGGGGTGCCAATGCGCGTGCACGTGGATGAGAGAGCAGGCGAGAGAAATCCTACGCTATTATTTGCGGGACGGAGTGAAAAATAGAAGAACAATTAAAGTTCTTAGTACAACGTGAAGTAGGCAAAAAACCCTGATGTAAAATATGCAAATGCAGCACCGCGGCTTGTTAATGAACACCGCATCTCTGATTCACAGTTTTAGGCTCTTCCTCGTTCATAATATGGAGCAGTTTTTTGGTTTATTCATGTGTGTAGATGCTCAGGCTCGCGTTGTTGGAGCAGCACTGACGCGTCTAGTGGAGATTGAAGCTTTTGAAAATGCGCGCCTATGACGTGCTGCTGCAGTTACGTGCTGCTGCAGCTCCTGGTGTAAATTCCCAGTAACACTAGACACCAAAGTCCTAGTTATAACAAAAGTATTTTAACGATGATAAATCCTCGAACTTTTAATGTGTGGGCCCTGAGTTTTCGGCTTTTGGAGCTGTAACGTCACTATTACGTCGGCTGAAAAGGATCTATCGACTTCTACCCTCCCCAGGTCTCACTCTTGGATCAGGTTTTCCTTCCAAAAACTGTCACGATTATTGCAGCTGTTTCTGATCACAAGCACCAGCTGCAGATATTCTTGTGTCTGATCAATCGCTCTGCTCCTCATTGCTCCAAACTCTGCACAATTCAGCCGCTGCGAGCCCGAGTTTATCCGTTCAGTCTCTCTTTAAACTGTCTTTCTGAATGAGCGTCTTGGTTTTCTCTGTGGGCGTTTGGAGACATGTTTATGTAACACTTCCCTCATTTATGCTTCGGTTTCTTGTCACATTTTGCTCACATTTCCTTCTCTAATCCTGGAGGTTTTTCCGAAGAATCTTTCTCCAGGTTTTCCTCTCCTGACGTCCATGTGCTTTTTCCAGTTTTTTTTTTTTTTTAGTTTGTCTAAATTTAGCCTCTGCGGTTTCCTCGGTGCGGAGCTGCCAGTCGCCCACGCCGGCTCTGCAAAGTCACATTTAGAAAGTCCAATTAGAGCCGTGAACATGGCAACACGGCGAGACCTGGCAACGCATTCGCAGCCTGTTTAAAGGAGATTCTGACGGAAACACGGGAAAACACAGCACGCAGCAGGCCCAGAGTTTAACTGTGGGTTTAGAGAAAGAACAGACACAAATGGTTTTTAGTCAGAGAAGAATGTTTGTGCTCTAAGACTGATCAGTCAAACAGTTTTAATAGTTATTTCTAGAAAGAATTTGAGTTTTGAGAATGCATTCTAACCAAGTATAAAGAGATTAAGAGACCAAGGAACATAATTCGATATATCCAAGTTGAGCTTCTCACGTTGTTTTAGTCATAAAGTTTTTGTTTGCACAATTATAACAGTGACATAGCACTATGACCCATAGTTAACCAAATCTCAGGAATGAATAAAAGCTATTTTCAGTCACAGACATCGGGTGATATGCAGCTCGAAGGCCAAATGCAACCGTGGACAATATTTTGTTGGTCCTCGACTCTGCTGCTACAAAATGTTGTTATTTCTACATTAAAACAATTCTGTTTTCATAATCTAAACTACAAAAAGTTTGATATTATACAAACCTAAAATTGGTGTTCATTGACATAAACCCTTCTAATTCCTGCCTTTTTTTCCCTGCATGTCTGACTAAAATTGTCTAAAATTCAAACTAAAACTGTTTCTGATCGTTTGGACAGAGTCTTTGTGAAGCTGTAACTCTGTTGGTGACTAACAGGCTCTCATCAGAAGTGAGAACTTTCTCCAAACAAAAGAAAAAGAGAATTTAACTTCCGCCTAAGTTTTTTTTGTGTGTAAATATAAGGATTGGTAAAGCTGGTGTTTGCAGCTGAGACCTGAATGACTCTAGATTTGGCCAATTATCCAGCCCGATCTCACAAGAAAGCGTACATATACCACGACATAACGAACAGGTAAATTGCGTATGATTAGCACGAGTTTAAGGCTCTTTTGCGTAATTATAGTACGCGTCACAGTCCCCGTTCATTTCAATGGTGGTTGTTAAGACGTGTTCTTATTTATGAAAATCAACAAAATCCTACATCTAATCTTAACCTACCCAAGCCCCAACCCTAATGTTAACCATTTTAGTAACTTTTTGCCTGAAGAAACGTCTCCATCTGGCTTCAACCAAAACTCATGTTTTTTTGACGCTGTGAAATCTCGTGTCATTTTTACGCTTTTTCATATCGTGCTAAATGTACAGCGTAACATAAGTACTAAAAACAGGACTGATATCGTGCTAAAAATACGCTATTTTTGTGTCGTGCTATATGTACGCCTTCTTGTGAGACTGTGTTGAATTATCAGATAATTTCCTCTGCAAAGCTGAAGGTAACTGAGGTCAAAATGAGTTTTAGGTCCTAAAATTACTCAAAATGTAGGCAGAGCCAATACAAAAGTCCTATTACAATGTTTGCATTTATTTTTGTATTTGTCAGTTGACAGTAGAAACAGTAGAGTCTGATTCATCCCAGAGGCTGATTTGACTCTAAAGAAGAGACACAATGAAATGTTTTATCTATAACATTTCCAGGTGGTTCATAGTTTGTTTTATTCAGATAATGAACAAAAGTAAAAGTATCACGAAAAATGCCCTTCGAAGGGACACCAGAATTAAAAGGGGTTTTAAGAGGTTGTGGTTCATCAGATCTAATCCAGATGCAGAATGTTAAAGAATTCACTTGACATTTCCATCTATTATGCAACTCTTTGCTCTATATATTTTACCAAACGTGACACCCAGTGCTTAAAGCAGAAATATCTAAATCAGAATTGGAATTGGAAAAGCTGCATCGGTGCATCCCTAGTTCTGAAGGCAGGTGTATCTTCAGGAAATTTTCCAACAAATAGATGCATTTTCTTTTACGCTGGATTTTTTTTAGCAGCTGAACTATCCTAACAGAAATACTCAAGTCTGATAAAAATGTACTAGATAAATAGCTTCATGTTTTGTTTGTCTTCTGAAAGAATCCAACATTACTCTGCTGTATCAGAGATGAAAACTGCCGCTTAATTAGTTAATCAGCTGTTTGCCCTCGTAACTCAGCCAATACATGTTTTGCAAAATTATTTGTTTGACATTTCGACGTGTGCTTTCTTTCTATCGCTGATCTTTTCTTTCTTATTTTTTTTCAGTTTCCTAACATTCTCCGTGTCTGTGTTCCAGGCGACCGGAGCCACGTGAGCAGCGCCGACCGTCCCGACTCCGACGCCGACGATTCAGACGACGACGATGACAACGAGGAAGAGGAGGAGGACAGTCAGGCGGAATCTGGACTGTCCACAAACCCGTCCGTGTCGGCCAGTCCTCAGCATTTCCCCTGTAAAGAGTCGGACGTCCCGCCGAGCGCTCTGCTGGCTCAAATGTCCATCAGCTCAGTCCTACAACAGCAGCTGCCTCAGGAGTCTGCGGCGTCCGACTCTGAGAATGTCCCCATGCTCAATCCCAAGCAGCTCACGGCCGCAGCAGGAGGAGGAGTTAGTGTGGGACTCGGGGTTTCGGAGGTGCAGAAGTCGCCCCCGGCAGGCAGAGGTGGGTCAAGTTCAGTGATGTGTAAACAGTAAAAACTTTTGAGTTACTTTTGATAGAATTTGTTACATTCATTATCTTTTACTTCTAGTTGTCCACCATGTCGCTCTTTTGAGTTTCAGTGAATGTGATTGACAGATTAATTAGCCAATCAGAGATATGCTCCATCTCCCACATGAAACTAACATGGCTGCTTACGACAGAGAAAGTACATTGACAAATATACTGTATACAAATAATATCATGTGGAGATGAAAAACATCATAATCAAAAAGATTTTAATATGAGGTGAGTGAAGTTAGATTTAGGTCCAAATGACCAGAATCAGCTCCTTTGTTTCATCTCCGTCACACAAATAAACTAATCTAAGTAAATCTGACTGAACTAAGTGGTGACCAGAACTGAAGCGCGGGCTCTGGGAAGCTTCAGGGTCCACCAAACGTTGTCTGTACAATAATCATAAGAATCATTTATTTGATAAATTTGCTCCTATAAAGCGTTTTTTCATTCATTCATTCATTCATTTTCTACCGCTTAATCCCGTTAGGGGTCGCGGGTGACTGGAGCCTATCCCAGTGACTTTGGGCCTTAGGCGGGGAACACCCTGGACAGTGGCCAACTTGCCGCAGAGTTAGACAGACAAACATTCACTCTCTCATTCACTCACTAAGGGAAATTTACAGTGACGCCCAATTAACCTAAACATACATGTTTTGGAGGTGGAAGTGTTTTTTTGAAAAAGTATTGAATGTAATCTGCAGTAGGGCTGTAGTCGACCAAAGAAATTCTTGGTCGACTAAAGACATGTTCTACCGACCGATTAATCGACTAAAAAGGGGGCGTGGCAAAGGCTCTAAACTAAAAAGTAGGGTTGACATAAATATTGCAAATCAATGACAAAAATTTGAACCAAATTAGATTTTTCTGTAAAATAAAAAAGTCAATTTTTCTGAAAAGTTTAAAATAATCTTGAGTTTCATTAAAACTTGTTTGAAAGCAAAATGTTTGAACATATACTTGCATTTTGAGTTGAAAATGTCATTTGTAAAAAAAATCTGACTTGAGAATCAAGTCTATCCCTTAGTATCAAAATCAAGTTTGAATTGTTAGTATTGTAACAACTTTACAAGAAACTTTGCTCAAAAAGACTAATAATAATATGTAGTTCATGCAAAACCATAATTTATACCGAAAATGACTAATAAACCTTGTGTTCTATAAAAAATTATTTTGCTACTGTTGAATACAGTTCTGGGGTGCACGGTAGCCAAGTGGTTAGAGCTCTGGCTTCCCAATAAGGAGGTCGTGGGTTCGACTCCCGGGTCGGACCATATCAACATCTCACTATCTCTCTGGGTGGAAGTTTGCATGTTCTCCCCGTGTCACCTAACCCTAACCCTAACCACCTCCAAAACATGCATGTTTAGGTTCATTGGGCATCACTGTAAGTTTCCCTTAGTGAGTGAATGAGAGAGTGAATGTTTGTCTGTCTAACTCTGCGGCGAGTTGGCCACTGTCCAGGGGTGTTCCCCGCCTAAGGCCCAAAGTCACTGGGATAGGCTCCAGTCACCCGCGACCCCTAACGGGATGAAGCGATAGAAAATGAATGAATGAATACAGTTCTTAGAATCTAAATAAAAGAATTTGTCGACTAATAAAAGTTTGGTCGACCAAGACTCCATCGACCGATTAATCGACTAAACGACTAAAGAACTACAGCCCTAATCTGCAGTGTTGGGAGTAACTCATTACTAAAGTAACTAGTGACTGTAATATTTTCTCTTTTTCAGTATCTAAGTAGTGTATCTCATTACTTATAAAAATGTTGACAGTATATTACTGTTACAATCTGTAACTCAAGTTACTTGCATAAAAACTTACTTTTGTGTTCTATTGAAAGTGACACTTAAGGATCAAAACACCAGTAAAAGACTGTCTGTTGGCTTGAAGGTGAATCAAATATTATGAGGAAAAGAAGCTGTGACATTACATTTTCATAAGATAATCCGTATCAAGTGTAAATGTAACAGGATTAGTGTTGTACAATGTCTTATCAAATGTGTGATGAGCTTAAAGTACTCCCAGTAGTGTAACCCAGATACATTTTTAAGATAGTAATTCTGTAATACAAATGTGTTGCTTTTTTCTCCCTGTAATCTGATGCCCCTCCCCCTTTTCTGTTTCTGATTGGACAAGCCTTTCTAAAAGTATTATAAAGTTAGAGAATTCAATTGACTGTAACTACCAGAAAAAACTGTTGCTACAGTATATAAAATATATGGTTTACTTTGCATCACAGAACAGAGCCATGTTGTGATATTTATTACAGTATATTGGAAAGTATGGCTATAGACATTATCACTTAGTTGTTAATACATCCTAATTTCAAATCACTTAGAATAAAGACTTTAGATTAGCTCTCACAGAGGAGAGCTCACATAATGTCTGGTGCTCTTGTGGATCACAACATTTGCTAGTGGTAATAGTTCATTTTTAAAGAAAAAGGGTAACACTGTTCTGCAGGGCCTTGTGAAAAATCCAATTTTCTGGAAGGAATCCGTAGTGCTGGACCAGTTCCGCTCGCAGACCCAGACAGTTGGAGCTGGTCTCACACTTGTAATGATGAAGAAAACCTGTGGTGACGACACTGGAGGCAGTTCTTACACTAACTCTTCTCTCCTCTCTGCTTCTGCAGGTGTTTGTGAGGTTTCAGACACAGAGTCGGTCCACATGATGAGTCCTGTGTCGCCCTGTCGACAGATGTCCATCGACTTCCCAGACTTCGAGGGTCCGCCCAGTCCTCCAGCGTCAACATCCAACAGCACCACCAAAACAGGACAGGTACAAACAGGCTGTGGGTCTGGACAGTGGATGGCGAAATATCAGTATCAGTATAGGTACCCAGGGATTATCAGTCACGTCACTTTCAGCTTTACTGTTCATGTCACCTGCAGAAAGACACTGTCCGTCTATTGACTGTGGAAACTTATTTGATTAAAGCAACAAACAGGACGAGAGCAGCTGTTTAGATCAGGTCTGAACCAGACTGACAGAAGTCTGCCTCCTGAAGCTTGAAACAGTGTTTTATCACCTTTTTTTCACCTGAACGTAACGTGTAGGGTTGAATTTTATTCACAAATGTTGATTTAGCAGCATAAGACTTGATTTTGCACAGAGATAAACTCTTGTAGTTAGCTATCACAGGCTGGCCTGTTGCTACAGCTTAGTCAATCTGTGGCAGCTCTTTCTGCTTAGCGACTGCGCGTGCATCTCCCGTGTTGATAAACAGATATTCTCTTTATTGGTCGACATTTACAATATTTGACGTTGATATTTTTAAAGATGGGCTCTAGTCTTTTGTGCACGTCAGTCCCAATTTGTCCTAAAAGCATCAAATTTGATTTATTGAAAATAAATTGTATATCCCAGATTTTATTACATTTTGTTGTTGTTTTTTCTTATAAAATACAATTAGGTAGATTTTAAATGTAAATACTGATACCAGGTTATTGGTCACAGAAAGAGGCCAAATATCACTGTCGACTCTAAAAATATACATCAGCCTATTCTTAATTTTTAGGAATCTTGAAGTTTATATATTTTATTGTTTGTGTTTTTCAACACAAGTCATATCAAGTCATTAGTCTCAAGTCATTAGTCTCAAGTGTTTTGGAATCATAGGCTAAGTAAGGAGGTGGCAAGCTATGGTAGCTCCCAAGCCACAGGTTGGAGACCCCTGATGCATAGACCCATTAAGATGATGAGTTTAGAACTGTCCACACCGTGTTCTTATGAAAACCCTTGAATACCTTCATTTTAATAAGATCACATACATCACAACCTCTTTACTGTCTCATGTAATTTGACTCCAACAGCAAACAAAACAATAATTAAGTATTTCTTTTGTCTGTCTCTCCATAGGACGCCTCTCCAGCGCCCTCCACCTCCTCCGAGCTCTCACTCCCTGTCGACCGCGGGACACAGACTTCCATATTCCCCACTCACACGCCTCTCCTCTTCCCTGCTAACCCCGCTGCGACAGTCCCTCCGCTCTCCCGCTGTCCTTCCCTCCAGCTCCGGCACAAACTCACCTCTTCAGCCACCTGCCGCTCCACTCCCAGCAGCCGCCCCGCTCCTCTTACAACATGCTTCCTGTCGGGGGCATCCAGCTCGTGCCCGCAGGGTTAGCCGCTTACTCCACCTTCGTCCCGATCCAGGCCGGGCAAGTCCAGCTCACGATCCCCGCTGTCGGAGTCATACACCGCAACACGAGTCCGCTTCCGCTCCAACATGTCTCCGCAGCAAGAAAGCGTCCAGAATCAACCGCTTTTGGTGCAAGATTCGAGCGGAGTGGTTCCTTGCTTCGCCCAAACGCTACAACCGCTAAACCTAGAAGCGCTAAACATCATGGGAATCGCAAACACCGGGTTGGCGTCGACGCAGCTCATCCAACAGCAAGGCTTGACGCTGGGTTTGCAGGTGCTAGCGGCGGCAGCTAGCCCGACGTCGCAGAGCAGCGCCGTGTCGCAAGTGCCCGGCTTGCAGATCGTCAACATAGCTCTGCCCGCGATCATTCCGTCCATGAGTCCAATCCCGGCGCTGAGTCCGATCCCGAATGCAGCGGAGAGTTGTTTGCAAGGAAGTACGGAAGCGGAACGCGGGCAGAGTCCGGCGAAAATGCCAGCCTCGCCTGTTCCGTTAGCGGTTAGAGCTAGTCCAAGCCCTGGGAACGCTAGCAGTGAAGATAAACACGAAGCGAACGCGACTACGGAACGGAAAAGCCGCCAACGCAAGACAGCCAAACTACAAAATCTGCAAAAATGTGGCAAAAACAGACGGAAGACTACAACGAAGCGTCCAGCGATGATGAGGACAGACTGGTTATAGCCACCTGAGCTAAAAAAAAACATGTACTTTTTGTAACTTTTGTCACTTTTAAAGACTTCTTCAGGGGTTTGTGCATTTGCAAATCGCCGTCGAAAAGCACAGATGCTGACGTAAACATAACGGTGCAATCTTATCGATATTATAATTATTAATATGACCAATTCTTTTTACTTTTTGTTTTGTAAATGTTGTACAGACGATTGTGCCTTCATGGAGTCCCACTTGTACATATTTTCCTTGCGTCGTGGTCGTTTCTGAGATCTGATTCCGTGCGTTGCGATGGGTCGTGATCAGTGCGTTTCTCTGGCTCCGGAGCAGTGTCTGTACAGATGTGGTGTTACATATTTAATTCTGCTCCTCCGAGTCGTGTCCGAGTCCATGAGGTAATGTGATGGTAGCTCTACATGGCTGTATCAATATTCTTAAATGTATCAGTAAATATTTGGTAATAAAAAACAAGTGATGTCATGATGCCTCTGTCTTAAATATTTGTTTTGTTTTAATTAATTGGAAATGAATTTAAATGCATTGACACATTGAACACAGTTTTTTATATACATGAATAGACAGTATATACATTACTGCACCTTGTCCACCATGTTTTTCAATACAAGTCAAACCCAAGTCACATCAAGACATTAGTTAAGGGTGACCAGACGTCCCTATTTACCTGGGACAGTCCCTATTTTGAACCCTGTGTCCCATGTCCCAGCAAATGTATCCACATTCACTTATTTGTCCCAGTTTTACACAAGAAATGTCCCAGCTGTCCAGATATTTAACCACTCTGACACTTTCCAACAGTGAAGGAAGGAATATATTCCTATTTATTTTGTTAAAATAGAGAACAACCGTGCTTAAAAGTTACCAAAACACGGGAAAAATTTGCACTGACAGAAGTTCCAGTGAGTATACATGAGTGTCAATGAGCCATGAATTGCGTGTCCTGTGTTGTCGATGTCCATAATTCATACAATTTCTCGATTCTGGCAAAAACACAAGGCCATTTTGACCATAAAATCCAACAAATTAACTTTATGTTCACAACAAAGCAAACATGATAAAATAGCCTGTTGATTGTATAGCATCAATTCAACAATTCTTTGCTTCGGTGATGGCGTAGTTTGTAGCGCATTAGTCTCTCGCCCGGGAGATGGGATAAAAACTAGGCTATTGTTTTTTTTTTTGTTTTTGTTTTCGTGCTTATGCAGATGCTGACGAATTAAAGGACATGGTGTTTATTTTGCATTTTAAAACGATAACATAATGTGTTTGTAAAGAAAGCAGGAATAAAAAAGTGTCTACAGGTACAATTTGCTTCAGCAGCTGTACAAATCACGGTTCGATCGCACGCACTTGCCAATTCTTCAAAGCAGAGTTTTGTGCACTCTCCACTCGACCACCTGACAGCTGACATGATCCTACATTCTACATACTGTAAGTGTCACAGATACTGTAGTTTCATGAACGCGCCGCAGTTAACACTGAAAGCTGCAAGTCGGTTGCGTTTCAGAACAATTGACCAGTTTCGAAAGATCAAGCGACCCAACGCCGCTCGTCTAGCCAATCAACCATTCTGGGGTAGACTAGAATCAGGTTTTACTCTAAACTTCCAAATAAAAACAAAAAAACGATATATTCTCCAAAATGTGATAGGATCTTTTAAGTTAATACAGGTCCCTAAAGCTCATTTTAATGAAATAAGCTTCAGCTTTTGAATTGTCAAAACCCAAATTTACCAAATCTATTGTCATTAAAGGGGCACTATGTAAGAAAAACAAACAAAGTGATTTCCACTTTTGAACACCAGAGGGAGCCTTTCACATGCATTTTGCCTATTAAGCATGTTGACATCTAGCGTCAATGAATCCACATTCCGGCCCGTAATAAAACATTTCAAATACGTATAAATGTATCACAATTGATGTGGATTGGTTAACAGTGCTCTCTTAAGTATTCATGTTGTAAAGAATCAATATGATTTAAATGTTTGTGGACTATATGTGATCATTAAAATTCCTCTCAATCTTACACAGTACAGCCCCTTTAAGGCCCAGGCTGTGATACCAGCTCTACTGCTTCTTATATTTACCCAAATAACACTAGAGTCAGTCAGAATCAGAGGCTAAAACTACAAAGACTCAACTTCACAAAGAGTCCATCCAGTTGTTTGTGTTCCAAAGTGTTCAGAAACAGTTTCCATTTGAATTTAAGATTATTTTAGGCCGGCATTAAAAAAAATAGAACTAAATCCTAAAGATGCGTTGGTTTGTTGATATGATTAAATGTATTTGTAAATGTATTTCCTCCTGTGGCTGATAGAAAAAGACAGAGCGAGGTTTAATGTGGGAGGAAGCTTCAGAACTGAGCCGTGATTGGACAAAATGATCAATACAGAAGAGCCGAGCTAAAATTACAATGTTTATGTAATGAAATATGAGCTATATTTGGATTTAGTTTATGCTCAGCTGCAGGTTTCATAAGGGCTTCAGTCATTCACGTTCTCTCGCTTGTTCTCGTTAAAGGTGGAAGGTGATTGGAGCCTGTCCCAGTGACTATGGGCCTTAAGCGGGGGACGAGTTAACACATAGAGACAGATACAGAGAATTCTCCACTCTCTCTCTCCCTATGACCAAGGATTAGAAAGTCACAATAAAACAGCATGATAAAAATATATTGATTTTCTTCTTCTTTCTTTTCTCACTCCTCCCTCTCTTTTCTCTTTTTCCCTCTCTCCCGGTCACTCTTCTCTCTTTGTGTGTCTCTCTCACTCTCTGTCTTTTCCTCTTTTTTCTCTTTCTTTCGCCTTCCTTTCTTCTTTCTTTTTGTCTTTCTCCTCTTCCTCTTTCTCCTTCCCCTTTCTGTCTTTCCTTCCTCTCTCTCTCTCCTTTTCTCCTCTTCCTTTCTCCCTCTCTCTCCTTTCTCACTCTTTCCTTTCTCTCTTTCCTTTCCCTCTCTTTCTCTTCCTACACTTTCTCTCTCCCTCCTCTTGCTCTCCCTCCTCTCTCTCTCCTCTTTCTCTCTTTCCTTCCACTCTCTCCCTCCTCTTCCTCTCTCTCATTTTCTTCTTCACTTTTATTTCTCTCATCCTTCTCTCTCCCTTTCCTTCTCCCCTCTCTCTCTTCCTACACTTTCTCTATCTCACTCTCTCTCTATCCCTTCTTTCTCTCCCTCCCCTTTCTTTCTCTCTCTCCTTCCTCTCCCTTCCTCTCTCTCTCCTTTCTCCTCTTCCCTTTCCCCTCTCTTTCCTCTTCCTCTCTTTCTCTCCCCTTTCTCACTCTTTCTTTTTCTCTCTTTCACTTTCTTTTCTCTTCCTCTCTCACTCTTCTGCTCTCCCTCCGGTCTCTCTCCTCTTGTCTTCTCCGGTCGGATTTTCCTCTCGCGGGCTCGGTCTAGTTCGTCGTCGCCGCGCGTGTGGTGCTGCCGGTTTGCTTATGAGGTTCCTTTGCGCTGGCGTCGTCTGTGGTCGTGGCCTGGGTGCTCTCTCGGTCCTGTTCGTCTGCGTCGCGGGAGGGGTCGCGCTTTCCGCGTTGCGTGTGTTGTCCTGTGTTGCGGGGCGGCCTTATGTCTGCTCTCTTGTTTTGTTCTCTCTCAGTGCTTTCTTTCCTGTTACACTTCCGTTCTTTTTCCCTGCCTCTGTTTCTTCTCTCGTCACTTTCTTCTTTACTTCTCTCTCTCCCTCTCGTCTGTGCGTCGTCCTTCTTTCCTTTCCTTTCCATCGTGTTGCCTCTTCTTCTCTCTCTTTTTTTGTGTTTCTCTCTTCCTTTCTCTAATTCTCTTTCCTCCTTGTCTTTCTCTTTCCTTGCCCTTTCGATCTCTCTTTCTTCTATTGACACATTCTCTAGTGCTGCGACTCTTCCAATCTTTTCATCTTCTCATCTCGTTGGAGGGGGGGTTGTGCTTGAGGGCCTGTCGCTTGTTCTTTCTGACTCCTCTCGTTATTTCTGTTTTCTCTCTTCTCTTTTGTTATCTCTTCCTGTCCTCGTTCCTGGTCCCTGCTATTGCGTCGTGTTTGTCCTTTTCTGCTCTTATTCATTTGTCTCTCATCCGCTTTTTCCTTGCTCTTTTTCGCGTGGGGGTTTTTTGTTTTTCCTCCTTTTTTCTCGATTCTTCTGTGCGTCGTGTCTTTCCCGTCTCGCTCTTTCTCTCCTTCAGCACTATTTCTCTCTTGACCCTGCGCTGTTATGCCTTTGCTCTTCTCTTGCCCTCGTGTCTCTTTCCTTCGCTGCTCACTCTTCTCTCGTTGCTCCTCGCTCGTCCTCTCTTCTCTGCGTTGGATCGACTGTTCTTCCTCTTTTTCTCTGCGTCTCTTTGAATGCATCCTTTGTCTTCGTTCCTATCTACTTTTCTTTCAGTATCTCTTCTGCCCTTTTCCCTTTGTGTTCTCTTCTTGCTTCTTCTGCTTTCCTTTGCGTCTCGTCTTTTTCTCGGGGTTCGTCTTGGTAGGCTTGTTATTAGGTCAATTTTACACTAGATGATTATAGAAATGTTTCGATAGGTTTTACTGAACTGCTTGCTTGGTTGTTTGTTCAGGTCGTGGTGTATGTGTTGTATCTTCACTTACAAAAAGTTAATGGTTTTTGACTGCTGGAGTCTATTTTAGTTTTTCGGTTTGGAGTCTATGTTGTTATTTTACGTAGATACACGGTGGATGAAGGATATCATTTACGAGAGGGTTTGGTGCGTCCCTTTTAATTCTCAGTGTAAAGTGTGTTATAATTGTTCAAGGAATGGCAGGTTGTGAGCTGGTTTTGTTTCCCGTTGGGTTAAATTTTCCTCAAACGTTCTGGACTTAATTCGCATCTAGGTGAGAAGCGAGGTCGGTTCGGGTGAGTTTTTGAGGTGTTAAGCTTTGCTATGCGTCAGCTGCCGCACGTGGCCGCGGGTGCAGATGTGACTCATGGGCCTTTGTACATGCACGCGCAGGCGAGTGGGTTTGTGTTGTTGTGATGTTTGCGTGTGTGTGGGTGGTTGCTGTGTGTTCTTGGATTCTTCGGACAACTGTGCGCCTGCCAGGCTTGGTATGTGATGGCGGACTGGCGAGTGTTTGTGTTTTGTGTGGTAAGATGAGATAAGGTAGAGGAGAGAGAGAGAGGGAGGAGGAGGAGCGAGAGAGAGAGGGAGAGAGAGAGAAAGAGTGGGGCAGAGAGTGAGAAAGTGAGGGAGAGAGAGGGAAGAGAGAGGGAGCGAGAGAGCGGAAGAAAAAAGAGCGCAAGGGAAGAGAGAGAGAGAAAGATGAGCAAGAGAGAGAGAGAGAGAGGAAGAGGAGGTAGAGAGAGACAGAGAGAGAGAAAGAAAATGAGAGAGAGGAAGAAAAAAAGAGAAAGGGGAGAGAGGGAGAGAAAGAAAGAAAGAATGAAAGTCTGAGAGAGAAAGAGAGAAAAGGAGAGAGGGGGAGGAAGGAGAGAGAAAGAGCGAGAAACAGAAAAAAGGTGGAGAGAAAAAAGATAAAGAAAGAGAAAAAGGACAGTGAAAGAGAAGAAAAGAGAGTGAGAGGCAGAGAGAGAGGAAGAGGAGAGAGAGAGACAGAAAGGGGGCAGCGAGAGGGAGAGGGTCTGAAAGAGAGGAAGAGAAGGGGAAGAGAGAAAGGAAGAGGAGAGGAGGGAGAGAGAGAGGGAGAAAGAGGAGAGAGACAGACAGAGGGGGAGAAAGAGAGACAGGAAGCAGAAGAGAGAGAGGGAGAATGAGAGAGAGGAGGAAGAGAAGGTCAGAGAGAGAGAGACGAAAAGGGAGAGAGGAGAGAGAGAGAGAGGCAGGGAGAGGGAGAATGAGAGAGAGAGGAGGGAGAGAGATAGAGGAAGAAGGAGAGAAAAAGGAGGAGAGAGAGGAGGGAAAGAAAAAAAGAGAGAGAGAGAGAGAGAAAGTAAGAGAGAGAGACACAGAGAGAGAAGACTACAGCGCCTCCAGCAGGACATGAGCAGAACCACAGGAGGAGCTGAGGGGACAGAGACACCTGCTGGTCAGAGTGAAAACGGGACAGAAGGTCAGAAGGTTTATCCCACAGACACTTCATACATGTCATATGAGCAGTGCTTCTCACGGTGAGGGGGGGGGGGGGGGGCTCCTGGGTGTGAGCCAAATGTTTCTCCAACTCCAGTGGATATATACCAGCAAGTCACTGTAAAACTACATTATATATTACTAGGGAGAAAAATGTAACAGCATACACTTTATTCTCTGAGTTACACTACTGCACTGCAAAAGTTGCAAAATTCCAGGATTTAAACCTAATTTAAAGCATTTACTGTAACAAAGTTAGTTACACCCAACACTGTTACCAGTCTCATCACAGTAAGAAGGTTGTGGGTTCGGCTCCTGGGTCTTTCTGTGTGGAGTTTGTTTCTCCTCGTGTCTGGGTGAGTTTCTCCAGCCTGTCAATACCACACAATTTGAAACAGCGTGTCCTATGAACACAATTTCTATTTTTTGCATGTGTATTTCACACATTTATGTACCAGTTCATTTCTATGGTAGATGTAAGGACGTGTTATTATTCATGAATACTAACCCCGGACTCACACTGCATCCAGTCCAACTCCAGTGCAGTCACCAGACCGGTCTAGCTACGGCGGGTGACTCACATTAGCTACGGTGGTCTGTGTCAGTGCCCACTTCGTACCTCTGCCCACTTTGTACCTTTTAGCGCAACTACGCATGCGCAGGCAGAAATTATGTCATTTAAACCAATTATTTGTAAGTGTACAGTTAGTAAGACAATCCTAATCCAAGCCTCAGACCTTTTGCAACTTTAGACCTAAACTTAGCCGTCCCCCAAAAAATGTTTTTCCTCAACCACATCCCGTGTCCATACACCCCAGAAAAAAACGGGCATGTAATTGCACAGCATAAAAAAGGCAGAAGCATCGTTGTTACACACAATTTGTCATGACGTGGTATTTACTTGCAAGCCATGAGAACACATTGGTTTCCCCACCAACGAAGTAACATGCAGGTTAGGGAACGCTTGGTGGTGGTCGGAGGTTGAGGCGCCAGGACTGCTGCTGTCACTGAGTGGGGAGGAAGGTTTACTTTGGAACACATATATTAGTAAAAATGTAATAAATAAACCATCATCTTAGTTAAAGATGATCATTGTTGTTGTTGTTAAAAATAATATTTCAGAACGACTAAGAAGTGGTGTTAAGCTAAACCAGGATGAAGAAAATATGTTAGGGCTTGCAAATAATCGTTTTATCAATTTGGATTTTTTGATCACACATTGTACAGAAGAGGGCAGTATTGCACAAATATGACGACTATTGTACTTCTGCCACACTGGGACTCTGGCCTGGAAAAGGTTTTGAACTGAGGCTGTCTGCTTGAAGATAATACTTTTCTTCTAGAGTTGGTCACAGAAAAGCCACAGTGCACTTTAGAACATTGGGAAAAAACAACTAAGTCCTGATGTTGTTCTTCGTGGAGCCTGACCTGAGCTGCAGACGCTGGTTTGCTGAGTGTGTTGTGTGTACACTACATAAAGCTGTTTACTTTTGCAGGAATGTTGGGAGTAGTTTGGATTTATTTTTAGACATCTCCCAGCAATTCTATTTAGGACTTGCACTGAGCACGTTCTGTCGGCTGCACGTGAGTCCACCTGATACAGCTCCTCCACCTGTTGAGATTTAAAGTGTAGTTAAACCAGGGTTGCCAGATTTTCAGAGCGCAACAAGCGACCTAGAGCCGACTCGTTCGATAGGCAGAGTGAGGAAGGGGCACCAGCTGATGCCCCAAGATGCTGAGCTCAAAGATCTAACGCTCGTCTGATACATGCGTCTGATCATTCACAGCACAAAGAAAACCAAAGATCCTAGATCCAGTTTGGAGAAAACATCTATGCTAAGCCATGAGTGGTGAATTAAGAGCTTGTGAGCTGCATGCGGCTTTTGGACGGTTCGAGTGCGACTCTTTAGCACGTTCAGAAACACTTACGCCTCCACATGCTCGCTCTTTCTCTCTCCCCTGGGAAGCAGTGTGCAACTGTCTGAGCAGTATCACAGTAGAGCTAATTCACAAAGAAACCTGAAAAAGTGCTAGAGCGGCAGCAGTGTTTGCTCTGCTCTGGTCACACATGACAGTCGTGAGTCTGACTGCTAAAGTCATGTTTGACAGGGGCGGAGCTAAGGGGGGCACCTGGGGCTGGGTCCCCCTAAAAGAAAGGGCGCTATTTGATTTTCAGAGACTTACTCCGCCCACAACCACACCCCAAACAGACTCACTAAAGTGGGAGATGCCCGACGGCCTTTTAAGGAACGCCCAGTGGGAGTGAGCAGACTTTGATTGACAGCACCAGATGGATAAAGAGACTGTGAGTGAGTGATGTGAGGTCGGTGTGGGAGTGATCCTGACGTGATGAGGTTTACAGCTGTGAGGCTGCACAGGTGTAGTTTCTTACTTGCTCTTCAAGATTCTTTTTATTATCGTTGCAGACGTAAACATTTCCTTTACATAAATGGTAAATAGTCTATTTATATAGTGCCCTTTCACCTTTCCAGGCACTCACAGCGCTTTACAATCAGGGATCCACTCACAGTGTACACAGACACTGAGGCAATGTAGGAGAAGTGTCTTGCCCAAGGACACAACAGCAATCTCCACTCTTGTTCCACTGTGGCTCCTGGTGCAGTCTCCCATCCAAGTACTAACCAGGCCCTGACTTGCTTAGCTTCTGAGATCTGACAGGATCAGGCTTTAACAAACAGATATGTAAGCTTATGTAAGTATTTGCTTCTCCATCTGAGCCAAATGACTGATGCAGAACAGGCTTGGTTATTGTTGGTTATTGTTGGTGATATGGGCCGGTCTGGGACAAACTCCCAGTCCACCCCTCGGTATGTTTCTAAAGAAAACCTTTGTGCTATTTCTTCACATCTCCAGTAAGAATGTTCCAAAGTATGGTTTTATTTTTCTCTTTCTGACAAACCATAAAGTTGACTTTTCTCCCCACAAAGTTACACAGTGCCACAACCTCTGACCCGCTCCCCTGGTTGGGAAACACTTGTCTAACTAACCTGTCATCCACAGTTTAATCTCACGCGCTTATACCGCCCTCCGCTGTCCAACACGCGCCACTGCAGCTCATTAAACTTTGGCACAGATTCGTCCAGAGCGCAGCCAAAACAGACGCTTCTCCTCCTCAGCCTCCGCGCGCGCCCGGCCCGAGCAACAACACGGCAACAGACGGACAGAAAGGGGCGGAGCCAGCGTATAAAAGCACCTGCAGCGCACGTGAACACACAAACAGCCCCGACGCGCGCTCTGGACTCGTTTACGCACAGACGCTTATGCACAGAGGTTTACGCACAGCCAAAAAGCAAAAACAAGAGACACGAGGACTATTTTCGAACGATCTGCTGTGGATTTTACGCAACTTTTGGACGCTTTGACCAGAATGGATTTGTATTTTCTTCTGTACGCGCTGTTGGGGACGTTCTCTTTCGCTCTGAGCTCAGGTACGTCGTGCGTAATTGTCGCTACATTCGTTTATCGTTCCTAGAATGAACAAACGACACTGGCAGATCTTGTTTTAAGAAAGTAAAGGTATAGTTCAAGTCGAGAGCTGCAACTAAGAATCATTTAGAACACAAAAGTCACACGAGGGAGAAACTTTAAGCCAGTAGAAGTTGAAATTAGGTGATTTGAGAGAGAAATTCTGTGCTTTTATCAAACTTACACGCTTTACTTTTTAATTTGTGTTCATTTGTTGTTTGATTTAAGTCCCAAAGTTTATGTTTTACCAAATCAGTTCACCTTTTTTCCAATAAGTATTAGTTGATTTGAGTTTATGAACATAATGAGCGACTTTGCAAAGGTTTGCGAGGCGTGCGTAAAAGTTGGAGAGAGAGAGTCATTACGCGCCATGGGTTTTATGGCAAGTTACGACCTAAAATAGGAACTAATTTAAGTTAAAAATTAATCTAAAAGGGAAAACAGACAAACGCGCGCGCTGGTTGTAGGTAAATGTTGAGAACAGGACGTGCACAAAGCAGAATCACAAGGTAAAAATGGATTTAAGTGGATGCTTGCTTACTCACTGACTGGACTGCGTAGATTCCAAAGAGATAATCTGGTTTTGCTCAATATTAGACTTAATATTCTCTATTCATAAACATTCTGTCAACAGTTTGTAACTTTTATTCTGTTAAAACTGCAGATAAAATGCAAAACGTCCCAGTGCAACAGAAATAATCAGAATTTCTAGTTGTTAGAAGGAGGAAAAAAACAAAATGAGAATGAATTGCTTTAATAATGCTGATTATTCACTTGGTTTAGACATTTTTAAAGAGATTCAAGCTTGAAATTAATTTGATATGTTATAAAAAAAACACCTTGAATCAATATTATTACTTAAGTCAAGTCAAGAAACCCCAGATGCACAACATGATTGAGCTAAAAGGATGTGCCCACCTGAAATAACCAGATAATCCTACTGTTTTTGAATGTTCACAGCTTGAATGAGACGGTGATGACTTGACCTTTCAAACTGTGAAACACACGCACATCTATAAGCCCCGACACAGCAGGAGGCAGAAAGTAAAAGATCCAAATACGTCAAGAAGATCTGCTCAGCAAAGTTTAGCTCCTGAAATGTCAGACAGTGACACCTGACTCTGGGACTCACTGTACAGACCTTCTATAGAAGAACCTGACGCTGTTACTTATGGAGAACCATATGGAGCTTCAGTCAGTTCAACAGCTTAAACCTTTTTTAGCTGAATGAACTTTATGTTTTCCACTAAAAAGTCTTTAATAAATGGCACACGTAATGGGAAAATGAGACCACTGTGTACTGTCTGAACTGAAGAATAAAGAGTTTTAGTTCTAATCAGGATCTCAATGCTGCGCTCTGATTGGCTGAGCTTGGCTGGTCTTCTTCAGTTTCACTTTGTTGTTTATAAAATGAGGTTTATTGACCATAACTGCAACCAAAATAAATACATGTCGATGTTAAATGTGTGTTGAAGGATTCATGAGAGGAAGTTGTCAGATTTAGAAACCTAAATCAGGTTTGCAGTGGGAGAATCAGCTACGTCACCTTTTTTTTTGGTTTATATAATATATAGAGGAACAATGCAAAATCTGTGCATTTTCAATTCTAGTTTAGTCTAGTCCAGGAGTCTGTCTGCCACATGCGGCTCTTTAAAGACGTCAGTGCGGTTCTTTGAGATTTGGTTGAGAAGGAGGAACTAGACTAGACAAAGGTAAAGAACATTCTTTTATTTACAGTCTGTGTTTATGATAAATTAGCAGTAGTTTAGTGGATGTATGCTGGTTATTTACTCAAGTCTAAATCTATTGAAAGCCTTAACTTGAGTTCTGCTCTACTTCTTACAAATATGCACAGCTGCATTACAAACAGAAAAGAAGGCCTTAATGAAACAAACTCATTGTTCTTGCATCAAAAACATTTTTGTGAATTCACACATTATTTGATTTTGTAAAACACTGTTTATTCACTTAACTGTCCTAATGTTTTTATCGGTATTAATATTATGTATTTATTTTTTAACTTGAAAGAGTTGTGTCTCTTTCCGACTTTGATTTGGTTTGAATTGGGCAAATGTGGCTCTTTTGCTGTAAAAGGTTGCAGACCCTTAATATAGAGGCATGAGCACGCACCCGACAGAGAGCCGCTGCTCACTGACCCAGCTGGAACAACAACACGAGCCAGCGCTTTTGTCACTGTGAGAAAACAAAAGTTCTGCTGCTAAATCAACTTTTGTGAATGAATTGGACTCTATAATCCATAAATGCAGGAGACAGACGTCTGTCAGACCTGATCCAAACAGTTAGCTCTCGTCTCGTTTTGTTGTTTTAATCAAAATTTCCCCGGCTAAGCAGATGGGCAGCGGCTCTTTCTGCAGGCGACCAAAAATCCCTCTGTAGAAAAATACAAATAGACAAAGTCAAGATAAACTTCAACTACATGTTAATAAAATCAATCCATCCATAATGTTACTTAAAACATTTGGTTTTCAGGAACGCATGTTTTAGACTTGATATTAAAAAAAAAAAATTGACTGACCTTTTGAGTTTGATTGTTACTGGGTTTGTTTTGGTCTTGTTTTTATGTCACAGTTCTTTATTGTTTTATTTTGTACCTTTTCTCAATGAAAACACAAGATTTAAACAGTATTGTTGCAAGTTGTTTGTGGATATTGGGCATAAAACACAATAATTAATTCGGCCCTCAGAAAAATCTGGCCCCCTGGTAAATATATTCGAATAGGCCTGATTTAGACAGTTACAAGTCTTAAATTATACTACTGAAGGTGAACGTTGTGTAAAAGCACAGTGAAGCTGTTTTGTATCACCACATAGTGACATCATGAAGTGGAACAGACAGTGTGAATGAAACAAAACTTGACTTTGGGTGTGTTTGGGCTTGGAAATGTCACTGTAACATGCTGTGTGGGCTCTTTAAGTTTGTTTTGTAGTTTTTCTTTCATTGCTGTGTCTTGACTGTTCTTGTTGTTTATTTGTTTGTTTGTTTGTTGGTGCAGGTCTGGAGGCGTCCGCAGTAGAAGCATCTCGCTCTGACTCTGCGGGACACGTGAGGACAAAACGCTGCTCCTGCGCCACTTTCCTGGACAAAGAGTGTGTCTACTTCTGCCACCTGGACATCATCTGGGTCAACACGCCCGAGTGAGTCTGCACCACACTCTCTGGACTGGGTTTTATACAAAATAATGATGAGAATAATGAGTCTCTTTATACAGAATGTCATGTGTTAAATTTGCTTTTTTTTATTTCACCTGCTACATTTTATTGCAAAAAGTGTATGAAGCACACAGCAGTCATGTGTTTCCCATGTCAGCCGATGAGTTAGCGCTAATGATTTATGGGGATAAAACGGCAGAAGATCTTAGAGATCTACGACATCTCAAAACGGAAACTTTCACCCCTGCCCTACACTGAGTGGGACTTAGAAAGTGCTTCAAACCAATGTTCCCTTGTACACCTCGGAGCAGTGTGAGTGTAGGGTGACCAGATGTAAACCAACCAAATGAGGGACATCGCTTCTGTTTAAGTGGGACAAAGCATGTTCATGAGGGACTTTTTTCAGATGAAAAGTAATAAAGCAAAAGACTAAAAAAATGGCCTTTGCCTATATTTTGCAAAGATCTGTGCATGTGTGTTATTATCTTTCAACAGTGCAGCTATTGTCCTAAGACAATAGTTCTGCTCTGTCATTGCTTCTCCTTTGTCAGAACAGATGTGGACAAATTATAAATATTAGAAATATTGTCTGAGAGATTCACAGCACATTCCTTTTGAACATGAAAAGACGTAGGCCTATAATTATATATCAGTTTAGTTGAACGTTAACAACTCTTCACTCACAAATCCAAACCCAAAAACACTTGGGCTAGGCACGATGGCAGAGCGGTTAGCGCTCTGGCCTCACAGTAAGAAGGTCGCGAGTTCGATTCCCGCACGGCTCGGGCCTTTCTCTGTGGAGTTTGTATGTTTCTCCCCGTGTCTGGGTGGTTTCCTCCGGGCACTCCGGTTTCCCCACCAACCAATAACATGCATGTTAGGGAGTGCTTGGTGGTAGTCGGAGGTTGAAGCGCCAGGCGAATCGCCTCTGGTGAGCTGCCCCAGGGCAGTTTACTGTCACTGAGTGGGGAGGGGGGGTTCATCACTCTGTGAAGTGCTTTGTGACTCTGAAATGCGCTATACAAATGATTACTTACTTACTTACTCCTCTTAAAACATTGATTGGATCCATTTGTTGTTTGTCTGGATTTTGTCATTGTTTGACCTTTTCAAAATAAAATACTCTTTATAGTGAGTAAATGCAGATGGTCTTCTTTTACGTGTTGTTAGTGGAAACATGACATACAAATATCCGAGGAACATGTTGAAGTTCTGAATCACTTATGAATAAAACAACGATTACTGGCGCTACACAAAGCGTCATAAAACAACGCAAAGTAGACGTCAGATGCAGCTTCTCTTCAGAGAAGAGCACTCTCGCTGCTTTGTGCGGCTTTGCTCCGGTGGCTGCGCGCTTTTGTCACATCTCTCGCCCGTTCTCATCACATGCCGTGACACTGTGGTTGTTGAGCAGTGAGTTATAAAGCAGTTGTTGTGATTCATGATACATGGAAACTTTCTGTGTGGAGTTCTCCACGTGTCGGCAAAGGTTTCCTCTGGGTGCTCCAATTTCCACTACAACTGAAAACCTGTCCTGTAGCTCCTCCCTCCCCAGGACTACAAATGGAAATGAGCTGTAAAGCCAGAATCTGGTACAAGAATCTTTGCCATTAATGTAATTGTACATTATTCTAAAGAACCTTAACCTTAATACAGATGAAGTCAAATATAGACTAAAGACTACTTTATCACTTTGCAGATAATCTACATTTTGTGTCTGTGCCATCTGAATAAAGGTTGTTTAAACTTGTTTGGTGTATGTGGTTCATCTTTTTAACCTCTGACCTCTGTGTGTTCCAGGAGAGTGGTGTCTTACGGCCTTGGTAACGCTCCCAGGTCTAAACGCTCTGTCCCGCTGAGCTCCGGACCTCGCTGCAGGTGTCTGAGGGACGACGACCAGACGTGTAGAAGCTTCTGTCAGAGAGAAAAACAGCACAGGTGTGTAGAAACGTAAAACCCATCAGAGTCGTGTTCGATGTTGTTGTCTTCCCTCCGCTCTCACACTGTAATAGTTTTAGTCCCATGAGTCATTCGAAAGTATTTGTGTGTTTGCAGGGAGACGTCTGAAAGGAGCCAATCTGTCCACACGCAAGACAAACGCAAACATGAGACACGACTGCGACATGTTCAGAGGTGAGAGTCTTTTTACACCTGCACACGTCTCATTTAGACCTGGTTTAGCCCTGGTTTAGTCCCGTTCTAGTCCTGTTTTGGTCCTGTTTTAGTCCTACTTTTGAGTCCTGCTTTAGACTTGTTTTAGTCCTCCTCCAGTTTATCTTTAAACCTGCTTTAGTCCAGCTCTATACCTGTTTTAGACATTGCAAAAATATGCTACATTCACAAACGTTTGGTTCTGGTTTTGGTCTAGTTTTAGTCCTAAGGATCTGGTCCTGATCTAGTCCTGGTCTTTCAGTTCGTTCACACTGGTTGCTTGTACATTGTCTCTCAGCTCTCTTTACGACCAGATTCTAAAAACAGTTTTGTCAAATCTAAAATACGGGCACAGCGAGTGTTTTCTATTCATAATGTCTCTGAATTTGCATAGTCATACAATTAACCTTTGTGGTGCACGTCTGCGTCTTTTCACTTTGTTGCGCAGGTTCCGTTCTTGTTGTCGACGTTGCTCTTCGTGTGTCGAGCCCATAAGAAACTCAAAACTAGACACTCATTTGATCAGGCTAGCCTAAATCTACACAGACATCCAAAGAAAGTATTAAAACTTTTGGTTTATGAAGCCATGGTATTGTCTAAAAAAAGAGCATTTTTATCAGAACTGAAGGTTTAGCCTTTTCCTCAGTTATGCTGCCTTTGTTTGGTGTGGGAATTATGGTAAAAACCACTTTCCGAGTGGGAAATAGCAAATGAACACCCCTCATAATGTCATAATTACAACTAGGAAACTGGGATATTATTTTGATGCCGAGTTGCAAATAATTTTTGATGGCAGACAGTGGCAAAACAATCACAAATGAAGAATATTAAATGTTTTCACTTGTTGGAAAATTATATGACAAAGTGGAACGATATCGCCATTTCCATTTAACTGTAATTCAGTAAAAAGTCAAAGTGTTCATTTATTTTTTTCCTCAGAGTGATCTTACGGGGCATTGGAAATGATTAATTTACTTCACAAGTGGCATTTACCTTCTTTTCCAGCGCAAATGAAGGCAGCATGAGTTCAGGTTTAGAAGGGTTGATTGAAATGCAGAAATGAACGCAGATAGTCTGGTTAAAGTCCAGGTTCAGACCCAGTTTAGACCTGGTTTGTTTCATTTAAAAAGTCATGTCAAACCAATATTTCAGTAGAATTTCCAAAGACTAAAAAACTTCACCCCAAACCAAGCTGCTAAAACATCACGCTAGGCCATTTTTATTAGATTCTTAGTGTTTATTAAGCAGAATTAGCCTTATTAGTGACCTGTGATCTTACATAAGTGCAGCGTGTTTGCTTTTACGCTGTGGAAATGTAAATGTTTTAGTGGAAAAGTCCGTCAGAAGTGAAAGATTTCTGTCGGCGGAGGATTTGTGTCAGAGCCTCGGGCGAAAACCTCAAAAACGCAAAGAATTTCTAATGACTTTGTCTGTCAAACGTGTGGCGTCGTGAACACGGATGAGTCAGATGCCCTCCCGCGTTCGTCTAGAGTCTGACGAGGAGTTAAACTAATGATCATTTCTGCTGCTGCTTTGTAAATTCATTGTGTTTGTGTTTTGGCGGAGCAACATTTAAGAAAAACGTGTGTGTAGAAAAAAGGATTACGTGACTGAAAACAAGTCAGGAAATGCTCCGAATCACCGCCAAGACTTACATTCACTCCAGGGCACATAATAAGCTTTTCAGTGAAGATCTTTTGCATTAATAAATGAATGGATTAAGAACAGGTTTTGTACAGTCTTCTGCACTCGAGCAGCTTTTGGTCTAATAATAATTTGTCTCTCTACGAGTTTGAGGTGTGGCCCAAGGAATGATTATTTGTGGCATCACTCGTCAGGTCTGTGGATCAGTGCGGCTCTGTCTTGACTTTTTGTCCAAGCATAACATTTCAAATTGTTTTGCGAGAAACAGCTAATCCGAGCAGCCAGACAGTACCAGGTTTTACTGCCCTGTGACGACTTTTAAAATGTGAATAGGGCCAGTTCTGAAGTTTGAAAATGTGTCTTGCTTGTTTCCGTTCTATTTGCTCTTCACAAAGTAGACGTGCACATTTGGCACATAGGTTACGTGGTGTTTTTTCTGTTTATGGAGCGTAGTTCGTGTCATGGAGCGTATGTGTGGCATGTGTGATGTTTGTTGTCTCCTTATTGATGCGGAGATTTACGCTGGATGTACACAGACTGCGAGTTCGGTGCGGGTCGGGACTCGCGCGTGTCCCGCAGAACTTAGAAAGTGCTTAAAACCAATGTGCCCATGTACACGGACCTCCGAGGCGTGCGGATGCGAGTGCGGGAGCCGCGCGGGTCAGCGGAAAGAATCCGCATGAAGTCTATTTTTCCCGGACACCGCAGCGGTCTGGTGCGGCTTTCAATTCATTATACGAGCGTTCTCGCGGGAATCTACGTGACTCCGCGTGGCTTTGGACGAAACCGGACCGCAGTTGACAGCATCTGGTGTAACAGGCACTTTGGAAGAAACCCGCACGTGTCCCGACCCGCACCCGCCTCGCAGTCTGTGTAAATCCAGCGTTAAAGCCAAGGAACCGAAAAATGGTACAGAAAGTGCGTCATGTTTTCCCGAATGTTTTCGGTCGCTTTCAAGTAGGAACCGTTTTTCGGTGCCCAGCCCTAGTCCGGACACAGCCTATAGGCCTTTTCCCACTGTAGGAACTTTTTTCAGTTCCTAGTACTTTTTTAGTTCTTGTCCTCAATTTGGGAGCGTTCACACAGAGCAGGAACTATGGACTGGGCCACACTTTAGGGACTTTTTAGCTCCTGCTCTGGGGTGGGTACTTTCCAGTCAGACCAGGAACCTTTTGGTGACACAAGCACATTTACAATACTAACTTTGTTTGGAAACATGTTTTACACACTCTCACATTTAGATAAACTCCTTATGCTTAAGAAAATGGATTTAAAAGCAGGAACTCCCAAAATGTATTTATTTAATTTGTAAATAGTAGCCTATAATACTATTATTAGGAATTACAGTGAATAATTTTGTTTTATTGTTAATTCCAGTGATGTTTTTAGTTTTGCACATTATAGTTTTATGTGGAATCGAAAAAGACAACTTTTGTTTTACTAACACCACTGTTCCAGACTTTACAGATGCTAATGCTAAAGCTAGTTAGACCCACTTTCAGAAACTGCTGCTGTGTGAACACAAAGATGGGGACAGGGTAGTTCCTCTGACTAAACAGGGACTGGAGAAATGTAGGGACTAGTTCTTGGTACTTTCATGTGCGAAAACGCCTTATGTGTTTATAAGTGGGGTGTTTTTGGCTCTTGTACACAGACCTCGGAGCAGAGTGCACGTCTAAGAGTTGCGTGAGTGTCCGGAAAGAATCCGTAGAGCAGTGGTCTCCAACCTATAGCTCGCCAAAGGATTTAGAATCATACAATTTATGCTTTATTACTCTAATTTATTTCTTACATGCTTATTTCTAATGTCAATGTATCTTTAGATGCTTAATTGTGTCCACGTCTAAACATGTTTCCATATGTCTCTTAACTAGGCTACAATTAGCTTTATTTTTTGGTCATTGCTAACAGTAGTAGCTCGCTGCCAGTTTTCTTTTGCAAAAGTAGCTCTCCTGGCGAAAAAGTCAGAAACCTCTGCAGTAGGGAGGATATTTTTCCCGGAGGTCGCAATCGTCTGATGCGACTTTTCTGATGCTACGCGAATCTGCGTGGCTTTACAGACCGCAGTGGACTGGAGCGCCTCCCATAAGCTCTTAGCTTACGGGAGGTGGGTTAGGTTACTGAAATGTGAAGTAGACAATTTGAAAAAGTCAGGTGAATATACTGAAAAGTTCACTTTGGAGGAACATGCTTGCATATTGGTGGGTTTGAATCTTTCGTCAAGCCAAATCAACATCTCACGATCTCTCTGGGTAAAGTTTGCGTGTTCTCCTCGTGCTACCATGAGTTCTCTCGGACTTTAGTACTTCCAAGTTTACTGTACGTCAATCCAGGCTGTTCCCCGCCTAAGGCACAAAGATTTCAGCCACCCACCACTTTAAACGGGAACAAGCAGTAGAAAATGAATGAATGAATGGTTTTTGAACATGCAGAAAACAATTATCATCTGTGTTCATTTTGTGTCATGTAAATGTGATGTTATTGTACACATTGGATACTTTTAAAATGTTGTCTTTTTTTCCTCCACAGTGGTTCAGACCAGACCTTGTCCCCGGAGCTGAGAGCCGTGATCCAAACTCGGACAATCCTGGACAAATGGAGACAAAGACGGAGAAACCGAAGCCGGAGCAGACAGTGGGAGACTCAGAGCTCTGCCGCCTAAAAACACTCACAGATTTCACTTTTGTCTGAAACGTGGGAGACTTTAACTCCAAGTCTACGGACACGAGAATGAGAAGCGACAGAATACGGGTTTTTGTGCTGCTGGAGATGGACAACTTTGACTAAACAGTGGATAACAAACACTTCATCTTAAACTGGAGTCACTGTCACTGTCGGATGGACTAAATAAACCCTACATCATTTCATAAATCACTGGACGAATGTTACTGAAATCACACTGCTGTTTTTGCCGTTTAAACCAGATCACAACACGACTGAATCTCACTGTTCTCATTATAATAATTCTCTATTTAACTCGTTTAGTCTTATCGTTTAAGTGTGTATTATTTATTCATTTTTACTGCCTCACCGTGTCGGCCATATTGGTCCTTTTTATCATTTCTGTGAAATGTTTCAAATACAAAATGCCAAATTGTGCAAATGGAATAAATCTATACGAACATTTAAACATCTTTGGTTTTTGCTTGCAGTTATTTACTTCAGTTTTAATTTGTTGCAACAACTAACACTGTAGAGAAGTAGTGTAGTCAAGGCCACACTAATCCAGACCAAGACCGAGACGAGACCAAATCAAGACCATCTTTATCATTTAGTATACAAGCATCAGTGTCTACATGATCTTATTGCGCAGGGCTTATTGCAAACGATGTCTGAGGCAGATCATTGCACTGGTGGAAGTTTGGCAGAGCCTGGAGGTAATGAAATGTGGTGTTGGTGTCCGAGACAAGAGTCCAAATGTGCTCGAGTCCAAGACAAAACCAAGCCCTCAAAAAAGGGGTCTCGAGACTGGTCATAAGACCAAGAGCAGCTAGTTAACCACATTTTCCCGATGGTCAGACTGTTATGAGAGCTTCTGTGCCAAGAAACCACAACATGTCACCACTTTGGAATAAATCTGGGTTTGTACAAACCTTGTTTCAGTAAGGTTAGTAAATATTACATTTATATTGCTCAACAACAGGGATCTCCAAGATGTAGCTCGGGAGCTACCAGAAGCTCACCACCACTTGTCAAATATCTTCCCAAAGGATTTGGATCATACACATCGCACTTTATTACATGAATTTTACTTCAATACATGCCCATTTCTAATGTAAATCTGCCTTTAGGTGCCTCATTGTTTCCAATTCTAAACTGATAATGGCTCATGTTTCATGGGCATCTAACTGTGCTGCATTTAGTTTTATTTCATTACTAATAATAGTAACTTACTGCCAGATTTGTTTTGCAAAAGTAGTTCTCCTATAGAAAAAGATTGGAGATCTCTGCTCTACAAACTGTCCAGGTGACATGGTGGCAGAGTGAGCACTCTACCTCACAGCAGGAAGGTTGTGGGTTTGACTCCCTTTCTGTGTGGAGTTTCCACATTTCTCCCCGTGTCTGGGTGGGTTTCCTCTGGGCACTCCAGTTTCTCCACCTACCAAAGACAACAACGTCAAGGACGGCCAAACCAAGAGAGGGAGGTGGGGAGGAATCAAAGTGAGAAGGGTCCAGGCAAACAAAACTGTCATGTAACCACTTGACCTAAGAGTTAAGGTCAAGATTGTTTTTAATAGAGCAATGTACAAATACATTTAGCACAGAGATAATTGCACCAGATTAAAATCTGATGCTTCTTCATGAAACATTTTCCACTGAAGAGGTGGGGCTTATGATGAATGCAACTGTGTATAATCCAAACTGTTTAGGATCAATTCTGTGTCTTACAATGAACAAAATGTAAATGACTGATCTATATGTTAGTACTAATTACATAGAGAAAACACAATGTAAGTGTCAAAGTTAAGGTCAAAGAACTGCCAGTTCACAAGATTACATACAAGTTTTATAATCAATTAAAACATGTGTCTTTCTCTTTATAGTTTTGCATCTGTTTAATGATTAAATCCTCTATCAAAGTTGCATCAGTCTAAAGAAAACCCTCCAGCGGCTGACACGAGTCGATCTTTTAATCCTTTCGCTGCCCCGAGGCCTTTGTGTCTCTGAGCTCTCACTCACTCACCTGTTTGTTTTGAAGAGCCGCATACTCAGAATACCCAGAATGCCTCGCTGTAAGTGCTCCAGGTCACGCTACATTAACGACTCTCCCTGATTGAACGAGAAGACGACACTGTAGCGTTTTATTCCAACCGCACGACTGACAGGAGAGGTTCGGTCACATGCCTGATTCAAGTAAAGAAAAGACACAAAGGCAGAGACAGGACAAAGATCCGCGCTGAGAAAGTTGTGTATTATTATTTAATTTGTAATGAAATCTATTTGTGCGATATATTAAGAGCGTATAATTATAGAAGCTTTGTGCCAACACTAATTGCTTGATAATAATCTAAGCAATCAATAAAATGTGAACTAGAATGACCTATACTTTAATTAAACAATGATTATGTTAATGAGTTTATTTCAAACACACATTTTGTCTGATAATGTTGCTTAGAAAAGCCACATACTGTAGTGTTAAAATGTTAAACTTGCATGGGATGTATTTTATATTGTGAACAACATAGTGGTTATTTAAGGCTTCATTATTAACTCTTTCTGCTTTCATGTTTCTATCAAGTGTCTACTTCAAAAATCTACATTAATCTTTCTTTTACGCTTTTGATGTTTTGTTTTAAATGTCTTGTTTCGAGAACTTCTGAGAAACTTCAATTTTCTAATCAACTTCATGTCAGTGTTGTTTTCCTCTGATCTACTTTTTGGTGAAAGAATCGAGCCACTACAATGAAATTATGTCTTTAGGATAAAATACAAGGTTTACATGATTAAAACAATGAGGACGAGTGTCTTTTTCATCTTTAAACCAACAGACGCAGTGTTTCTGATGCAGATTCTATAGATTCAGACTCTTTCATGGAGCAGAGATTAGACTGAACCCTCCAAACATGAAGAAACACAATAGTTTGACTTCCTCTGACACTTTTCACTCGCTCACAGAAGAGGACGTTTCTAGACTCGCTGCATGTGTTGTTCTCATCAGAGTCCTAGTCCAGTAGGATCGGCTTTTCTTCAGTTTAGGGACTGTACTCGATTTTTTTGCAACAAGATAACTTAAAAGCATTTCCCCCTAGCACTGATGCTTGTTAATGTATCTAATCAGGTGGAAATTAGTCCCCAATGTCCTGTCTATGTCTAAAAAAACCCGTTTGTGTGCAGCTTTTTCTGTTTTTAGCATTGTGGCTAACTGTTGTTAGCATAGTGACTCACCTCGCTGTGAAAAAACATTAAAACTCATCATGATGAACAATTCTGAAGCTCAGAATGGATTAGCTACGTGAGGAAATCATGTAGCCTGAAGAAAAAAGGTTAAAATTAATTATTTCTGTTTGTTTACATTTTTAGGATGCAAAAATCAGGTACAGTCCCTTTAAAGATCAAATATCTGCTCTAAACTTACTCAACTATGTTTTTAGTCCAACGTGTTTTGTCTGTAATCTGTTTGAACAAAGTCGACTGTGCTTCCTATAGTCAACAACAGAGCACATTTCTTTCCCGGTCATGTGACCTCCTCTGGGTTCTTGTACTCAAACTCTCTCTGCTGGTGAATCTGTGAAACTGTATCATGTATTTGACTGAAGACAAAGTCAGCACGAGCATCAGAGAGAATGACATCGTTGCATAGAATTAAAACGTTAATATCAGTCTGTAGCAGGCTACAGTTGGTCACAGGAAAGAGTTAACGCAGGAGCTAAATTGTGTGTATAAATTGACAAAACGTAGGATGCTCGTTACACACAACATGACGTGCCACCTTAACATTTACATTCATGGTGTATTTGTGAGACAAAAATCTTGATGGATTTGAAACTTTTTGATGAGGCCAACCTAAAGTACAGTCTGTGTAATGTTTATGCTGTCTGATTCGGTGGTTCTCAACCTGGGTACTGTGGGCCCTGTGGAGGTCATATAACACCGGGCTCACACTGCCTCCAGTCCAGATCCACATCCGGATCAGCCTGGGTTCTTTGGTCACTCACACTGCGTCCAGAATATGCATGTGTATGTACGGACTCTGCTGGCCTCGCGAGACGTTCAACGTGGGAGTTTTGGGAAGTTTACGTGATCTCTGGCACATGTGTATGTAAACAAAGAACAATGCGCCAAGTTTTGGTCTTATTTCACGTCGCTTCATTTTCTGTTGGATTTTTTGCTGCACATGGGTAGTACGGGACGTTTATTTACCTCTGTGTGTTCAATAGTCGTGTATATGTCGAGCATTTTGACGTATTTGTTGTAGTAACAGAAACGTAATGTTTATACTTGAAACCACCGGATTCTCTTCACCACGAGCACTTGGTTTCCTGTTTATCGTGTCTTGTTTTCACAACTTCATCAAAAAGAGCTCTGGAGCGCTCCGGCAGTCCGGAAAAATTTCCTTGAAACGGAAACGACCCGGACGTACGGAGCAGAGTTGCGCGGCTCGCCGGACTGGACGGATCTCGGTGTCTCATTATTTTCAAGAAACGGAAAGCTCCGTACTCCGGTCCTGGATCCAGTGTGAGTCCGGCGTAATGATTTCTTGGGTCTCCTGATGATCTGTGGAAACAAGGTTCACATCTTTCAAAAGCAGAGATAGGATGTAGATTTCTATTTGCTAATACAAAAATTAATTCATCCAGACTAGTGTTTTCAAACTAAAAGTCACACATAAGACTAAAGCCAGTTTTATCACTTAGCTGGGGCTTAAATTTGTGGGTCAAAATACGGTTGTCGTTTCGGAGGTCGTGACTGTAAAAGGTTGAGAAGCAATGTTCTAATCAGCATCTTGATCTGTCACACCTGAGACTGTGGGATGCTTTATCTCGGCAAAAGAGATAATCAATAACAAAATATTTAATATCTCTCCTTCTCTCCCTCTCTTTCTCTCACGTAGAAGCACAGGAACGAGGAAGAAAGTATTAGAACCTAATATTTAACCTATTTATTACTCTTTTTTTCTTCCTTGTACATTACCTGTGCGAACACGGAATTAAGACAAATGAAAAAGAGGTGTCTGGATCCAGTTATTAAACACATTGTTCTGCAGGATTCAAAAGCTTCATTGTTCATCTGTTTTTAGTGAACTGTACTGAGCTAACGACTTATCTGCTTACACTAATTACAGGTGTTATGTCACATCAGTCTAAATAAAGACAACATGTTTAGTTCTTGTAAAAATATAGTTCTATAAATACAATATACATTCTCTGTGATGGAGCCAATCTGCCAATTATACTTGAGCGTTTGAAAAGAGACAAAACAAAACGCTCACACTGGAGCTTAGCAACAAAGAACAACAACACAACATTCCCACGTTTGAATCAGATCATTAAAAGGCAATCGATGTTTCCGCCGTTTTATCAGATACAATGAAACGATAAGAGTCGATCACTGGCTGACTCTCCAGGAAACACCCTCGAGTCGATCAAAGCAGTTGTGCAAACATTCAGGTTTATGGAGAGATAAAACAGTCTGCTGAGCTCACTGCAGAGGTTGTGACTACAGAGCTCTGAGTATCATTTGTGCATTTTGTGACGAGTGACTTTCGTAGGGCTTGATTAGTTGATTAGACTTATCGCACAAGTCAGTTTCCAGAAGCCTCCAGAAGAGTTATTTTATGCATTTTCTTCCTTTTCTTTCAGCACCGGTGCACCTCAGGGATGTGTCTTAGGCCCCCTGCTTTATTCACTTTAGTTTGTTTAATGCGTTATACACCAAGCATTAAACAAACAGAGATAGAGGGTGGAGCATGTAAACAGTGTTTGAGGAAAGTTTGGACAAAGCTCTGCAAAGTTGTATAATTGGGTTTAATCAGTCTCTCTTTTTTAATGGATTAAAAAAGAGAGACTGCAACTTTTGATAAGAAATCTGATTGTGTGGATGTGATTCTGATCCACGACCGATACAACATGACAAAGCAACACGATCTCACAGAAATGTGTATCTTTACTACGACACGTTCATATCGTGGGTGCTCGGTAGCAGAGTGGTTAGAGCTCTGGCTTCCCAATTGACTCCCAGGTCGGACCATATCAACATCTCACAATCTCTCTGGGTGGAGTTTGCATGTTCTTCCCGTGTCATTGTGGGTTTTCGGCGGATACTCCGGATTCTTCCCACCTCCAAGAACATTCATGTTTAGGTTAATTGGGCATCACTGTAAACTTCCCTGAGTGAGTGAATGATTGTCTGTCACTGTCCAGGGTGTTCCCCCACCCGCAACTCCTAATGGGAACAAGCAGTAGAAAATGAATGAATATCTATATCGTATCATGAATAATGAGGACGTGACTTGTTTGTGTGTCTTTTATGCGGCGTATCTACCTAATTCTATAAAAAGTGCTGACGTGTTTTGGTTTAAAGACTAAGTTTAGGTCTGAAGTTAAGTCTGGGGCTTGAAGTTGGTTCACATTCATTCATTCATTTTCTACCGCTTACTCCCGTTAGGGGTCGCGGGTGACTGGAGCCTATCCCAGTGACTTTGGGCCTTAGGCGGGGAACACCCTGGACAGTGGCCAACTTGCCGCAGGGTTAGACAGACAACCATTCACTCTCTCATTCACTCACTAAGGGAAATTTACAGTGATGCCCAATTAACCTAAACATACATGTTTTTGGAGGCGGGAGGAAACCGGAGAAAACCCACGGTGACACGGGGAGAACATGCAAACTCCACCCAGAGAGATCGTGAGATGTTGACATGGTCTGACCCGGGAGTCGAACCCACGACCTCCTTGTTGGGAAGCCAGAGCTCTAACCACTCTGCTACCGTGCACCCCTGGTTCACATTAGGATTAGGATTTATTTAACCTTCTCATTCCAACGTCCTTTCGTAGGGTTGTCCCATTTTTTCTTAATCTTGTTCAATATCTGATAAAAACAAATTATGAAGCACATGAAAATGTTAAAGATAAAAATAACGTTACCTTACTCAAAGTGAAATCAGCCTCTGGGATGAATCGGACACAGCTTAATTTTTTACCTCAGATACTTTCAACTTTTGAAGAGGAATTATCAAAACTCTACAGCTAAGACGTGAATGACACTAGTTTTGGCATGTTTAAACACCAGCTTTACCAATCATGATTTTTACCCAAAACAATTTAGGTTGAATTTAGATTCTGTTCTTCTTTTGCTTGGAGAAAGTTTTCACTTATGTTTAGAGTCTCTTGGTCACCAGAGACTAAAACTACAGAGTTGCAGCTTCAGAAAGACTCCAGACATTTGTTTGTGCTCAAAAGGATCAGAAACAGTCTTAGTCTGAATTTTAGGCAATTTTTGTCAGACTTGTGATAGAGAATAGGCTGGAAAGATATTCATAGTGTGACGGCCCAGGGGAGGCCTCTCTGATATCTGTTTCTGTCCAGGTCCTGTGGGGCGTCGCCCTAATCAGTCTCACAGAATCACCTGGGCATATAAGGCTCTCTTTGTTGAACTGCTGGCTCTCTCTGCCTTCACCTGCCTGCTCCTGAGGACCTTGGCCATCGGCTGTCTCCGTTTAGTTTTTAGTTTGATTAATCTACACATCCACACACCACACGCACTACAACACTGCACACACTACTGACCCACACGATCACGTTATTTTGTTAATAAATCTCTTAAACTTTTACTTTTGTGTGGTCTCCCTCTCTTCGTTGCTGCTCCTGAGCCAGAGTAACATAGAAAAACAACACATCTTTACATCCACCATAGAATTGAAATTGGGCAACTATGCAATATCACAGACACGCAAAAAAGCAAAAGCATACCAGGCAAATACTACACATTTCAGTGAGACTGGGTTGGTCAAAGAGGTAGGCCGAATCACAACAAAACAGTCCTGCAACAGAAGAAATGCTGCCGTCATGAATAAAGATTATGGTCATAAACCAAGCTTTATCTGTCGCAATATCCGGAAATAAACTCTGCAAAAACAATCTCTTATCTTGTCTGTAAAAATACTCCGATGTTGTGGAGTAATTTAAGTTTACACACTTCCTCGTTGAAACTAAACTAACGCTTCAGATGCCAGATTAAATGACCTGTGAACCATAAAACAAATTGAAGGCTCAGTTCTTCAGTAGTTTATTCTCACAGTGTGTTTTACGTCTTGTGTCTGTGTTTTTGCAGATTAAACGATGGAAACGATGACATCACGAGCCGTTTTTTGCTGGATTCTCAAGGCGCTTGAGGCTGAGAGTTTGTCAAACGCAGCGTGGACACATTTCACACTCCATTTGTGTTTTAACTTGTTGTGGAGCGTCGCGTTTGAGTGACGAGGTAATGTAAAAACCTCATCACGTTCAACACTGGACTGACACCAGAAACGCCCCAAGACTCACATTCAACGCTGCTGTTTTCATCTGCTGAATGCATCTATCGGCTCATCATCGACACAGAGAAAAAGCCTGATTATACAGAGTTCTTCTGCTCAAGTGAAACGGGCCACAGGTTGCTGACTTTGGGCCAGTATTTTTTCCGAGGCCATATTCAAAACCAGATAAGTGACAGAGGGCCGTGAGGATTGATGTAAGAAATTCTCATTATTGCAAGAACATTTTTATAATACATAGGTCCATTTATTGTGATATGTACAATAGTAGTCAAGACAGAACTAATCCAGATCAAGACCTTCCCGAGTCCACAGAGTTCCAAGACAAACCAGGACTGTAGTCTATCGAGTAATGATGGGCGAAATGAACGATGCTTTGGCACACACTTGGAGCAGGTGGGAGGGGAGTGAGGCTTGTATCGGAGCTTGGGTTGTTTTGAGGAAGGACGTCATCAGAGCGTAACAAAGGGTCTCGCTGAAGTGGTTCAGAAATTGGTTCATTTTGTTCGAGTTGTGTTGAGGCAAAAGAATGGCCTCATGACCTGGACTGGTTTATGTTGGACCTGGTTTTATGATTGATTAAAGACTCTCAAAGAAAAATAAACATAGACCCTGTTTTTCAATAAAAAAATGCAAGTATGCGAGGATGAATATATTTTGAAAAGAAGCCAGCGAGCGTTACTATGGCTCAACTCTTCACACTCTGCTTAGAGTGTGAAGTTGAGAGTTTGAGATTCGCACAAACATCCGTTTTTGTATCTGAATGTTTACAAGATGGTGCAGAGGAGAAAGCAAAGCACTTCTGTGAAGCATCTACTCATGTTTTGGTTCACTTGGCAAATGGTTCGAGTTGACACTGTTCACAACTCGCTGGAGAAAGTAAACCCAAGTTTTGATGTTGACAAAAACTCAGGATCATAGTGTAACTTCTGCTCATCCATCTTGGACTTGTTCTGCATATATTTAGGCACAGACTGAGTCAGTATGTGCGTCAGTGCGCCCTCTATCGCCTCACATAATAAATCCTTAAGACAGTGCTTATTCTCTGCAGTAAGCAAAGATGTGTTACTGAAATACCAGAGATCAGAGTGAGGCCTTGTCCACACATAGCCGGGTATCTGATAAAACGAACATTTTTTTCTACGATTCGCCCTGTCATCCACACTAAAACGTAGGATTCCCTCATATAAAACGGAGCTTTGTTAAAACTCCGACCAAAGTGAAGACCATGTACACACATAGGCGGGTATTTTTACAAACGCATATCTGATGTCCTCCGTTTTATAAAAACTCTTGTGTCCACACATAACTGTTTTAAAGAAAATCACATCCACACAAAACCGCATAAATGTGCTCCTGATCACGGCTCTAAACAAGGCCACGTGTATGATGTTTATGCAAATGTTGCAGTTAGTGACGTATAAAAACGTAAAACGCCGGTTATTCACATCCACACACAAACGAAAAGCCGGAGTTTTGACCAAATCTTCACTTTGGTCGGAGTTTTAACAAAGCTCCGTTTTATATGAGGGAATCCTACGTTTTAGTGTGGATGACAGGCCAAATCGTAGAAAAAAATGTTCGTTTTATCAGATACCCGGCTATGTGTGGACAAGGCCGAAGATTTGGCCAAAACTCCAGCTTTGCGTTTGAGTGTGGATGTGAATAACCGGCGTTTTACGTTTTATACGTCACTAACTGCAACATTTGCATAAACATCATACACGTGGCCTTGTTTAGAGCCGTGATCAGGAGCACATTTATGCGGTTTTGTGTGGATGTGATTTTCTTTAAAATGGTTATGTGTGGACACAAGAGTTTTTATAAAACGGAGGACAGCAGATACGCGTTTGTAAAAATACCCGCCTATGTGTGTACATGGTCTTAATCGCTGTCAGTGTGTTAATTCAAGAACTGATCCACTGTGTTGTTTGGAGCAGAGTTTATTCATTTATTCCTTCACAAGACAAATATCAGCGTCGCAGTTAGCTCATATTCCTGTTACACGTGCACACTGAATGTGAGCTTGCAGAACTTCCTGCCAAAAGATCCACATGAAGTCTATTTTAGGTGAATCTGTGTGACTTTGAACTAAACTGGACCACAGTTGACAACAGCTGATGTAAAAGACACTTCGCAAGAACTCACTAGTGTCCTGAACTGAACCCGTCTCGCGTCAGTGTACAACTGGCGTTAAGTTGTGCATGTGCAGGAGTTAATAGACCCTTTTCATGTCACGTCACGGTGACGTCACAGCTCTAGCTGGAGGCAAAAAAGACAAAACCATAGCCGACGCAGTAAAAGTTCGTGGTTTTATCGTGGTTAAAATGTCGTTTGTTGTGAACTGTGACTAGACTTTTGTGTCTAAAGTTAACCTGACCTTACCCAGACGTCCAGGTGCAGTTTCATGTTCAAATTGATCTGTTTTATTTAGAAATCTAGCTAAAACTGTTGTCAATCATTCAATTTTTACACACAAGACCCTTATTTCTACTTTACAAGCCTTTACGAGAGCTAACACATTTTCAAAGCTAAATGCAGCCTATTTGTTGAACTAAGTTAATCGTAAATAATTACTATCAATGTTGTGTCTCTGAAGCACTAATATGTGAGGTGCACACATCAGCATATTTAGCATAGCTTCAAGACACGAATGAACTGTTAAAAGAAGCATTTTAGCCACTACTAGGTTTAGCAACAAAGCGACCTGAAACAAATGTAAAAATCACCTCTTAAACCTTGTGAAAGAGCAATCTGATCCAAGACGAACCACACAACTCAGACAAAATGCTTCCATCCATCAGAAGTAATCACTAAAGTCTGTGTCAGTCCCACAGAGTAAGTTACGATATATATCCTGACACTACGAACAAAATTTGAATTTTTTCAGCTTTTGTGTTTAAAAATCCTCCAAAAACGTGCTAGTTTACACTGGTTTAAATGGAGGCTACGTCGTCTTTTGCCTCCGACTAAGCTCCGCCCACCAGAATTTGACGCAATTTTACTAACATGCAAGGGGTCTATATGCTGTGCTTTGGCCCACCTCCTCCAGTTTTACCAGACCTTATCTCTAAATACAGTTTATTTGCACTCAGAGGCAAAAGAACAGGTGAGTTAGGTGAGTGCAGTGTATGAAATGTAGTTATTAACAACTGGTCTATTCAAATATTTGTCATAATTATGTTTCATTTTAATTATTAGTTATTGGACTTCCTGTGTGTGTTGTCATAACAGGATTACCGTGTCTCTGAGTCTCACTTCAGCAGCTCTGAATAATCCTTCAGTCCAAACGTAGAAACTCATTAACACACTTTTATGACCAGGAGCTGCTTATTTCCTTTCCCTAGAACTCATAAATGTTTCTGCCTCAAAGTCAACAGCTGGAGTCACCGAGCTAATCGCATTTTAATCTGAACCACTCCCAGGTTTACTCAGGCACGCTAACAGCTGCATGCACAGCTACATGCTACGCTACATGCTGAAGACGCATCACAGTAATGCTAACGGCTACATGCTAAGGTGCACCTAACGCTAGCTAACAGCTACATGCTAACGGCTACATGCTAACGCTATACAGCTACATGCTAACGGCTACATGCTAAGCGCCGTAACGCTACACGCTAACAGCTACCTGCTAACAGCCAGCAGAAAACAGGTTAATCTGATTTTTATCACCTGCCGACATTTTGGTTCAAAGGGTAATCCACCGCAAACAAACAGAACATGTTTTGATGCCAAGTTTAAGCAGTATTAAATGAGTAACTAGAATAGATATAAATAATGTCTTTTATTTACAAGTTTGTAAAAAAAACATTTGAGCTACCAATAATGCCAAAACATGACAATCTATTAACCCAAACTAGGCCTATGTTCACTTAATTTTATTTTTTTACAGAAATGTTCAAAATGTGATCTGTTTGTTGTCGTCTTGTTTTGTCATTTGCATAAAAAAAGTTTAACATTTCTTTTATAAACCGTTGCAGAGACGACACTGAGACATTGTGACCGCTGTGTTCTTTCCGAATTTAACAGGGCTGTAAACACAAAGGTTTGGCTCTTTTGTCACATCCTCGCGTGAGAAAGTGTGATGTTGGCCCTTTTTGGCCAAATTTCAACTTTTTATGGTGGACAAGGCTTCAAAAAAAAAAAAAAAATTTGAGCAAAAGTAAACTTGTAAAGCATAAGAAAAAAATTAACACTGTGTAATTAAAAGGGATTTGGCAGTGCCGTCGCGTGTATCACAGCAGATCAAAATACATCCCCTACTGCGGGAAACCAAGTTTCTTGTTCAATGTATTTATTCTCTCATTCAGCTGTTGAACCCACAGAGCTGTAATTGGAATGCTCAGGGACAATTATTCATTTGCTTATTTGCCAATGATCTGCTTTGACGTGCTCGATTTGCACATATTAGATTTGATGATCCGCTTGTGACGCCGTCCTGAGGCACTTGCACTTGTGTGTTCTAAGGCTGTGCTCTTGATGCAAACAGAAATTTCTTATGAGAATGATACGTTTTCTGATCTGGGTCATAGTTAACCTGGCCAGCCAGATGGTTTATCTCAAGTTTGTGAATTCACACATATCGCGAGATAAACAATCTAATCTTCCAGCCGCCCGATTGGTAGTTTGAAAGTCCGAAACAGCGGTGTTCTGGTCCACTCACATTGTAGCAGAGTCTGATTCAAGCTAAACAAAGATGGCTGCTCTTGTGGTGGTGTTTTTTTTGTTTTTGTTTTTTTGAGAGAAGAGCAGTATGTGTGACACTTGTTTTATCCCACATGGACACTGGATACACCATTACAATTTGTTGCTGTGATTGGTTAAGCACAAATCAGGTCGGCCCCACACCCAATCAGCTCCATGTATTTCACTAAACGCCACACCTTTTCCCAAACACTTTCAGCGAGTCAAGTTCTAGATGGAGACTGTGGAAGAACTCAAATTGTAGTTCAACACAGATCCATCTGGAGTGAGCCAGGTTAGGTCTCAGGTGGCTGAGTCATAAATGCGGCTGGTAAACTGAGCTTCACATAAAACAGTGAAGGAATGGGCCCATAGTGTCTAATGTCTCACCTTATTTGCATCCAAATCATTTATTAAAGAATGTTCCAGTTGTCCTCGCAGGTTGGAACTTGGAGTGATGTTTTCTCCAAGTGTTGTGTGTTCTACTGTCAAGTCAGGCTACTTTTACAGTAATGAGCCAGTCGAGTAATAAATAGCTTGGACAAAACAGTCAACACACAGATCTGTTTTCAGTAGCAACTCTCACAATGCGGTTACATTTGGGGTTTGTAAAACGTTGCAAGAGAGTGAATTTAGGTTTCACATTAGTTCTGTGTAGACATTCTCAACATTAGCATTGCAGCACAATAGCAAGTACAATCAGCAGTGAAGCTGTCGAAGGTTTATCTTTCTCAAAACACGGGGAATCCAAGTTAGAGGGTTGTTCCAGTGGGAATTTACAAATCGAAACCATAAAGATCCGAGCTCCGAGTACCACTGGAACACACTAATACAGTATATTGATACTTTAATACTGATACAACTAGAGCTGTCGCGATAACTGCAATATTGCAGCACCGCGGTAGAACTATTTCAACCGCTCAAGATCTCAAGCAACCGCAGTAACCGCAGTTGGCATTTAATAAGGTTTTGCGCACCTTCCCAGGGTATTTTAACTGCGGGAATGAGCGCATCTGAGCTGTGGAGACTTGTGTAATACAGCATATATCACATATATTGAGGCACCAATATAGACCGTAGGAAAAAAATCCTTAACCGCGACAGCCCTAGATACAACCATCACTAGTAAATAAAGACTAATGAATTAACAGTGACGCATTATTTACAGTAATTATTGTCTCCTTTTAACAGTCACAATGTGACTGATGCCTTGTCCACACTTGTCCAAGCTCAGACTTTTCAGAACAAACCTCTGACCTGAACCACATCGTCCACACGAAGCAGGAGTTTCAGGACTCTGAAAACAAATCTTTTTGAAACCAGGTTCCAGAGTGAAAAGATTTCAAAACTCCGGTTTAGCGTCTCTGCAGTGTAAATGTAAATGTACTGACCTTTATATGATGTTCACTGTTGCACCATAAACCACAGAAGACAGGTAAAATTAAATAAATCCACTACAATCTCCATTGAAGCTTTGTGAAATATTCCAGAGACATCTGAAGCATAAATCCACTTTCTGTGTCTTTTCTGTTGTTCATACAGAATGTTTGATCATATTAAAAGAATTCTCTGCAAAGTTTCTGGAACTTACGGAGCCCCTCCTATGACATTAGCAAAAAAAAAATTCATCTCGAGGGAACGAGATAATATTTTGTTTTGGTTTTTTTTGTTTTTTTTTGGACGTGTAAAAAATTTTAATTTTTTTTTTATTATCTCGTTCCCTCGAGATAATTTTTTTATTAATTTTTTTTTTTTTTATGGCCCGGGGTACCTGAAGGAGGCAGTAACCTCACACAAACTACCGCTGACCTCAACAATAAAGAAGAGCCTGTTCGTGAATGGAGTTGCTAAAAGATCAAACTCAGCAACAATATGACTTGGATTAATTTTTTCAAACATCACACACAGGGCATACACATGCTATACCTTGTTTGAAAGCTTAGAACCTGTATAATTCAGTGGCTATGTTCTTTTTAACTGTCACTGATAAGCTCACAAGATTGCACAGGTAAAACATTAGCTAGCAAGAAGGTAGCTAACATTTTAGCTGCTTTATTTTGTGGGCTTATTTCAAAGATACAATGACAGTTAAAATAAACATAGCGACTTAATTCTACAAGTCAAGGTATAGCATGTGTATATGCCCTGTGTGTGATCATTACAATATTTGATGTTTGTGTGTGGCTAATGTAACTTAAGCTAACTGCTGTCTATCGCAGCGATCCGACAAGCAAATGGTTATGTACATACATCAACCGCTGTTTTCGAGCGATCCAGAGAAGAGGTGTGTTGCTTTTTTGTTGGTGCACATGACCGTCGCATGTTTGGAAAAATTAATCCAGGTCATATTGTTGCTGAGTTTGATCTTTTAGCAACTCCATTCAGGCTCTTCTTCTTTATTGTTGAGGTCAGAGGCAGTTTGTGTGAGGTTACTGCCTCCTTCAGGCACCCCGGGCCATTAAAAAAAAAAAAAATTATCTCGAGGGAACGAGATAATTATCATGAGGAACGAGATAATAAAAAAAATATTTTTTTTTTACACGTCAAAAAAATTTTTTTTTTTTTTTTTTTTTTTATTATCTCGTTCCCTCGTGATAATTATCTCGTTCCCTCGAGATCATTTTTTTTTGCTAATGTCATAGGAGGGGCTCCCTAGGAACTGTACTGCGCATGCTCTGTGTCATCTTTAGTTTCTTTCTGTGTCAGTGTCACAGCGCCACACTCTGGTCAGTTACAGGCTGGTTTACTGATTCGTGTGGACGCTCACAAAAGACAGCTCCATGCAGATTGTTTTTAAAATTATCGTTTGGCCTGACTCTGTAGTTTCTTATGCACAAGAATGTTGATGCTGCTGATTTGACTGTTTATGTCGTACTTATCACATTTTATAACATGACTGAGCCTATGCACATGAAACAAAAACTTGCACAGAGTTAAATATCTTCTCTACAAATGACTTCTTAAAAACCTTTGCTGATAAAATGACATATTGCTCAACATTTTTTAAACACTAATGTTCTCACAGAGTTATACACAGGTCTTTATGTTCCATGTTTTGACCGCAGACAATTAGTGGTTTGTATTAAGAACGCTAACGACATAACCTGCAGTCAAAGGGTGAGTCTGAGTTACAAAAGCGCGTGTGTAGTTGGGTCTGAGACGGAGGTGTGTGGAGCTGAACAGTCGCTCTCTTAATGGAGCCGATCTTTTGTGTCTAAGCTGCTGATTATGCTGTAATTGGTCAAACGAGTCGTGTAAAGACTTCGCCGGCCCTTAAACTGGTCGTTAAGTGATTCAAGCGGCATTTGGGCTCGTCTGACTCACGGCTTTGGGATCTCGTATTGTTCCTGCGAAAAACATGTTTTGATTTGAGATAATGAACGTGATTTGGTATTCGCAGATACAAATTAACGCTGTGAAAGAAGGAAGTGTTTTAGCTGCTCGTGTGACTTGTTTCTTGCAGAGTTGCCAATTCAAATTCTTGCTATTTTCACAAAGACACCGGTTTTAATTTGTTTTGAACCTGCTACAGAGAGGCCTCCTTTGTGTTTTTAAAGACGTACTATAATCTGAATCTTCTGGGATTTTTAGACTTTAGTCAAAACAGAATGTTCCACAGACATAAGAACATATACAAGGATTATTAGTCTGACAGCAGCATCATGTGTCAGAAGAACAGAGACGACACAGACTTGTCAACGTGTTCTCAAGGAATGCGTAAAATAGCACGCCATGACAAAGTGCGTGTCACGACGACGCCCTCTGCCTGTTTTGGCATGCAATTACACGCTCGTTTTTTCTGACGTGGTCTGGACACGCCTAGTGGTTGATGACAAACACGAGGTTTTTCAAGGGATTAACGGCAAAATTTAAGTCTGAAGTTACAACAATGGGTAAGTTTAGCTCTTAGGCTTGGAGTTGGTTAAGGTTAGGATTAGGATTGTGTTAGTTTTCATGAATAATAACACCTGTTAACATTCACCATTGAAATGAACGTGGACAGAAACGTGTCAAATACACACGCATAAAATAGAAGCTATGTTCATATGACACACTGTTTACAATAGCGTGGTATTCACACGCTTATCCATGAGAACAGGCTGGAGCAGCAGTGAGCGGAGAACAGTGTGTGTGTCCCGTGATCAAGTGTTTTCTTTTATAAACGTGAAACAACAACAACAACAACGATGGTGATGAAACACCAGAGGATTAAAACAGATTTACAAAGGTCACAGGAGAGCGTAAGCACTGTAAAAGCTTAAACAAACACTGTTGTCCATGTTCTATAGTCTAGTAAAAGGTGCTTCTCACACTATTTAATGAGCAGGTGTGTTGGAGATGACGTGTGTAAGAGTTAAATTTACATGAGGTGATGTTTCTTCTTTATTTGACATTTGAAGCGTCGCCGTATACACTGTCTACACTACACTGTGCTCAACCATAACAGCAACTTTTTGCACAGAAGAGTTTTACTTTGTTGCAACCATATTTTTGCTTCACCGAAATGTTGTGTTTCCCATCAGTGTAGTATTTCAAGAGAAATATGTTTTTCAAAAGTAGTTTATATGTATATTTATTGATTTATTTGAATAGGAACAGAAACTGTAACACAGCAGTCCTGTATGCATTATGGGTTTATTGCCAAAGCAGCACTTGTTCCTAGAAGGACCATAAACCAACACAATACATATACATGATACACAAACATGGAGGAACACCTATAAAACATGAGTGCAATTTTGTTGTGTTGCTCACACATCCAGGATTTAGTTTTTTTTTTTTTTTAAAAAAGGCCTTGCACTGTCAGATTTAAATGAACAGAAGTATGTTTCATAGACTTGCAGCTCTCACAGAAAAGGCTGTTTGGGCAAAAGCTGTTTTAGGAAAAGGCTCTTTACAGTCTTCAGAAGAGGCTGCTCCAGTTCAGATTTAAAATTTTAAAAAGTGTGGAAAAAAATGTTAGGAAAATGAGGTTATAATTTAGGACTTTTTTTTTTGCTAGTTTGTCAGATCTCAGAAGCTAAGTAAGTCAGAGCCTGGTCACAATTTGGATGGGAGACCACTGGAACGACTGAAGTGACTTTCTGAGGCTGAAAAGTGCTCTACAAATACTATTTCTGCAACAGGTTTTACTATACAAGCAGCATTGACCTTTCTACACCTCTGACCCTCACACGGCACAGTTCTGACTTTCTGCTGACTCCACAGATTTCTCAGAAGCCGAATCTAAAGCCTGCAGAGTCTAAATCTGTGCAGCGCATTCTCTAAACTCTTTGTGGAAGTTCCTTGACGTCACTTGTGTCTAATTTAAGCCTCGTTTGTAATGTCAGTCAGAGTCGCTTTAGCAGAAAACGCCTTCGGTCTGCAGCTCCGCACAAAAGACTTTAACCTGTGAGGAATGTTCCAGAGGAGGAGACTCCCACGGCAGCTTCACGACACACACAATAAACAATGTATGTAACACAGAATGTACCTGAGACAAAACAGAACAGAGGCAAGTTCTGCAGAAAAACGTCACATCACAATCATGAAGAGAACTGGCACTTTTTAGTTTGGTTTTGACTTTTTTTTTTTTATTATTATTTATATTTTAGTTTCTCACAGACAAGAGACAAAACAATACAATACAATACAAAACAAGACATACATCGACATAAAAAAAAAATAATAATAATAAAAAAATAAAATAAAATAAAATAATAAAATAAAAAAATTTTGAGGGTGGGGGAGGGGGTGGTAAATTTTTAATTTCCCATCTTTTTTTTTTTTTCCTTTATTTTATATATTCATGGGGTTTGGTGCAAGTATACTTCAATCATGTTTTAATTTATTATTCTTATCACCATGACTATTATTATTGTTATTACCTTTTCATTACTACCATTGTTATCATCATCATTATCATTAACATTACTATTATCATCATTATCATTATTATTATTATTATCATCCCCATCATTAATAATAACAACAACAATAACAACAACAACAACAACAAAATCAATATTCATTCCTTATCACTCAAAGCCCATGAATATACAAATCTATTTGGATAACAATAAAACACTTATTATCCCTGTCACTATTACCAACATTTTTAATATTTTCATCATCTTCATTCTTCATTAATGTTAATTATTACCACACCAATTTGTATTTTTTTTTTTTTTTTTTTTTTTTTGCCCTATTAACATTAACAATAACTTTGCCATCATTGACATTCATTGTTATTTAAACCTTGTTCATTTACACTGCCATTATGGATATAAGTTAGGTTTTGACTTGATGTTGGCTTGAAAAAAAAAGTGGTTTTATTCAGATTTTGAATGATTTACATAGGAAATCTAAGTTTCATAATTTTGTTAAGTCTTTGCACCTCCTTTAGTGTCGTTAGCTTATTTGCATGTGAGCAAATGCTTGATAAATGAAGCCATAAAAAGCAAAAGTCTACCTCTAATGATGCGTTTACACATTACGCGAACACGCCACCGATTTCAAATCAAATCAATTTATTTTCGTATAGCCCAAAATCACAACAACAGTCGTCTCTGAGAACCTCCCAAGAATGTTATTTAGCGAACATGAATGATAGAAAATAAAAATAAAACAATACACATTCGATAAAACAATAAACATTCAGAAGAAGTGATTGATCAATCAAGCATGTCAAAGCAAACAAGCAAATGAATAATTGTCCAGAGCATCCCCTGTCCTTAAACCCTCCTTCTCTGCAGGGAAAAATAAATAAATAAGGGGAAAAAGAGAAACCTTGAGGAGAACCACAGGGAAGAAGAGATCCACTCCCATGGACGGACAGGCTGTAGATGTAACTAGACTAACGCAGATCTAACTGCAGATATAAACTATACAGTAAGTCTGTAGAGCCAGAGTCCATTAGCAGAGGGAAACGACTCGTCTAGCAGGACCAGGACAGGCCAATCCAGGAGGAGGGAAAGCCCGCGAAAGACGACCACTATATGATGAGCAGAGTGACTCAAAACGACCAGTACTGCAGCTTTCAACATGATCAGGCTGTTGAGTTCATAAATGATTCTATTCAAAAGCTGCAGAAACATACAACACAGAACATGTGTGATTAGGACTTATCCTGTGGCTCCACAAAGGCCTGATCATGTTAAAGCTGTAGCTCTAGTCGTTTAGAGCCACTGTCACTCTGCTCTTCACATGCTGGTCACGGGTTAACACCTCTCCACAAAGGTCTAACATTAAAACCATTTGTTTTGTTGCGTTATGTGTGAAACATTTGTTTTTGTTGAAGAAATGGTCCTTTACTTTAAAAAACATTCCTCCCTCACATGACAGTCACACGCCCAGTTTGTGTCAGTGCATTGTGTGAAAACTTAACATGCCCTGAATTTACTATTGAAAGTGTGAGACACAACGGTCTAACCCTGAAATGTGTCACATCAAGAGGTCAGTTTTGTTTGCGATACAGAAGCTGTAAAATGTGGAGCCAGGTTTCACATCTACATAATCAGAACAATCCTAAAAACTCCTTGAGGAAGTCTCTTATTTGTAAATTAATTGCATTTTTTTTTATTATGTAACATGTGCATATAAGGGTAATTATATACTGTATATTTAGTTTTTTTGCACAGAGCTTCAGTGTTATGTAACTTTGATTACTTTTACGTAAGCTCTAATGGCCTTTTTGTCTCCCACTGCACCTACATGATGAAAGTAGATTTACTTGCTATGCTTTATTTCTGCAAACAGTAAATAAATATGTGTCAAGTTTTTGCTCCGCTTAACCTATTTAGTGCATAAGCAAATGCTCTCTGCAGTATTCCTTCTAACACATTTGTGAAGTCTTTTGTGTTCATACAAAATGTTCAGCTCATGAAAAATGGGACCAAAATCAAAAGTGATAAGACCAGTGCAGACCAAAGCACGGCTGTTTATGATGCGTCACTTTCCTGTAGAGACATTTTCAGGTTCACAGTTGTGCCACCACGTCTCAAATCAAAAGTAATGCCAAAGTAAATGGCTTGAGTCACAAACAGAAATCACCAAACTGAAAATGTGTGAATGACCTTTTAAGTAGGACTTGTGACATCATCACATTACACAACATGAACACAACCTGAGAGTGGAATCTCCTCTGAGACTGGAATCCTCCTCTGGGCTAGACCTGTTTCAGACCTGGCTCAGACCTGGTTCAGACCTGGGCTTGGACTCAGAACAAAGGAGCCGCCCACAAAGCCACACACGCCTTTTTTCCACAGACCTGAAGCGGAGCCAGAACAGAAGCAGGAATCTCAAAGACACACTCATGAATTATAAATATTAATCTTGTTTTGACAGCTGCGCTCAAACTGGCAAACCGAAAGTAGAAAAAGGCTTCATCCAGAATAAACAAAACCCAAACCAGGCTTGTGACAAAGTTGTAAAGGTAATTCTTGTTAGTCCAGATACCTTTTTTCCCATAAAATAAGTGTTGCGACAGAGGTACACAATCATGACTAATCATAACCATTAATCTGGCCGTACCCTTATTGATGAGGGACCACTTCAAAATCAAGTGCGTCCCACAGTCACTAACCTTGGCATCACCATAGACAGCGATTTTAAATTGGACAAGCAGATCAGCAGCGTTTTAAAATCTAGTTTTTATCATTTGCGGCTTTTTGAACAAGTCGTGCACGCTTTTATTTCTTCACGCCTGGACTTACTGTAACGCACTTTATTCTGGTATTTCACAAAATGCACTTCATCGGTTACAGTTAGTCCAGAACTCTGCTGCACGACTTTTAACAGGAACCAAAAAACATGATCATGTCACACCAATTCTTGCATCTTTGCACTGGCTTCCTGTTAATTTTAGAATTGATTTAAAGATTTTATTGTTTGTTTTTAAAGCTTTGCACGAACCGGCTCCAAAATACATCTCGGACCTCATCCAAATTTACACACCTGCATGCGCGCTGAGGTCCGAGAGCCAGCTCCAACTCGTGGTGCCTAAGATGAGACTTAAAACCAGAGGGGACAGAGCGTTTTCTGTGGCTGGCCCTAAGCTCTGGAACGCTCTGCCCCTCCATGTTAGATCTGCTCCCACCGTAGAGTGTTTTAAGTCTCGTCTTAAGACCCACTTTAAAGGGTCTTTCACACCAGGCCGAGGGTCGCCCGTCTGAACCGGTTTGGCAACTTCTGCCGACAGGCGGCTCACGTGTGTTTGGTGTAAATGGCGCTGTCGGGGGGGTCAGAGGAGCGCGGAGCACGTCGTGGAGGCGAGGTTTAGAAGACTTGTTTGTAGAGTCGGCATCGTCAGTGGTCGATAGTTGTGGCTGTTTGATTGGCCCGTGGCTAGCGAATCAGTGCGCAAGAAAATAGTGCGGAAAACCGAAAATGACGCTTATTTAAAATAGTATTTACCTGAGCATGGATTGTTGTTATTTGCCGGGTTCAAACGGGACGTAAGTACGGAGAAGAATGGCTACTACTTGGTCCGAGGAAAACAAAGATGGAGGAGTACAGCTGTAGTACGAAGGCTGGACTGTTGCGGGAAACAGAAGTTTAGCCTAATCCGTGAGGTAAGATAGAAATCTGTTCGCCACAGAGTTTGACAACTACTCGCGCACAACTTCTGTTTTGTCTTTTTCGTCAAGCGTTACGTCACGTGCATGCTCACTCGGCATTTGTTCGCCGACTGTTGGCTGCTTGGACCATGTTTGTGCGAAGGCTTTTTTACATCGATGCGCCCAAAAGAGACTAGAACAGACGGTGCGTCGCTCCTCCTACCGACAGCGACTGGGAGTTGTGTTGGTGTGAAAAAGCCTTTACTCTCTGGCTTTTAACACCGCGTGAGTTGTGTGGTCCTCTGTGCATTTTATTTTTATTTTATTTAAGCTTCATATGTATTTGCTCTTATTAGATTTTACTGGTTTTATTTCTGTAAGATTAGTAAAATGTATTGAGCACTTATTCTTTTTATCGTTTACTTTTATGGTTGTCATGTGTTTGTGCAGCACTTTGGAAACTGTTTGTTTGTAAAATGTGCTATATAAATAAAGTGGATTGGATTAAGTATACTTTTTAAGATAACTCAAATGTGCAAGGTGATGTGTGGGAATCAGACGATGGTTTGGAGAGTGTTGGAGTGTTACATGCGTGGTTTCCCAAAGCCTGGTGCCTTTCCTTGGCTGCCTTGATCTGGAGATTTAGACATAATACATTATCATTTTAGAAGTAAAACAAATAACTTTTCAAATGCAAAAAACAAACAAAAACAAACTTCCTTAGTAAAACAAATACAACAGGCTTAATAAAAATCTGTATAAGTCCTGTTCCGAACACTCGCCCCTCCCTCGTGTGTGTTCTGCTGCTTCATTATGTTCACTTGATGCAGCTGTGTCTTGTTCCTCTGAAGCCTGTTCCATTTAGGCCAATTTAAAGTTCTTTGTTAAGTTACATCCTCACACGGTAGGAGCTTCTGTCTAGAACTAATCAGGTTCCAAGTGAGTTAAACTAATCAGAATCAGAAAGAATTTTATTGCCATTGTCAGTGAACAAACAGAATTCACAGACTAGGAACTTGCTGCGGTGCTAATGTGCAACATATAACACAGAAAATACACAAAGATAAAAAAAAATCTAAAGAGTAAAAAATATCAAATATAATAAAAATATAAAAAATGTATAAAATCAAATGCAAAAATAGGCCATTGTAAGAGAAAAACTTCGCACATCAGTTGCTCTAGGACAGGTGCGTAGGAATGAGGGGATGTCCCAAGAAACAATAAGAAGAAAGAAAATCTCGCACACTGACTTAACTTGCAAAGACGTGATTTATTCAGACATTAGACGACGTTTCGGCACTAGGCCTTCATCAGGCAAATGAGGGCTGAGTTGTCCTTTATAGAAAATATAAAAATGTTGTTACAACATTTTTTATATTCTCTATAAAGGATTTCTATAATATATGTAATGTTTATTGCATTGTTGTATTTATGAATATTTGCTACTTTCTTATTGACTTTTATGTATTTTTTGTATGTGTGGGTGCACTGTGCATTTAACGACCTCTCCGGGGGGGTTTTGCTCCACCCTATATAGGGTGTCGGCTGACAACTCAGCCCTCATTTGCCTGATGAAGGCCTAGTGCCGAAACGTCGTCTAATGTCTGAATAAATCACGTCTTTGCAAGTTAAGTCGGTGTGCGGGATTTTCTTTCTTCTTAAAAATAGGCCATTAAAAAATTAGGCAATAAAAATATACACAGTAATCAGAACAATAGTGCAATATCAATAATCACAATCAGATCACAGATCAGCTGTGCACATTGACGCCAACTGTCTATTGAAGAACATCACAAACATGGTGTTACAGTTGTTGCAATCTTTTTGATTGTTTTTTTCCCCCAGGGTTTCTTTGACCAGGTGACCAGACCATAAACTGGCCCTTAGCCTCAGTTTGACTTAAGGACTTGACTTTGGAAGAACTGGCTATAGAGGCAAGGTAGCTGTAGGCTGTCTTTTGACTTGATGTTTTTACACTGTACAGTGTCCTTGGGTGTCTTGAAAGGCGCTTTAAATTAAATAATACTATTTTTATTAATAATCTTTGGGAAACAGCCATAGATTGTAACATTAAAGTGAAGCTCAGTCCCTAAACTTCTCCAACATACACAAGAAACAGAACAAACTCATTGACAATAATTTAAAACAGGCAGAACCTAGAGAGGAGCAGCAGTGTGATTAGTTTGACAGCAGGTGTGTGCAATTAGAGCTCAGTTTTGAGTGGAGTGGAACTTGCTAGTTTGCTAGTTACACTAAACTTGCCAAAAATGCATTGACAAAGTCAAGGAGCCAAAAAAGTTAATCCATGGTTTAGCTTCACTTTAAAGGCATAGTATAGAAGTCTCAGACCAGCCAGACCCTCCTACATTCTGTTTGAATACAAAAGGGTCTGGAACCAAAGACAGAGACAATCACTTAGTCGTCCAAAATTACAACAATCCAATCTCAAACGGCCCCACCCCTCGCCAATTTCAAAACTTTTTTTTTTTTTCAAAACATTCAAGACTGTGGATGTAGCTGATAGATTTCCTTCAGCTCTAGTTTCAGTTTTGAACAATTAGGAAAGTATCAATTAAGCCTGAGCAGCAAAAAGTGTTGAGAGCCTTTATAGTGAAAATGCCACACCATTACAATACCATCCGGTCTAGTAAGTCGCTGTTTCGGTGTAGTTTCCATGTTTTCCAGGTGATTGGGTTGACTCTTTAGTACAATGAAGCAGACCAGAGTTTTGGCCATGATGTGCAGTCTTCAGTGGATAAAAGCAAGGTTCATTTGTACTCACATTGGACAAAAGAACTGCACTTTAGGAGCTGTCCGGGCTTGGGCATAGTTCGGTTCTGCTAGTGTCTGTGCATCCTTAAAGAGCAGTTTTACACGCTAATTTTATCTAGATATAAAGACACTAAAAGGTTTGAAAACTCTGACCTTCTCCAATTAGTTTCAACTTGGCCCTGGGACCAAACAAGACCTGTAACAGAAACACTACACAACACAATACATTTGACAAACCTCGCAAACCTAGTAATTCATCTGACCTGAGGAAGTCCCTGTGTCTTAAGAGGAAACTAACATCACCTGCTATGTTTTCCACCATCGCCACTGTCGATTCTGTGGCTTTGTGAGACCACAGTGCTTGAATCTTTGTGAACAAAAGACAAGAGTTCAATATTTCTAATGGAACTTACAAGACATCCTTTTATTAACAATTTAAATAAACAATTATATCATGCAAATCTAATAATTGCTAATAGAAACTTCTATAAGGAACTGAATCTTGAAAAACAAACCCTGGTGAGAGGTTCCAGAGGCTGTTGTGACTCTCTTTCTCATGTTTCATAAGCCTGGTCCAGGTCTGTTGTGTGATATTTGAACAGTTTTTGCTGAAGGGTGTGTTCTTTGATATCATGTGGAGGTTTGTGTCTGTTTTTGCACAACCGCATTGCGTGGGTTACTAACGCGACATTCGCGACATTTTGAAGTTGCCCTTCATACACACTGATATAT
>JBBPFD010000731.1:0-128978 GCA_038363315.1 Mugilogobius chulae | reverse complement strand
AAATATTTCTGCTGTGTAGAATGTGAACAAAACCCATTTATCATGCTTTGTCTTTCCCCAGGGGCGTACCATCCTAGACTCACATCTACACTCAGACAGACGTGCAGGCGGTCATCTCGTACGCTCGAATGCGCGGGATCAGAGTGCTGCCCGAGTTTGATTCTCCTGGACACACGCAGTCATGGGGGAAAGGTAACATTTAAACTAACACGACACTGTACACGCTAGGGTTGCCAAAAGTATGGAAAATCAGATATTAATAAATATCACAATTATTATGGAATCTACATACCCATTTGAATAAGTATCGATACCTAAAAAATCGCTCACAGAAAAAAATTTGAGAAATTTTGAAAATACACAAGCCAACTGATGTTCTGTGCACAGAGCAAATTGTAGCAAAAATATAAAATTCCATCTTAAGAAGCCCTGGGGAAAAAAAAAGCTATATTGTGAAATATAATCGGTCACGATTCAGGATAGTTCTTAAAGGACTATGCTCAATTTCTTGAGGCTGATGTAGGAAGTTTGGTAACACTTTAAAGTACCGCCCGCTAGTTAATAGGTAACTACGGGGGTACTTACTGGTACTTACTGTACTTCTGGTGTTAGTACCAGTGGTAGGTAACTACAGTGTACTTGTAGTGGTACTTAGAGTCACAAGTACTAGTAACTAAAGTGACAGTTACCAGTATATTTAGTATTAACTACAGTGGTGGTTCACTGTCAGTTACTATAGTAATTGATAGCTAACTAACACTGACAGCGGGTCGTATTTTAAAGTGGACAAGGTGGTACTTCACTGTCAGTTACTATAGTAATTGATAGCTAACTAACACTGACAGCGGGTCGTATTTTAAAGTGGACAAGTGGTACTTCACTGTCAGTTACTATAGTGAACTCACTCCCTCAGGTATAAGAACCCACAAACAAACTGGGCCAAGGGGAGCGTTCCCTTTAGCTCAATGCGTTTGTCAGGTTGACCGGCGCGTGGAGACCCGGGTTCGATTCCCGCTCAGGACATGTGTAAGACCATACCGTTACACTATCAATTACTGTAGTAACTGACAGTGAAGTACCACCTTGTCCACTTTAAAGTATGACCCGCTGTCAGTGTTAGTTAGCTATCAATTACTATAGTAACTGACAGTGAAGTACCACCTTGTCCACTTTAAAATACGACCCGCTGTCAGTGTTAGTTAGCTATCAATTACTATAGTAACTGACAGTGAAGTACCACCTGTCCACTTTAAAGTATGACCCGCTGTCGTGTTAATTAAAGTTAATTAATGTAGTAACTGACAGTGAAGTACCACCTTGTCCACTTAAAGTACGACCCGCTGTCAGTGTTAGTTAGCTATCAATTACTATAGTAACTGACAGTGAAGTACCACCTTGTCCACTTTAAAGTATGACCCGCTGTCGTGTTAATTAACAGTTAATTAATGTAGTAACTGACAGTGAAGTACCACCTTGTCCACTTAAAATACGACCCGCTGTCAGTGTTAATTAACAGTTAATTAATGCAGTAACTACCAGTGAAGTACCACTGTATTAAACTGTACCCAGCTGTCAGTGTTTTTTTTTTTTTTTTTTTGGAACTACTACCAACTTTTACTGTAATTTAGCTAGTGCTAATGCATTATTTACAAGTAACTACTGTTTAAAGCTCAACCAGCTGTAGTATGCAAATATTTTTGGGGTTTGTCGATAAACATTTTGTAAATTGTTAATGTGTTTCATATCTGTTGTGGCTGAGCATAATAAAGAGGTGTCTCTTTGTATTAGATTGCCCAGTGTTTGATTTTTATCATAATCTGTATTATACACAATTTTTGCAGTAATAAACTTGTTTCTTAACAGTCTTTACCTTGTTTGTGTAGCATCACAAATAGAACCACCAAGTACACAATTAAGTATCACTAGAGGTACCCGTATAAGTACCACTAATTAGTACAAATGATGCCACCATAATCCCTAATTAGCATTCCACCAAAGTACCAGTAACTATCACTATAATTAATACTTAACTAGCCGGTAACTGTCACTTTAGTTACCAGTACTTGTGACTGTAAGTACCACTACCAGTACCACTGTAGTTACCAGTAAGTACCACTGGTACTAACACCAGAAGTACCAGTAAGTACCCCGTATTACCTATTAACTAGTGGGCGCTATTTTAGTAACTGTCAATTAAGTACTAGTAACTACCACTGTAGTTGATACTAAATATACTGGTAACTGTCACTTTAGTTACCAGTACTTGTGACTCTAAGTACCACTACAAGTACCACTGTAGTTACCAGTAACTACCACTGGTACTAACACCAGAAGTACCAGTAAGTACCAGTAAGTACCCCCGTAGTTACCTATTAACTAGCGGGCGGTACTTTAAAGTGTAGGTTGTATGGAGGATTTTTCAAATCCAACAACTGTTTGCTGTTTTTCAAATGATGCACATGTGTTTCTCCTCCCAGGGCCACGTCCTTCACTGCAACTGGGCCAATGAGTTACTGAACACTGAGGGTTTGCTTGACAGGTTAACAGGCCAATAGATAACGAGGTACCTCGTTTCTATTGGTCAACGTTTTACTAGCCTCATCATTTCCAATATATTATATATTTATTTTTTTTGTTTTGTTTTGTTTTGTTTAGCATAAGTACAAGGCTGTTACAAATCTATTCAACTGTTTTTGACCAAGACTGACAACAAACAATTTTTGAAAATCCTCCATACAACCTTTAACATTTGTTATTTTGGTTTGTTCACATTTTTAAGGAAGCAAAAATTTGGCACAGCACCTTTTAATTTTTGTGTTTGGTGGTTTTAAAAAGGTTGTACATTTGACCACTCTATTCTTGCACAAACCCTGTAGTAACATTTTCATTTTTAAATTGCAATATGTAAGTACATTGAAATATCTGAATATTTTTATCATTCAGACCTAAAAGAAAAAATACCAGAAGTTTGTGTTTTTCATTGTCGTGGAATCATTGTTGTATCGAATATTGAGTGGATTTTTCAGTACTGAAGTTTGAAATTTTACCTAGTATGGTGACAACACTAGTACAAGTCTTTACATTACTGATTCTTTTAGGGCAGCCTGATCTGTTGACTCCCTGCTACAGCGGCTCTTCTCCTTCTGGTCAGTTCGGTCCGGTCAATCCATCCTTGAACTCCACCTTCGACTTCATGTCCAGACTTTAAAGGAAGTTTCTAAGGTGTTTCCTGATTCCTACATCCACTTAGGAGGAGACGAAGTGGACTTTACCTGCTGGTACGGAAAACAAAAACCAGTCTACACATTACACTGTAGAAATTGGTTTAATTTCTTTTACACTATTTTATTTCTCAGGAAGACAAACCCTGATATTAAGGCATTCATGCAGAGTAAAGGATTTGGTTCAGACTTTACCAAATTAGAGGCGTTTTACATGGAGAGGTATTACAAAAGTCAGTGTTTAAATATTTTTTTCTAACAAATGCATAATTGACATGTTTTTCTTACGTTCCAGTATCGTAAATATGACCACAGCCCTCAACAGAACGGCCATCGTGTGGCAAGATGTGTTCGACTATCATGAAAAAGTAAGTGTTTTAATGTAAATACAAGGGATGTCAGGATATCTAATTTTAGTATCCTGATTTAACGATTATTCACAAATCCAAACAGTGAAATCTTTAGTTTGATTATCTCTGTCAAACACATCACTTCTCCACAAGTTTGTGACACGTTTTACCACATCAAACTTTCGGAATGATTTCCTTGAGATGCATTTGTTTTAATATAGATAATATATAGGATAAAAAATAATAATATTTGCTTCTTAATGGGTTGTTTTTTATGATGAAAGAAAGATTTTTTGGGGAATGGATCAAACTTTTTTTAAGCCAACACGGATCTTTGTTCTTTGATCTCTAGATATTTTCAAATACTTTTCACTGTAGCAAAAAATAAATACTAATTGTAGATTAATGCTGCATTCCAGGCAACTGGGAACTGGAATATTTCCCATCCCACTTGTAAAAATGCTCTGGAATTGGTAAATCCCACTTGTGAACTGGGACCTGGTCGAGGAAGTCCCAATTCACATACAAGATAACAATCACTACAATAAATGACTCTGGGGGTTTAACCGACACACAAACTAAACATTGATTACAAGTTATTTAACGTTACTTTTGTTTAGCTTAAATATTAGCATTAGCCATAATGTTACATACGAGTTGATTAGGTTGGAACGCTTTGAACTGGGAGCTGGTATTTTTCAACTGGGAAATATCACACTTCCAGTTGCCTGGAACGCAGCGTATGATTAAAAGATTAAAGAAACTATTGACCCTATTTTGTCCGCCCACTTTTCTAGGATTTGCACTTCCTGTTTAGCTTTGTTACGGTAGTTTACATGTTTGTCTTTCTGTCTTGTGGGGCAATTTCAAACATATGTAATGACAGTTAAAATAAAACCATCATCTGAAGTCTACAGGCTAAATGCATCTAAACAGGAAGTACACTTCCTAGAAAAGTGGGCGGACAAAATAGGGTCAATAGGCTACCTGATTTTAAGCTAAAAATAACTTAAATCAATTTCCCCTTAGTACAGATATCTTGTTAGTGTATTTATTCAGGTGGAAGTTAGTCTACAATGTTCTGGCTATGTCTAATAATGTCCTGTTTGTTTACCAAACTCCACTTAGTTTGTCTGTTGTATGTTTGTTTGTTGTTGATGTTAGCATTGTGGATAATTTCCATTAGCATACCAACACGTCCCACTCCTAACATCTGTGAAAAAAACTTTAAACACATCGTGATGAACAATTAGGATGCTCAAAATGCATTATGTAAGTGAAAATGCAATATTTCTGTCTATATACAGTTTTAAGGAAGCAAAATCAGATATAGGAACTTTAAATACTTACAGACCAAATATGCCAATATTTGTTCATCCCTTGTTTCAAGAGAATGAAATTTGCGTCGAAAATAGAGGTTATGCAGATGACATACAGCTAAACAGGAAACATAAACTACAGTTTGATAACAAATTCAACCCACACTGAGCACTGGGTTTGTAGCTGACATGTAAAAAGAGAAAATCAAGTCAACAGTTGTAGCAAAGCATAAAAACAACAAGACTTTAGCTTCTCACATTTATCAGACATTGAAATCACACACAGTTGAACTTGTTACCTTTTTCTTCTTAAAAAAATATGTTTTTGAGTCCATTTGATGCAGTTAAAATGTCTTAAATCATCAACTGTTGTTAGCAGACAAGCTGTTGCCACGACAACAAAGAAATACATTAAAGAAATTTATATGAAATCTAAATGTTGCTAAGCATTTTTGGAATAAAATGATACCAGTGCACAACCTTTATTGTTATGCTTATATCATCATGAATATTGGTTAACCTAATAATCTTGACATCCCTCGTACATATACAGTAACTAAAAGGATTTCTTTACGAGTCTTAGTATTACCTCTTTAACCATGTATGTAGTTGACGTAAGAGAGTGAGAAGTCAGAGAGCTGTAAAAAGCTGCTGTGTTGTAGCGCAGTTTCCTGTCTGTGGTGGAGGTGTGGAGGCAGCCCTGTTACTTGTGCAAAATGCGCAGAGCCACCAAAGTGGGACTCAGGGTGATTCTGGCCGCGCCCTGGTACCTGGACCAGCCGGGGCCCACGCACAACTGGGCTCCCTTCTACAACGTGCGGCCGCTCAACTTTAAGGGTCAGAACGAGTGCTGTGCTGTGAAGTACTAACCTGTGTGTGTTTGCTTGATGTTACAACTAACTTAATTTAAAACTGGAAAAATACATAATATCACCAAAATAATCACACCAAGAGTAATTGACAAAACACATTATCTTTGTATTGTAAATCATTGAATACAGATACAGAAAACTTTATTTATCCCCAAGGTTAATCTCTTCAATTCAGTCAGTAAACAATGAAGCACAAGCCATAAGAACAACGGAGTATAATAGCTTAAGATCACCTTCATTTCACTTTAGTTTAGGTGTTAAAGCGAACCCTGGATATAATCACGTTTATCCTAAAACACTTATAATATCATCACTTATATAAATACAGGACAAATACCTTGGAAGTATTTGTAGTTTTATTAAAATAGTGTTATGAAGAAATGACATGGAGGCTGCCATTTTGCTGCGGTTATGACACAAAATAGTGTTGTCAAGTAACAGGCAGTAGCAGGTAACTAAGCAACATGAATTCCTGGGTTAAACCTTGTCAGTTTGAGCCGGAGCAAAGCCAAATACAGAACGATTATTTGGAATCTAGTAAAACTGAAGATAATCAAGAGGAAGAGGCAAGAACTGGACACTGTCAGTGCTGTTTTTGTGGCAACTGTTCACAGATGAAATTGTGGGAGTAACCATGGAAACACTATTTTATATCATCAACAAAAATGGCGGCTCCCAGTGGCTTGAAAACAACATAAACAATGAGAATTTTATAAAAATAGTAAGCAGTTATATATTTGTTTGGAATTTATTTTAATAAGCATGAACAGTACTAGTGTTTAAGCCATATTTGTCTTCATATCCAGGGTTCCCTTTAAGATGAATGTTCTGCTGCACAGACTCAGCACTGCTCATGTTTTGACTGTAAATTTCTTGTGAGTTTCATAACACCAAGATCTTGTGCAGTGAGACCAACATTCACCAAGAATATAAAGGCACAGAAATGCTGGACTAGGCCAGTGCAAGATTTATCTATAGGGGTCTATTGTGGCTCTTTAATGTGACAGGTTAGACTACATTTTTAGTAAGTCATAGTAAACATGATTATGATTAAGATTTCACTGAACATTTAGCCTGTTTTTACATAATTTGATTGTTTTCGTGAAGTTAGTTATCGTCTTTTATCCAGTAAACATGACATGTGTGGAGGGAATCCACAAATGTTACCTAGCAACCACATGTAACACTAGATATTTCAGACTAATACGAGCGTGTTTAGAAATGCATATGGTTCTGGTGTCAGTTTATAGACATATTTACATAGTTTTCTTCTGGATGCTTTATTAGATGTTCTTTGACTTGAATCTTAATTTAAAAATATTAATTAGACATGAAATTGCAGCAGTCATACTCAGCAAAACAAAGTAGATATTGTCCAAAATTCACCCCTTTTATTGTTCATTTACTTGTTATTTGTTAAATGCATCAGTGCATATTAGGAAAGCACAGAAAGAGCACCACCAACACAGAGGAAATGGTAGAAGTTAGATACTGCCTAAATTAATCTAGTCTAATAGTTTTAATGTGGACCATACATATTAATTTGCTAGTCAATAAACTCATTTATGCAGTCACTATAACTGTAATGCTTCTTTAAATACATTTATATATTCGTTATCATGATTGTCATTATTTATTTTACTGTAAATGCACTGCACAGAGTTTACCACTAGACGGTGCTAAAGGCTCATGTTTGTCTCATCTCAATCGTACAAGACATCTAATGAAATAATGTGGTGCCACCGTGAGGCTCAACGAAGATGTCAATTAAATAATAAAGGTACATTTAAATGTACATTTAAAGTTTTTAGAAGGGAAGAGAAATGTATAGCAACAAAAATCATTTGAAGTATCACTCATAAAATGTATAGTTTTAACACTGGTTTAAAATAAGTCTATTGTGGAGTGCACTGTAGCAGACTGTTTAGAGCTCTGGCTTTCCAATAAGGAGGTCAAGGGTTCATTATCTCGCCATCTCTCTTGGTGGAGTTTGCATGTTCTCCCCGTGCCACCGTAAATCACTGTAAATTTAGTGAGTGAATGAGAGAGTGAATGGTTGTCTGTCTAACCCTGTGATTAGTTGGCCACTGTCCAGGGTGTTCCCTGCCTACGGCCCAAAGTCACTGGGATAGGTTCCATTCACCCGCTACCCTTAACGGGATTAAGCGGTAAAAAATGAATAAAGATTTTGTCAGTTTATGTGATCAGTGTGTGTAACACTGATAAACTGTTTCTTCTCTTGGTCTAAAGCTCCTTCCCCCATGTGACTAATTTTGCAGCCGCCTCAGCGACTGGGAGAGAACAGTGGTAGCTAATGGCAACAAGCCTGAAATATAGCTTTTGGAGTTTATTTTTGTCATTAAATAAAGTCGTAAATACTTTTTATCTGACTTTTATTTGTCTGATCATTTGTAAATTATAGTGTGAAAAAAATGATCAAATTATTTAAGAAAAGACATGCACAATAAAAAATCTGAGTAGCATGTCAGACCAAACAGTTGTAAATAATAAAAAAAGTCTGTTTTAATCAATCACCACCACGTTTTGGGCATTGTTGGCCCTTCATCAGACAACTTAGAACAGACCTGGGCAAACTACGACCCAGGGGCCAAATGCGGCCCATGACTGATTTCAATCTGGCTCCAGGTATGTTTTTGAGAAACAGAAATGCATGATGAAGTTTAAAAGACAAAAACTTGAGCTACAACAATAACCTTGTTGCACATTAAATTCCCCGTGTTATGAGAAAAAATCAAAGCCATAAAAAGCATTTTTCAATAATATAAAAAAAAGCATTTTTCCAATATTAAACTTTTTATCAGATTAAAATTATATTTTGGATCATGGAACATTGTGGTAATGTGTGTGTTTTTATGCAAACATTTGACTCGTCCAAGTGCAATCCAATTCTCGTAATACTACTAAGTTTATTATGCTAGAACAAACCTTTTATTTGTACTGGTTTTCAACATTCTGTCAAAGAAATGTGTTTTCATTTCAATAAGCAGAATCTGTTATACCAATGTTGACAGTCTGGCCCTTCACCACTATTCTGGGTTTAAATATGGCCATTGAGTAAAAATAATTGCCCAGTCCTGACTTAGAATCCAAAACTCAAATAAAGTTTGGTAATTGCGATGCTTAGTTTTAGTACAAAATTTCTTTACTGCCACAGCGAAGTTATGAGGTGCATGCTGGGATAGTGTGAAGACCAGTGCAGGAACTTTATAGAAGTTTATTTAATTTCTCAGCTCAGAAGACTTTTCATGATCCTTCTAACCCTCCATGTTTAACTTGTCTGCTCAAAGTCCTGATGAGCTGTTTGTGACTCGCTCAGATCCCTAAAAGCTCTGTGCTGCACATCTGGAAGGGTTTACCTCCTGCTTACTACGCAGAGATGGAGCAGATGACCCAAGCGGGCATGAGGGTGATTCTGGCCGCCCCTTGGTACATCAACCACATCAACTACGGGCAGGACTGGAGAACATACTACGGCGTGGAGCCTCTAAACTTCAATGGTGTGTGCAGCTAAAGCAAAAATCTATTTTCTACGCTCTTTGCCTTAAAAAATCCTCTTTCCTGCCTGGTGGTGGCGGCTGTAGCATCTGTCAAAAAGATAGAAAATCAGATTCTCCAGTTATTAATTTTATCTATCTATCTATTCATTCATCCATTCATTTATTCATCCATCCATTTATTCATTAATCCATCCATTTATTCACCCATTCATTCATCCATTTATCCATCTATTTCTTCATTCATCCATTCATTGGTCCATCCGTTTATTCATTCATCCATTTATTCATCAATCCATCCATTTATTCATTCATCCATTTATTTATTCATTCATCCATCATCCGTTTATTCATCCATTCATTCATCCATCCATCCATTCATCCATTTATTCATCCATCCATCCATCCATTCATTCATCCATCCATACATCCGATTATTCATCCATACATCTATCCATTTATTCATCCATCCATCCATTTATGCATCCATCCACCCATTCATTCACCCATCAATTTTTTCATTAATCTATTTATCCATCCATCCATCCATCCATCCATCCATCCACCCACTCATCCATCCATCCAAAAAAAAATATATAATCACTATTTTTTTCCTCACAAAAAAAAAGAGGCATTTATACACATAATTAAAACAAAAACGTTTTAAATATCCTATTCGATTTTTGGTGGAAATTATATATTAATATTCAGCCTCAAAGCCACACATTTTTACTGACAAAGGATTACTTTTGGATCTTTCGATTCACAACCCACAACCAAATACTTGACAATTTGATTCAATCTTGATTTCTGGTTTTGGGAATAATTGCCCACTTGCCTTACTTTTTACCTCCAGAAAGTTACACAGTACACCTTTAAAGCTGTACTAGTGTCCATAAAATCCATGCGTTTGAAAACTATTGATGAGTTTAAAAGGTTTGTGAGAGCATGCGAAAAATTCCAGTTTTAACCGTTTGTTGTTCATTGTTTTTCCTCACTACTCTTTAGTGTCTGTAATTTCTACTTACTATATCACTGATTTTCTTTTTTTTTTTTTTTTTTTTTATTAAGTCACCAAGTGTACAATACAGACAAAGATACATTAGTACATAGGAAATATCAATGACAAAAAGAAATTATATAGTAAGGGAGGGGGGGGGGGGGGGGTGCTGTGTGGGTGTGGGTGTGAGGGGTGTGTGTTTGTGTGGGCAGTGGAAGAGAAGACTCGTTTGTGAGCTGTAAAAGGTGTAATCATCATGATATTAACTACAATATTTTTTGGAGCTGAGTTTTGGGTTTTGGTAATTGAAAGGTGGAAGAGGTTATAAAAGAGTCTTGGTTTGCTGTCTGAGAGAGGGAAGGAGAGAGAGAAATAATAAATAAATAAATAAAGAAATAATATAATAATATAGTGAAATAATATAATAATAATAACAACACAACAATAACAACAGCAACTAACTTAAATATAGGGAAAAAAGTTGGGGGTAGTATGAGTTGTGTGTGTGGTCTAGGGTGCATTAAAAGAAGCAGACTTGGAGCAGCTGACTAGAGGTGACTGGCCTCTGTCCACCAGTCCTCCTACTTGCCCTATGTGGAGATGTTGTATTCTTTGTTCTGAAATATTATTGTCATTATAATTTTTATTATTATCATTTTATATTGTTTTTATCAGTATTATTATTATTACTGTTATTATTGTTGTCACCATTACCACCACTGTCATTCTTATCACCATTCTTATTACCATTATCACTATCAACATTATTATCATCCTTATCATCGTTATTATCACCATTATATTGTTTAGATCTGACCCTTTCTTTTCTTTCTTCCTTCCCCTTTCCCCGACAGCAATAAAAGTATTCAATTGAATTTCTAATTAGTGCTGAATTTAGTTAATACTATGAGGATTTGAGTTTGTTGTGTATGTTGGAGTTTGTGGTCTTATGATTGCCAGAAGGCGGTGAATGGAGAGATGTAAGGAGTGTCATCTGGGTGCGAGAGGTTATTTTCCAAGGTAGTGTGTTCCAGTATGAGGTTTTTCCAAGTGGCAATGTGTATTTTTTTTCTTGATTTCCAGTTGATTAGATTACTTTCTTGGCGATAGTTAACGACACAAGTAGATGTTTTTTATTGCATGATTAAGGCTGATATTGGAGGTGTTTCCAAGTATGCACAATGAAGGGGACATTGGGATGTGGCAGCGAAAAATTGAGGTGAGTGACTGGGTAATTGTTTGCCAGAATTTATTGACCGGTGTGCAGTGCCAGAGTGCATGTAAGTAGTCATCTCTATTTCCTAGTGTGCAGTGTGAGCATGTTTCTGTGAGAATCCCATTTTTGATAGTTTGTAGCCTGTATAGTGGTATCTATGAAGAACTTTGAACTGTATGAGTTGTAGATTGGAGTTGGGGGTCATCGAGTAAATATTTTTGCAGATTTCAGTCCAGCAAATGGCATTGGGAGCAACACCTAGGTCTTGTTGCCATTTTGATATTGGAAGATAATTTGCAGTGTCTGTTTTGTGATCAGTTTATATAATTCGAGTTCAATTTTTTTGGTGTTATACTGAGAAATTCGGTAACTGAATTGGAGGGTCTGAGTTGATTTTGGTATTAGTTTTTTTGTGAAATATAGATTTAAGTTGTAAATATTCTAGAAAACAGTTGCTCCCAATGCCATATTGCTGGATGAGTTGTGTGAATGGTGTTAAGGTGTTGTTAGTTAAAATGTGACCAATGTGGGTTATTCCTTTTTTTCCCAAGATTGAAAAAATAGCGGTTTATTGTTGGTTGTGAGATCTGGATTGTGCCATAGTGGTGTGTATTTGGAAAGTGTAAGTGGGGTGTTTTTAATTTGAAGGAGTTTCCACCAGGCTGTCAGAGCTGATGCTATTGTTGGTGCTTTAAAGAGAGGTGTTTTCTTGATTGATTGGCTTAAGAAAGGCAGGTCTGAAATGTTTATATTTTTGCAGATAGATTGCTCGATGACTGTCCAAATTAAATCTGTTGTGTCTGGGTGAATCCATTTGTAGATGAACTGCAGATGGTTGGCTAGTGAGTAATGATAGAAGTTTGGTGCATAAAGTCCTCCTTGTACTTTTGGTTTCTGAAGAGTGGAGAGTTTGATTCGGGGGGGTTTGTTTTTCCAGTAAAATTTATTGACAATGGAATCAAGTGATTTAAACCAGGATGGAGCAGGTTGTACTGGGATCATGGAAAAGAGATAATTGATTTTTGGGAGAATTGACATTTTAACTAAAGAGATTCTTCCTGTTATTGAGATGGGGAGATTGTTCCAGCGTTGAAGATCGTTTTCTATTTGTTTGAGAAGTGGAGAATAGTTTAGAGTGAACAGCTCTGACAGCCTGGAGGAAACCCTTATGCCAAGGTAGGTGATGTGGTTGGTGGCAAGCGGTACTGGGATGTTTGTTGCTGCCACATCCCAATTGTCTGACTGTAGAGGTAGTATTGAAGATTTTGACCAGTTAATCGAGTACTGAGATAGTTGGGAAAATGATTCTATGAGTTTTATTGCATGATGAAGTGACGAGAGTGGGTTTTGTAGGAAAAGAAGGATGTCATCTGCATACAAGCTGATTTTATGTTCGATGTTCTGTGTTTGAATTCCTTTGATATGGTTATTTTGACGTATTGCTGCTGCTAGTGGTTCTATGAAAATTAAGAATAATAACGGAGAGAGTGGGCATCCTTGACGGTTTCCACGCTGCATTGTGAAATGTTGTGATGTTAAGTTATTTGTGATGACTGTGGCAGTGGGTAAAGTGTAGAGAATTCTGATCCAGCTAATAAATGACTCCCCGAAGCCAAACCTCTCAAGTGTGGCAAACAGGAACGTCCAATCAACCCTATCGAAAGCCTTCTCTGCATCCAAGGATGTGATAATGGTTTGTTGTTGTTGTTGTGATGTTGACCAGTAAATTAAATTGTATAGTCTGCGGGTGTTAGTAGATGAATGTCTTCCTTTGATGAAGCCTGTTTGGTCTGAGTGAATTATTGTTGGTATTATTTCTTCTAATCGGTGGGCAAGGGTTTTAGCAATGATTTTTGTGTCTACGTTAATGAGAGATATGGGTCTATAATTTGTAGGGAGTTTGGGGTCTTTATTGGGTTTAAGTATTAGGGATATAATGGCTGAGTTCATATGTAGTGGTAGTTTGGAATTTTGTTTTGATTCGAGTAGCATGCGCATGAATAATGGGGAGAGTACTGACCAGAAATGTTGTAGAATTCAGCAGGGAAGCCATCAGGACCAGGAGATTTATTGTTGGGCATTGACTTAAGTGCAGAATGAAGTTCTGATTCTGAGATTGGTGATTCTAATTTTGATTTGTGTTCAGGGGAGAGAGTAGGGAGGTTTATGTTACTGAGAAAAGAGTTGATATTTTCTAGGTTTGGTTCCAATTCAGATGAATATAAATCTCTGTAGAAAGTCTCAAATATTTTATTTATTTCTATGTGAGATGTTGTAGGCTTCCCTGCTGAATTCACAATAATGGGTATTGCTGTTTTTTCCTTATTTAGTTTTACCTGATTCGCTAAATATTTGCCAGATTTATTACAATGTTGGAAGTGTTCTTGTCTAAGTCTGTGAATGAGAAACTGAGTTTTTTTGTTTGTGATTTCTTGCAGTTTGTATTTCAAAGTCCTTATTTCCTTCTCCAAGTCTTCCGTTGGGTTAGTCATATGTCTTTGTTCCAGTATGCTTATATTTTCTTCCAGGTTTTTTTCAACTTCTTTTTCTTTTTTGGATTTATGTACAGAGAAGGCTATAATTTGACCTCTAAGGACTGCCTTTCCTGTCTGCCACAAGAGAGAGGGTGAAGCGTCAGGGGAGTCATTCAGTTCCATAAAGGATGCCCACTCTCTTCTAAAAAAAATATTAAAGTCTGGGTCTGACAGAAGTGATGTGTTAAAGCGCCATCTAGAGGTTAGTTTAGGTTGATTCGAGTAGTTCCAGGAGATGGATACCGGTGCATGATCGCTGATAATTATAGGATGGATTTGTTGGTCTGTGATTTGTGACATAATTGAGTTGCTATTGAGAATCAGATCAATGCGTGAGAATGAGTGATGAACCGTTGAGTAAAATGTATATTGTCTTTTTGTTGGGTGTTTGAGTCGCCAACTATCGCCAAGGCCGTAATCTTCTATTAGGTGTTTGAGTGTTTCTGTAGATTGCCAAGTTCGTATGTTTTTTGGTTTGAACGGTCAATTTGGGGGTTAAGAACTGTGTTGAAGTCCCCTGCAAGTATGATTGGGCTGGTGGGTAATGTTAAAAGGTGAGAGAAAAGATTTTGAAAGAAACTGGTGTCATCTACATTAGGTCCATATATATTACCAATTGTGATAGGAATGTTGTTGATTGAAATGTTAATGATTATGTAGCGGCCTTCTGGATCTGATATGGTTGAGTTATGTACAAATTGAATATTTCGATGTATTAGAATGCATACTCCTCTTTGTTTACTGTTGTAGTGGGCAGAGAATAGATGGTTATATTGTGGAGATTTTATATTTTCATATGTTGAATCTGCTGCATGGGTTTCCTGTAAAAGGCAAATGTCAGCTCTGAGGTTGGATAAATGATTTAGTACTTTCAACTTTTTTTTTTGATTTCCAATTCCGCGAATATTCCAACTTACAAGTTTAAGAGCGGTCATATTGATTGTAGTTATTCAGAAGGTAGGGTTGTTTCCTGTTGAATGTTCCTGTGTGCATTTGTAAGTGTGTGTGTGTGGTGGTAGGAATGGTGATGCGTGGGGGGGGGGGGGGGGGGCAAAGCAAACAAGCAAGCACACAAACAAACAAACAAAATTGACATTGTTATCGAATGGTGTTCCTTAGTCCAGAGTCTTAAGGGGAGAGGTGTGGTCATTTTCTTTCCCCAGCCGCTAATGAAAAAGATGTGTAATGAAGTGGAGTGCAAGAAAAAAAAAAAATAATAATAATAATGAAAAAATATATATATAATAATAATAATAATAAAAAAAAATATATATATATATATATATATATATACATACATATATACATATACACATATATACACATACATATACATACATATATACATATATACACATATATATATATACATATATATATACATATATACATACACATATATATATATGTATATACACATATATACACATACACATATACACACATACATACATACATATGTTATGGGTAAGTAATAGTAAAATTAATCATAACAAATAATAATAAACAAAACGAAAAACGTATTACATTAAACTATTAACTGGTGCTACCAATCATCGAAGTAATAATATAAGCTAGAAGCTAGTGTCGCTCGGATGACGTAATCACTATGTGACGGTGTTTACCTCCGCTGGTTGTACATGTGTTGGTCGTTCGTCGCCGCCGGTAAGCCAGTAAGTAATTTTGGAGTTGCGGTAGAGATTTCCATCAATGTAGAGCTTGTCTATGGACAGTCTGGCTTTCTTTCCTGCGGACCTTGCCTCAGTTAGGGCGGGTTGAAGCAGCTTTCGTCTCCGCATGATTTCTGGGGGAAACTGGTCGCTCAGGGCAAGACCCGATCCCCTGAGCTCCCTGGCCTTCCCCATGATGATGGCCTTGTGTCTGGGATCCAGAAGTTTGGCCACGATAGGACGACCTCGGGGTGTTCCCTCTCGCTGTTGGACCGGTCGACCCAGGCGGTGGGCGCGCGCCAAGTGGATTTGCTGTACGACGTTGTCTTCCATTTTGAGGTTAGTTTTGAAAAAATGCTTTACCAGGTTGTCTGTGATTTCGTAAGACTCCTTTTGCTGTTCAGGGAGACCGTGTATGATGAAATTGTCCCGCATGCTTCTGCATTGTAGATCAAGAATATGGTTTTGTGTTGATGTTGAGTCCTGTTGTAGCTGCGCTGTCAAAGATTTGAGCTTGTTTACCTCAATGCGTAAAGATGCGTTGTCCGCCTTAAGGACTTCTACTAGCGCGATGTGGAAGTCCAATGAGCTTTTTAAATCTGTGACATCTTCGTTGAGTTTCTTTAGTACGTCCAGTTGTGTGAGTTGTTGTTGTATTGATTCCATTGTTGCTCTTATTTGGCGCATTTCGGATGGTAAAGATATGTCCATGTCAGTGTCGCTTGAGCTAAGTTCTTGCCTTCCACGTTTGTTGTCCGGCTGTGTCATCTTGTAGATTGTGTCAATGTATGACTCCAACTCAGAAAGGGTCTCGCTGTCGGAGGATTCCAGCTTTGTAGTAAATGTTTGTTTGTTTTTTTTTGATATACGGCGTAAATGGGGAAAGATTGCGTGCTACCTGTTACTCATACTGTCGGCCTGCCGCCATCTTGCCCTATATCACTGATTTTCTGATTTGGTCTGGCTTGTCCAAACGCCTTTTGTTTAGAAAAAAATGTTTAAATTAGATTTTTATTCACAGGCACAGAGGAGCAGAAGAAGCTGGTGATTGGTGGAGAAGTGTGCATGTGGGGAGAGTACATAGATGCCACTAACCTTACTCCTCGACTTTGGTAAGAAACACACACACACACAAATAATGTAATTTTGGACAATGTATCTTTCTATTACACTTGAAGAGACGCAGGCATCACAATTTAGTAGTAGTAGTAATTTAGTAGCAGTAGTTGTGGTTCATTTTTGCCATTTAGCTAGACTGATGTAATCTCCATGACATGTATAGTCACAGTCAAATGTTGTTTTTCAGGCCCAGAGGGAGCGCTGCTGCAGAAAGACTGTGGAGCGATGAGAAACAGACGACCAGTGTGGACAAGGCCTTCCCTCGACTCCAGGACTTTCGCTGCAAACTACTCAGGCAAGTTTGGTGTTTGTGTTTCATCCACCGTTCCCTTGCAATGTGGTGTTCCTCAAGGGTTCATCCTTGGGCCCTCTCTGTTTTCATTGTACCTGCTTTATTTAGGTTCAGTTATCAGAAACTGTGACAAAGCAGCTTTGTCCCTTAAGTTTCACACTTCAGTTTACATTTATTCAGTAATTTACCTTTCATTTTCCATCTTCAAACAATACAGCTAGACATGACTATCCCGGGTTTGTTTTGTTTAGTTTGTTTTGTTTGCATTAATCAAATTATCACATTACACATTAGTTGGTTTCAATAAGTTTATTTTCAAAAGTTCAGTTCTCTCATTCACACACTTACCTGTTTCTCCTCCACATGGTCAAAGAGGAGGCGGGCCTCATTTCGGCCATCTTTAAAGCTTTGGGGCTGGACCATGTGGAGGGGGAGACTACTGTTTGGAGTTTGTGTTTCTTTTTATTTTCAAAGGAAATTCTGTTAGTTTTTTTGTTGTATGTTTAGCTTGTTGTTAATTTAGACATTAGATGTTGATTTGAAGACAGAGCATTTGCTAAAAGAAACACACACTTTGTGTAATGTAAACAAGCCTTACCTGTTGAAGTGGCTCAGTCAAACAGGGAGTGGCTTTGACTCTCCAAGGCTATAAAAGGGACTGAAATCAGTCATTTGGAGGTTCACCTCAGTGTAGCTAAGTACACGTTGGGGTTTTCATTTGGTTAATTTCTGTTGCTTTTGAATCTCAGTTAAGCACAGTTATTTTTTTGTTGTAAATATGTATGATTTTTGACACGTTTTTCCACGGTGCTTGGCTTAAATAAAATGATTGAATTTTTACTTGTCTGAAGTCTGCCTCCTACTTGACTACATCGGCCAGCTTCCTCACATTTGGTGGCAGTGGTGGGAGCCAGGCCAGTGGGAGGCAGTGAAGATGATGTCAACCAGACAAAACCCGAAGAAGAATGACGCCGGAACAGATCCACCAGAGCACCTGCAGGGAGCGGTTGGTGGAGAACCGCAACCTCAAGTCAACAGTGTGGAAGAACTTTCTCATCTACTGCAGCAGCTCATGAAACAACAGGATGAGCGTTGGATTAAGATGAACCAAAACATCTCCCATCTGCAACGTGAGATGTATCAGAGTCGTGTCGCACACTTGGAGGGCCCAAGTGAGCTGAGAGAGGACTTTCCAAGTCAGAGCTCCCAGCAAAATGAAATGCAGTCCAGGCACTCCAGTATAATGAGGAACAATTGGAAAGGACCCAAAATGCAACCCTACACTGATGGTGAGGACATTGAACATTATTTGTGCACATTTGAAAGAATTGCACATGCTTGCCAATGGCCAAACGAGGAGTGGGCTTTACGCCTTGCACCGCTCCTAACTGGCAAAGCACGTTCAGCTTATGTCTCCATGGACATTGACGACACAATGAATTATTACAAAGTGAAACGTGCCATTCTACAAAAGTTCGAGATCAGCACCGAGACTTACCGACTGAGGTTTCGTTCGAGTGAGCTGGGAGAAGAGGAGACACCGCAGGAACTACAGGTTCGACTCAAGGAGCTCTACAGCAAATGGATGGACCCAAAGACAAAAACAAAAGAACAAATAGGAGATACAATCATCCTGGAGCAGTTCCTGAGAGTTCTGAGCCCGGAGCTTCGCACATGGATAAAGGAAAGGGATCCAAAGACATCAAAAGAAGCTGCAGATATGGCTGAAGCTTTCCTGGCCGCTCGTCGCCCCTCAAAGAGCCTACTTGCCCCAAAGCCCCGCCCACCCGCTTCTTTGGGTAAGACATTTGTCCCGATTCTAGACCTAAGTACCCTAGACCAGTTCCCCAACAAGTGCCTAGATCAGACAACAGAGACAGGGCTAATTTTGCTTGTCATTTATGTGGTCAGGTAGGCCATCTTAAAGCTCAATGTCCTAAATCTTACAGGGCGAGTAAAAACTACATGTGTAATGTAACCAACCTACCTGTTAGTAGGGACTCACCTGAAGGTCAAGGGGAGGAGCTAACACTGGGGGTGGTTATAGATGGGAAACCTTGTATAGCCCTGTTAGACTCCGGAAGTGATCGCACACTGGTCAGACAGGACAGCTTACCTAAAGATGTAATTTTTAGTGGAGGAACAGTTGATATTGTGTGTATCCATGGCGACAAAGTAAGCTATCCCATTGCAGAACTAACTGTTCAGGTTGAAGGCCAGTCTTTTGTTCTTTCAGTAGGCGTACTGGAGGAGATGCCTTACCAAATTGTTCTGGGTCTAGACATGCCAATACTTCCTGAGTTAATAGCCAAACAATTTAGGGAAGTTAAGTCTAATGCTAATGACTGTTTCATGGCTGTTACACGGTCTAAAAGTCAACAGAAGCCAGACAGGCAGGTAACAGAATGGGTGGAGTTACCATTTGCTAATGTGGACTTTCCAACCGTTAATAATGGAAGAGTCAGAAAAACTAAAAGACAGAGGAGACAAGATAAAGTTAAAGGAACTGAATGTGAAGAAAGTGTAATAAAACCAATTGAGTCTGAGGTATTTCCCATTGATAGTGATGTGGCAACTTTACAAAGACAAGACCCTACACTAGCTAAATTATACCAAAAATGTGTGCCAGAAACGACAAATGTTACAACACAAGGGAAAGAAGTTTTTGTGATTAAAAATGAAAGACTATACAGGCGAAGTGAAATTGGTGACCAATTAGTTGTCCCACAATCTTTGAGACCCACAATTCTTAACCTTAGTCACACTATCCCGTGGGCAGGACACTTAGGCCAAGGCAAAACATTCTCTAGAATGGTTCCTAGGTTTTATTGGCCCCAGCAATATTCAGACACAGTGAAGTACTGCCAGTCATGCCCCGAGTGTCAGTTAACTGCCCCAAACAGAAAGGGAGATAGGGCACCCCTGGTTAGCATGCCCATCATTGACACCCCCTTTTCCCGGATCGCAATGGACATCGTGGGACCACTGGAGCGTAGCAGCGCTGGACATCGTTACATTCTGGTTGTGTCAGACTACGCGACGAGATATCCAGAGGCGTTTCCACTAAAGAAGGTCAAGGCACGTCAGATCGTCACGTGTCTCATTCAGCTTTTTTCCAGAATGGGCATTCCAAAGGAAATCGTCACTGACCAGGGAACAAACTTCACCTTCACTCTGCTGAAACAAGTCTACAATCTACTTGGAATTCATGGAATTAAAACAAGTCCATATCACCCACAGACTGATGGGCTTGTCGAACGCTTCAATAAGACTCTAAAATCTATGCTGAAGAAGTTTGTGGCTGATTCTGGATCAGATTGGTATCAGTGGCTCCCATTTCTTCTGTTCGCATATCGAGAAGTGCCCCAAACATCAACTGGCTTTTCCCCATTTCAACTTCTTTATGGACATTCTGTTAGAGGGCCTCTGGACATCCTGAAGGAAACGTGGGAGGGACCGACTCCAGAACATGGATGCAGTGAACTCTCGTATGTGCTCAAAATGAGAGACAAGTTGGAGCAGTGTAAAGAGCTTGCTTGTGACAACTTGGAGCAAGCACAAGAGAGACAAAAACTAACCTATGACAAGGCGTGCAGAAGAAGAGCGTTTGAGGTGGGCCAGAAAGTCTTGCTGTTATTGCCAACATCTGAAAGTGGACTCTTGGCTAAATGGCAAGGCCCATATGAGATCCAGCGGAAAACTGGTCCAGTCACATATGAACTTTTGATGCCAGATCGTCGTAAGAAGTATCAAATATTCCATATTAATCTACTTAAAGAGTGGGTTGACCGTCCCAGTCAACTCTCTCTCCTGGCACGTGCTGTCACTGACGAGGAGGAGCTTCAGGAGCAGTACTTCCCCGCACCAGCAGAGACACCGGTGTTTCCAGATGTGAGTCATTTGAGCGTGGAGCAGCAACAGGACCTGCAAGTCTACATGACTGATGAGCTTTTTAGTGCTAGACCTGGAAATACTCACCTCATCCAGCATCAGATCCGTCTACGCTCACCAGATCAGCAGCCTATCCGAGACACCACGTGCCGTATTCCAGCCAAACTTGTTTCAGAGTTAAAGAGGGAAGTGGAGGAAATGCTGGAAACTGGGATAATTGAACCATCGCGCAGTGAGTGGTGCAGCCCAGTAGTCTTGGTCCCCAAAAAGGAAGATCCAAGGCTAAGATTCTGTGTGAACTTCTCAAAGTTAAATGCTGTGTCTGCATTTGACCCCTACCCAATGCCAAGAGTAGATGAACTGATCGAGAGACTGGGGCATGCAAGCTACCTGACAACTTTAGATCTTTGCAAGGGGTATTGGCAAGTGCCCCTGGATGAAGCCTCAAAAGACCTCACAACCTTCCGGGTTCCAAGTGGCCTCTTCAGGTTCCGAATGATGCCGTTTGGTTTACATGGAGCACCAGCGACATTTCAAAGGCTTGTTGATGATGTGCTGAGAGGAGCTGAGGACTACGCTGCAGCTTACATCGACGACATCGTCATCTACAGCCAGTCCTGGGATGAGCACCTGCAGCATCTGTCAGACGTCTTCAGGCGGATTCGGGAGGCAGGTCTTGTCATCAACGGCAAGAAGTGTCACATCGCAAAGCCTGAGGTGCAGTACTTGGGCTATGTGATTGGAGCCGGGGGTATCCATCCACAGATTGGTAAGGTGGAAGCCATAGCTGCTACCCCACTGCCCAACACCAAGAAAAGACTGAGATCCTTTTTAGGGTTAGTTGGGTGGTACAGACGTCTCATCCCAGACTTTGCAACTAGGTCAGCATCTTTATCTGACATGACCCGCAAATCTAGTCCAGTAAAAGTTAATTGGACTCCAGAAGCTATTCATGCCTTTAATGATTTGAGAGACTGCCTGTGTAAACAACCAGTTTTACAGTGTCCAGACTTGACTTGCCCTTTACTGTACAGACTGATGCTTCTAATGTGGGGCTGGGGGCAGTGTTACTCCAAGGGAGGAGGGTAACCAACATCCAATTCAGTACATTAGCAGAAAATTGTTTCCAAGAGAGAAAAAATATTCCACAATAGAGAAGGAAGCTCTTGCTATTAAGTGGGCTTTAGATACTTTAAAGTATTATCTCATTGGTAAAGAATTTGTCTTAGAAACAGACCATCGGGCATTGCAATGGATCCATAAAATGAAGGATACTAATGCTCGTATTACTAGATGGTATCTATCTTTACAACCATTCTACTTTAAGGTCCAGTACAAACCTGGTAATAAAAATGTAATTGCTGATTTCCTGTCCCGTGACTCTGAGTACCCCGAGTAACGGTCTTAAGGGGGGGGGTGTGTGACAAAGCAGCTTTGTCCCTTAAGTTTCACACTTCAGTTTACATTTATTCAGTAATTTACCTTTCATTTTCCATCTTCAAACAATACAGCTAGACATGACTATCCCGGGTTTGTTTTGTTTAGTTTGTTTTGTTTGCATTAATCAAATTATCACATTACACATTAGTTGGTTTCAATAAGTTTATTTTCAAAAGTTCAGTTCTCTCATTCACACACTTACCTGTTTCTCCTCCACATGGTCAAAGAGGAGGCGGGCCTCATTTCGGCCATCTTTAAAGCTTTGGGGCTGGACCATGTGGAGGGGGAGACTACTGTTTGGAGTTTGTGTTTCTTTTTATTTTCAAAGGAAATTCTGTTAGTTTTTGTTGTATGTTTAGCTTGTTGTTAATTTAGACATTAGATGTTGATTTGAAGACAGAGCATTTGCTAAAAGAAACACACACTTTGTGTAATGTAAACAAGCCTTACCTGTTGAAGTGGCTCAGTCAAACAGGGAGTGGCTTTGACTCTCCAAGGCTATAAAAGGGACTGAAATCAGTCATTTGGAGGTTCACCTCAGTGTAGCTAAGTACACGTTGGGGTTTTCATTTGGTTAATTTCTGTTGCTTTTGAATCTCAGTTAAGCACAGTTATTTTTTGTTGTAAATATGTATGATTTTTGACACGTTTTTCCACGGTGCTTGGCTTAAATAAAATGATTGAATTTTACTTGTCTGAAGTCTGCCTCCTACTTGACCACATCGGCCAGCTTCCTCACAGAAACCATAAGATATAACTTAATTTGTATGCTGAAGACAGTCAAATGTATGTCCCACTTAAGCGTCAAAATGGATTCTGTGCCACCCATTTCTTGAACTATACTGATGAAACTACATATTGGATGTCTGTAAACTTTGACCAGAAAACTTAGATGCATTTAGTGGGACCAAGTTGTGGCAGTAGTGAATTAGTCTTGGATCCATAGTAGTAGTTGTAGTTAGTTTATTTGAAAGGGACAGAATATTAAACATAATAATAACAAATGGAAATATGATTTTGGATCATTCAGAATAACCTGCATCCTGGAAAATCTGAAAAATTATTTGTCAATATTTCCAATCATGGCAAACACATGGAAAGTGAGAAAAACAGCTAAAAGTCATGGAAAATAAAATGTTGTCTTGGAATATGATTTAGTTTTTCATAAAATAATGCACAAACTATATTTTTACTGCCCTTTTAATAAAAGTTGAGCAATATGTTGCCCTATTCAAAGTGTGGTTGTAACTTATAGGCCTATAATAAATGTTACTTTTCTTCGATGAAATATAGAACCGGTGTAATACTACCTTAACTAAAATCTTATTTTCATTGTTTAATCCACCAATATGTTGTCCACCTGATAGTACTGCCAAAACTGATCAGAATCCAGGAAAAATCATCACTTGGGTTAAAATTTTCCTGAGGGAGCACCCCAGACCCCTCACTTTTTGATGTCCACCTTTTGATGTTCACCTTTTATGGCTATGGACCTTTCTGGCTAAACAATCTAAAAAAACAAAAAAAAAAAGTGAATGTCGATGTCATGATTACATAAAATTCTTATATGTGTGTGCTTTATAAATGTGTTTAAAAAGTGTGGTCTGTGCTGTTTGTTGCAGACGTGGGATCCGGGCCGAGCCTCTGTTTGTGGGTCACTGCAGACACGAATACCAGGGGATCTGACCGGAGCAACACTTTCTGTCACTTCACCCCATCATTTGCTTTTTACACACTGAATTTTTTGATGAACAAGTTTTTATATACAATTTTAAGAAAAAAAATAATCCACTATATACAGTATTGACATTCTAAGCTTTATTTTAGCGTTTGTTTGAATTGAATGTAGCTGAAGAAATTTTAGAATTTTTTGTTGACTTACAATTATACCTTTTTTTAGATTGACAGGGTTAAGGTCTTCAAAATCTCAGGGAATGTAGGAGTAGGGCTGCACAATTTTGACAAAATTTGAGAAAATTATGACATATGTAGATCAGTAATTTACATTTTGTTCATTGTAAAACACAAAATGGATGTAAACAGTGGGCAATGATAGGTGGTAGGTATAAACAGGGATTTTCTGAGCACTTGGACAAGACAAGATTACTCAAATATGCATGGATCAATTAAAATACAACTTTGAGTAAACTAATGATGAACAGAACATTGTTAAAACAAACTAAAAAAGTGGATTTTACACATTATGTCCTCTGAACGTATTTGTTAAGGTTTAATTATCTTAAAAACTTACGGAAGTCCAGAGCTGCCAGTGTGGAGTAAACATTTTTTCCAGCTTTTCTCGTTATAACGACTTTATATTTACATTCAAACGACAATATTCTCGTTATTACGACTTTTTATTTACGTTCAAACGACTTTTTTTTACGTTCAAACGAGAATATAATGTCGTTATAACGACTTTTTATTTACGTTAAAACGAAAATATATTCTCGTTCGAACGACTTTTTATTTACATTAAAACGACAATGGAGCTCAACAGTGACCGCCCACTTCCTGGTTCCTAAATCTCGAACCCCATGTTAAATTGCCATAGGGAATTCGATAAAAAATTATATTAAAAGTTTGAAAATGTCCTTGGGGCTAAGCAGCTATGTGGTGAGTCACGAGTATAAGACCTACATTTTTGTTTAAAAAACGTTTTTTCAGCTTTGTAAACTACGAAGTTATTACGACATTTTGCCGAATTTTAAGTTCTAGATGTGCTTTTTAGACTGAAAACAACCGCGCTGTGGATCTGAGTTAGCACATAGCTGGATAGCCCGCGGTATGTCTTTAAACTCTTAATATTTGAATTTTTCGAAAAGCCTATGGCACTATAACATGGGGCAAAACTCTTCCGGAACCAGGGCGGTCTTTCACTGTGCAGCTCCATATATCTCGTTAAAACGACTTTTAATGAAAATAGACAGCCCTTCCCACGATGCTCCGTTTATTAATCATCACACAGATTAAACAGGATTCTTCCAGTGTTACTGCTACATATAAGATCTCATGGCTCCTCTTTATAAATACGTGCGGTGCGCATCGCTTTGATATAAAATACGCCGACTTTCGTCTTTCCTCATTTCTCCGCTGCCCTTTCTCATCTCTCTCTCTCCCCCGTCTCTTCACAAACGCCTAAATTCTCGATCGTCTCTGATTGGCCAGCGCCTCGTCTTTTTAACTTATTTACATCCTGGTCCGGAGCAGGTTGTGAGTTTGCCGCATGTTGCCATAGAGATCTGCCCCGATAGGAAGTGATCCAGTTTCGTAGGACCGCCAGACCAGGTTTAACCCAGAACTGACCTCGCTAAACCCAAATCTAGCTTCGTAGTACAGGGCTCTGAGCCATCCAGCTTGTGGCGCGCATGGAAGAGCAGTCTTGTTTATCATAAAAAAAAGTCGTTCGAACGAGAATATATTTTCGTTTTAACGTAAATAAAAAGTCGTTATAACGACATTATATTCTCGTTTGAACGTAAAAAAAAGTCGTTTGAACGTAAATAAAAAGTCGTAATAACGAGAATATTGTCGTTTGAACGTAAATATAAAGTCGTTATAACGAGAAAAGCTGGAAAAAATGTTTACTCCACACTGGCAGCTCTGGACTTCCGTAAAAACTTGAAAATGCTTGTAAAATATATCACAACAATGCAGAAAAATCATATTTGTAGCCCTATTTGAAAGTTTACAACATAATTATTTTTCTTAATCAGTTATTTTTGTACTGGGAGCTTACGAACATCATTGATAGTTGTGTATCTAAAGTTTGATATATTGTTCAGGCCTTCATAAGAGAATACTTTTGCACTTTTATTGTTAATATAACGTGACTTCCATAGGATTTGTAATTGAATTGTTTGTTGCCGATGGATTGATTAATATTATTGTAGAAGCACTTTTACTTGATTATATTGTTTGGTTTTGTAGTGTTGATGCGTTGCTGATGGTTTCAAAAGGGAGTTCATAGTATTTTGTAGTGAATAAAGATAATTATGACATACATGTGCAGGTTTCAGTGCGGTGTCTCTGTGTGTCGGCAGCAGATGGCAGAGTTAATCCGGCAGAGCAGTGCTGACTCCTCAGTCCTGTCTCCGACCCGAGGATCAAAGCCAACTCAACACGGCTTACTCAAAACTCACTCAGCAGGATCTCATGGTGATTTTAGAGACTTTTGTGACCCGAGGACTAACTAACTTCTCCTGTTCTCCAGCTGTTGGTCATGGAGAATATTAGGATTATTAAAGAGGCGGAGGGAATATACAGGGATAGAACAGACAATTTAGGCTCTGTAGAACGACTCATTAAAAACAGTTGACCTAAAACTGAATCACAAAGGTAACACAGGTTCCTTAGTAAAAAAAAAAAAAAAAGGAAAAACATAAAAAATAAGACATTTATATATTTATATAAGCACAGTTATTCTTCAGTGTGAGTCAAAACTCAATGTGCGCATGCCCAGATATTTCTGCGCAAGCGCAAAAACTTTGGTCTTTGAACAAAGCAACACCTACAAGGACAAACAACTTAGAATATGTTATATTTTTATTATTTACTTTTTAAATATGTTTATTTTAATTTAAATATGAGCTCAATGTTTGTGAAAACACAATATGTTACTGCTAATAAACTTGATTCACAGTTTTCTTAATGGACTTTTATTTATCTCATACAATTGTCAATCTTAGGGCACAACTTGGCAGAGACCATTTTTAGATTACATTTAAAAAATGTAAATACTGTATAATTAAGATAACAATTTCAGCAAATGACACCGATTGGTGAATGATCAGAATTTATTCTTCCCCGACCACTTTTCTTGGCACTGCACTTTCTGTTTAGCTTTGTTAAGGTAGCTAATATGCTAGCTTTTCACTAACCTCAGCTAAACTGAAAGTGTGCTGCTAAGATAAGAAAAGTGTGCAAGGCAGAATAAGGTAAATGGGAATTGCCTATGCAATGCTAACTGCTGTGCCAATAAATTCAAAATCACTTCATTCATCACCATAGCAACAGATCAAATGGTCTACTTATGCTGCATTCATGTGGTCCTCGGGTGCTCGTGTTTCCGAGATGATAGGTCGAGGTTCCGACCTTGTTTGTATTCATGTGCTTTTTACTTTGGAAAATCGGGATGTTGTTGTTAACCATAATAAATAAATGACACAGCACTTTTAACAGAGGTTAATAGACCGAACAGTGAGACCTGATGCTAGCCTGTCCAATAAATTAACGTTAAAGGTTGTTAATATTTATTTTCTAACTGATTTTCATCAGTCTCCATGTGTCAGTGACATCAGGTGCTGAGCTCGGGCAGCTTCATTTGTCCTGAGTTTCCGAGCAGTTGTTCCGAGATGCTTGAGTGTTCATGTGCATTATTCAACTAACCAATATCTCTGACATATACTGACTGTAAAGTATTTCAAATTCACAGATGTCTCATTAATATGCAATCATCCTTTAATAAGACAAATACGTGTGTGGATTATTAAACCATCTACAAAAGTTTGTAATAGCATAAATATGCTTTTTTTTTAAACTATTTTCAATGTTATAAATACTTGTACATGCCTCATATGTGCTTAAAAACAAGTAACTAGTGATTATTTTAAGTACTTATTTTAAAGTGTTAAAGACTTTTGTTCATTCACTTTATGCATTTTTTATTGCACCTTGAAAACCCTATTGATTAATGTGCTATGGACTTACCTGGTGCTGTGCTTACTTATACCACATCCAAGTAACATAGCCTCTTAATAAATATTTCTTTATTCTTACCATTAAATTAGCTAATATTATATGAAGTTTCCTCTGTGCTTTTGCCTTTGATTATTACAACTTGAAAAACTATAAGTAGATCTTAAGCATGAATGTAAAATAGAAATATTAAAAAGAGAGCAATATTTGCAGAAACCACACAATTTATCATCATTTTCATTATTAAATACTCATACATTTAACGCTTTATTTGGCCATATAAACAGGAGAAAATGTAAAAACTATTATAGTTTATTGTTGAGTAAAACAGTGCAATTGTGACTAAAGCAAATTGTTAACTCTAAAAGATCCACCTTATGACTTCACAAGGTAAAAAGTAATAAGGTAACAGTAATAGAGAGTAACATAAGTAGTTTAATTGAATTTGAAATAAAAGTTAATGTAAGTAAGTCTGTGTTACCATGTATAGCTTCATTATAGTGACGTGTTTCTTCAGGATTGTTTTGGCTGCAGTGCTCTTGTCTGCGTGCCAATAAGAGGCTTGTGTGATAGCTGTAAAAGTTAATCCAACTCTTTGACAATAGCTGACGTTATAGAGATTATATCAAGAAGCCGCTTAGTCTGTTGTCGCACACGTATAAAGTGTTCAAGGACGTGACCCTGGAGCAAAACCACCACACCGACGACTGGCTCAGCGGCAAAAACTATTAATGGGATCAACTGGAGCTACAAAACAACTGTGGGCATCGAGTTTACAAACATTTAGAGCTAATAAGCAGGTCATGTTGAAAGTCTTGTAAGGAAAGAAATGCTTTTACTGTGATACCTGACCTGATTTTCACACTGCAAAACAGAAAGTACACTTAAAAAAATAATGCAGTCAATGAGTTATATAAACTTAAATATTTGTATTGATTTAACTTACCAATGTGAGTCAAAGATGTTCAACTTAGACTTTTAAGTTATAAGAGAGAGAGAGAGAGAGAGAGAGGAGGGAGAGGGGGAGAGAAAGAGAGAGGTTGAGGAGAGGGAGGAGAAAAAGAGAAAAAGAGGAGGAGGAGAGAAAGGTGAGAGGGAGAGAGAGAAGAAAGGAGAGAGAGAGAAGAGATAGAAAGAAGATGAAGAAGAGACAGAGAAAACAAGAAGAAGAGGTAGAGAGAAGAAGAGAGAGAGAGAAGAAGAGACAGAAAGAAGAAGAAGAAATAGAAGAAGGATAGAAAGAAGAAGTAGTAGTAGAAGAGGTAGAGAGAAGACGAGAGAGAGAGAAGAAGAGACAGAAAGAAGAAGAAGAAATAGAGAGAAGGATAGAAAGAAGAAGAAGTAGTAGAAGAGGTAGATAGAAGAAGAGGTAGAGAGAAGAAGAGATTGAGAGAAGAAGGATAGAGAGAAGAAGTAGTAGTAGAAGAGGTAGAGAGAAGAAGAGATAGAGAAGAAGAGATTGAGAGAAGAAGAGGTAGAGAGAAGAAGAGATAGAGAAGAAGAGAGAGAAGAAGAGATTGAGAGAAGAAGAGGTAGAGAGAAGAAGAGAGAGAGAAGAAGAGATTGAGAGAAGAAGAGGTAGAGAGAAGAAGAGATAGAGAAGAAGAGAGAGAAGAAGAGATTGAGAGAAGAAGAGGTAGAGAGAAGAAGAGAGAGAGAAGAAGAGATTGAGAGAAGAAGAGGTAGAGAGAAGAAGAGATAGAGAAGAAGAGAGAGAAGAAGAGATTGAGAGAAGAAGAGGTAGAGAGAAGAAGAGGTAGAGAGAAGAAGGATAGAAAGAAGAAGTAGTAGTAGAAGAGGTAGAGAGAAGAAGAAGAGAAAGAGAGAAGAGGAAGAGGTAGAGAGAAGAAGGATAGAAAGAAGAAGTAGTAGTAGAAGAGGTAGAGAGAAGAAGAGATAGAGAGAAGAAGAGATAGAGAGAAGAAGAGGTAGAGAGAAGAAGAAGAGAGAGAAGAAGAGATTGAGAGAAGAGGAGATAGAGAGAGAGAGAGAAAGAAGAAGAAATAGAAGAAGAAGGATAGAAAGAAGTAGTAGTAGAATAAGAAGAGGTAGAGAGAAGAAGAGAGAGAAAAGTAGAAAAGAAGAAGGGAGAGAGACAGACACGCAGATAGAGAGGAGAGTAAGAGGGGGATAGAGGGTTAAAGGAGTGAGAGAAAAGGAATAACAGACAACTCACAAACATAAGTTGAACTGACATAAAACTTTAAGGCAGAAATTGTACTTATATTTTGAAGTTAAACTGCTTTATATACAGTATATTTTTTACAGTGTAGGTACTGTTGAGCTCTCCAAACACATTTAGGCTGCAGTGACTTAAGAATATAATAAAGTGAAACTGGAGTGGACCCCCCAAGCACAGCCAATCAGAGCACAGCTTTTGGCTTCTATGTGAGATTTAAATGCTTTTATTACTCGTTTCAGACAAAATGGATGTTTTGGTGGAAACAACTATTGCCACCAAAAATCCTATTTACAACCAAAAAAAAAGTCAGTTAGCTATGTTTTAAGGTGAGAGACTACAGGTAAGATTTTTTCCCTCTCCATTTTCTGTTTCATTTGATCAGTTTGGTCTCTCAGTGTACAAGGCTTTCATTTGGAACAACAAAAGAGTCCAATCTGCTTTTGAAGATGTTTTGGAAATTGATATTCAAACGCTATTTCTCAAAATGCATCGTCGTTCTTTGTCAATATCAGCCCCTGAAGTGGCTCCTACACACACACCATGTATACTTACATGTATTTATAAATGTACATTTTTGTGTTAAAGTGCAAATAAGGACTGGATTACATAAGATTTATTTTCCTTTTGTTCCTTTTGGTCATATTAAATATAAAATAACTGTACTATGATCATAACGCAATGAGGAAATAAACAATGGAATTAAATGACATTTTTTTGTCTCAAAATAACATTTATTCATCAAGTCATGCCAGATTTTACATCTTTAGGTTCTGATTAATTTTATTAACTTGGAAAACTCCAGACTCAACTCTGCACCAGCTGTTGTATATAATAATACAGAGAGATACAAGCTTGGATTCTCCAGGCTATTATTTACTGGATTGTATTTCAAATTAACAATCCCGCTGCCTGTTGAAGTCTTTTGCCTTGGGACACAATGATAATTTGCTTTAAAGTGTGCAAATGTTTTCCCATTTAACCAAGCCTTGATAAACTTTTAACATTTTACAGAATCAAATCAAGATGGCCGCAAATGCATCATACATTTATTCTTAGCAAACCATGCATGATATGATAGTTGGCATAATCACTACTACAAAACTAGTTTAATTGCCAGGTTATGTATTTTTTGTGGAGTTAGCATGTTTCTACCAAATCTGCTTTCTTCATAGGACTTTCTTGTTCCCCAGCAGCATAACAAATCTCCAGCGAGGCCCAGACCAGGATTCTGGCTCTAAATCTGTCGTCGCCCCACTGCTCCTGACAGACTGTTCAGCTGCAAGAAGCTCCTCACAAAGCCAGAAAAATTTGCATTTATTGTTAAACGCTGACACGGCTGATTTCACAAGTAGGAATGTAAAAGTGTGTCTTGGAAACATCTTTTAACAAACAGTAGAGTGAAACTGGAGTAGACCACCCAAGCAGAGTCAATCAGAGCGCTGCTTTATACGTCACTGTTCAATTGTTCAGCACGCAGTGGTCTGATTTTGACCCAAACTGGTGCATTTACAACATGTATTTAAAAGGCAAATTTACTCATCATTACATCCAAGAATTCAGGTATCCGTCTTAAAGGTGCACTGCCGCAGTTTTTTTGTTTTTTTCCAAAAGTAAACTAGTTTTTGTTATTAAGATGTCTTTGTTACAGTAAATAAATAAAAATCTGTGTTTTTGCATTGAACAGGCTTGCATGATCACACAGTTTGTTTCACAGAAAACCGGTTCATTTGGCTGATTATTCATAGCTTAAAGGTGCACTGTGGAACTGTCAGGAGGTGAAAAGTCAAGACAATTCAGTAGAATTAGAAAGTTAAAGCCATACTTTGGGAATTTCTGAATGGAGATTAATATATTTTATACCACAATATTAAAAAAATCAGCATAAGCAACCTTTTTTTTATGGAAACAAACATAAGCGGCCCTCTTCCAAGTCAAATAAGAAAAAGAGTCATTTTGTGGGCGAGCCTGCTCAAAGTACAAACAAAGTAAAGGACATATACATGACAAAAACATACATTTATTCAAGATTATTTTTGGTTTTGCAATGCACCTTTAAAATGTATTTGTTTCCATTCAGAAAGACCAAAGTATGGTTTTCATGTTCTAATTCTACTGAATTGTGTAGATGAGTTTTCACTTCCAGAAAGTTACACAGTGCACCTTTAAAGGAACACATATTTATTTAGGAAAAGTCTATATTTCTGTTAATCAGTAATTTATGTTTTCTTCATTGTAAAACACAAAATGTATATCTAAAATGGTTGGAAATAGAAAAAGGTTCATTGACTTATTGTTCAAAACTGCAAAACTCATAAGTCCTGTTTTAACAGATTTTAAAGAACAAATTTGTATTGCTAGAGTCACTACTTGAACCTTGCATGTTATAATCAGATTAATACAGTATAAAAAAAATAAAGATGTCAATATAAAGTCACAAGTAAATGTAAACAGGTGGGCGGCGATAAGTGATAGGTGAAAACAAGAATTTGTAGGTAGGTGGGTTTTGAACACATGTGGGATGGTTTTCATTCATTCATTCATTTTCTAACCGCTTAATCCCGTTAGGGGTCGCGGGTGACTGGAGCCAATCCCAGTGACTTTGGGCCTTAGGCGGGAACACCCTGAACAGTGGCCAACTCGTCTCAGAGTTAGACAGACAAACATTCACTCTCTCAGTCACTCACTAAGGGAAATTTACAGTGATGCCCAATTAACCTAAACATGCATGTTTTTGGAGGTGGGAGGAAACCGGAGAACCCGGAGAAAACCCACGGTGACACGGGAGAACATGCAAACTCCACCCAGAGAGATCGTGAGATGTTATATGGTTCGACCCGGGAGTCGAACCCACGACCTCCTTATTGGGAAGCCAGAGATCTAACCACTTGGCTACAGTGCATGGTTTTATGTAATGAAAAGAGAAAAAAGCTTTATAATATAATTTTTATTTTATTTGAAAGCAAGATTACTCAAACACGCATGAATAATCAACGCAGATATAACTTTGGAGTAATTAGAATAATGTCAGCTAGAATTCAAACTCAGACTAATAACGTCGCCTTTAACAACACACACAAATCATGTATTCCAGATAAACCTTGGAAAAATATATACTTTTAGTGAGATTCATGGTAACGGAGAGTTACAGCTCTGGGTTCCCAATGAGGAGATTCTAGGTTTGATTCTGAGGTCAGTTTGCATGTTCTCCCTGTGGTGTCTTGGGTTCTTTTCTCAAAAAAATGCATGTATTGGTCAACTTGCAACACAGTAAATTCCCATATGAATGAATGAGAGAGTGAATAATTGTCTGTCTCTGTGTAAACCCTGTGATGAGTTATGCAATCTGATTTCCTCTCAGATTAGCAAAGTGCTGAGGTCAGGGTGAACGTGGGCTTATCCCTGACAGAGGAGGCAGGGCTGTTTGGCGTCTGAGCATCTCTCTCTACACACCAAACAACGACAACAAAAAAAATCTAATTCACATGAACATTTAGCTTTTAAAGAGCTTAGAATAACCACTTTATCACAAGCCAGCAAAACAGCAGCTTTTTGAGAGCAGGGTTTAACAGAGAGATCTAAAATGTAATCCTTTTACACAGCACTTAAAACAACAAAAGGCTCCAGTTTTCTAATTACAAACCCGATTAAAACTGCAGACATCAATCAACTCTGTCTGCTGTGTGTGTACTCATTCACACTAACTCAAAAGGGCTTGTATTAATAAATGTGTCCTTATCATACTGGTGACGATCTGAACACATTTTTTATTCTGTTTACTTCTCAGTTATTGTATAATGTAGCTACATTTGATAAGGCTCATATTGTTCTTAAGCAAAAGCAGAGATGGCAAAAATTACTCACATAAAAATACTGTAACTTTGCCTTAAACGACTTTGGCAAAAGTAAAAGCTGCTGAATGGTGATGGGTGTATCGATACCGAAGTATCGATCAGTGTTGGGTAAGTACTGTAAAATTGTAATACATATATATACTAGTTACAGGGAGAAAAATGTATTACATTTGTATTAGAATATTACTGTCTCAAAAATGGTACTGAGTTACACCACTGTGAGTTACTTTAAGCTACTTTGAGCTAATCACTCATTTGTTAAGACATTGTACAACACTAATCCTTTTACTTTTACACTTGATTACTGCTAAGATCAAGTACTGTATTTTCTTGAGTATCTGTACTTTAAGCCTGTCACTTTCTACTCCCTACATCAGTAGTTATTTTATGAGCAATTATTTTCCTCTTAATCCCAGATCAGACCTGCTGTGCCACCGTGAATAGCTAAAATTTTATATTTTTATTTATCAAAAATATGTATATTTAAGTATACTACACTACACTCTACAAAATGAATTAATCTTGTTAATTCTGGATTTTAACCACCTATGAAATCAATTTATATTTTATTATTCATTTACCTAATATTACTTGTTTGATCTCAATTAATACATAATGTAAATTTTTTGTCATTTAAATTTTTTTTAAGGCATCTCTTTTTTTATCAGAAAGTTCACATCAAGCAGCTAAACCTGTTCTTTGAAATTAAGACCTAGGCTGTGAAATAACTTTTTATTTTTCTTTAGTAAAGTTAATCTTGGTTTGTAGTATCGATAGTTTTGTATTGTTGTTCTTATTACCCAAAATTGTACTTTTATACGACTTACCCATCTTACTACTGATCACTTTATCGTGTGTCACAAGTTATCCTCAGAGTTCAGTTATCCTCAGAGAGCTAACCACGTCAGTATGACGTGGTTAGCTCTTGTTGTGAACAATTTGGAGCCACGCACTGCATTAGGTAAGTGAGCAAAGCATGTGGACTGATGCAAAAAGCTTAAAATTATAATATTTCTGATTGTTATTGGTTTGAGATGTTTTGAAATTTTTGTTGGACTAAAATAATATTGTATGTGTAGTGTTTTTGTAGCATCTTCTCACTCGTTTCAATAGAAATGTTGCTCCTTAGCAATAATATTTATTGGGTTTGGCAAAAAACGTATCTATGCGTATGAAGAATATCTCAAAGTATTATATGAAAGTTTTACATGTCTATTTTAATTTATAATATTAATTTTTAGCTCCAGGAACTTACACATGAAACTGCATTGTAGTGTGAGGCAGGCTTTATAATGAATTATTTAGAATGGATCTGACTAATGTGGTAAGTAGATAATTGTTAGAGATAAGAAATATTTGAATATTTGAAAATGTAAAAAATAAAAAGTCTTTACGATTTTGTTTCTGCTCACATAAAGTACAGACGCCATCAAAAACACACCTAGGTTAAAAAGCGTCTAAAATACTTACTTCTTTTCTGTTCTAATATTTCTTCAACATGTGAATTTGACAAGGACACGGTTGTTTAATTAAGACGTGACGAACAAACCATAAACTTTTTAATTTCTGTGTCTGTTTTGAAATCTGTAAAAGCCTAAAAGCTCCACAGGTGAAACTTTAATTTGATCAGTGATTAAAAGGACAGCTGGTGTGACTGACTGATTGATTTATTCTTATAAACAGTAAAGATTAAGAGGATGACAGATCAGCATTTGCTTACACAGCGCCTGCAGCTAATCCTCACACACCCCGGGCTCACTCCTCGCTCCAGGGAAAAAGGTCCAAGACTTCACAGGACACCGGGCAGAAGACACGTGAAGTGACCCTCCCGAATCTACAACTATTGTGCAAATCAGACGACACGAGGGGCAAGTTGAATCTGGTTTTGGACTGAAATGGGAGACCACCACAGCCAAATGTTTGCTCTGGGACGCTCCGAAGACGTCACTGGACTGAACCCAGGCAGGACAGGTGAGCAAGTTGTGTTTTTTTTTTTTTTACTTTTTGTTTAGACTGTGTGCTCTGGATGGATGGAATTGGATCTGGTTGCTATGGTAACGAGTTATCTTTTGTTGCTAAGCTTGACTATACTGTATAAGGTAGATATAATGGGCTAAACGCACACACAAATACAAAAACATACAGGCAAAAAAATCAAAAGCACGCATGCAAATTTAAAAGTGCAAATTGAAAACAGCAATTTCTAAAGCACAGACGAAAATTCAAAACAACAGAATCACAAAAACACAAATGTAGCTGCAAAAATACGCATGCGGATTTGAAAAAAAAGAAAAAAAATCACACAAAAAAAATGCCCACACAAATTCAAAAACACAAAAAACAAACAAATGCAAATACACATTAAAAAAACACAATCTCAAAAATACAAATGCAAATAAAAAAAAATCTAATTCAAGAATACACACAAATTTAAAAACATATATGCAAAAATAAAAACACGTATGTAGATTTAAAAAAAGTCAGTCAAATTCAAAATTACACATTGACAAACGCAAATACAAATTCAAAAACACTCACGATGCAGATAAAAAAAATACTAAAATTGAAAAAACACAAATTTAAAAACACAAACGCAAAAAACCCCACAAATTAAAAAAAACACGCATGCACATTTGAAAAAACTCAAAACACAAACGCAAAAAAAAACCCAACACAATTTCAAAAACACAAACACAACAAAATAATTATTCAAAAACATAAATCAAAAACTCAAACGTAAAAAAGTCAAAAACTCAAACGTAAATTTAAAAAATCATATTTAAGAACACATTTGCACAATTAAAAACATGCATACAGATAAAAAAAGTCACTCAAGTTCAAAATTACACATTGAAAAACGCAAATTCAAAAACACAAATTTAAAAACACAAAGGAAAAAAAAAAAAACCTCGCAAATGCACATTCAAAAACACAAATGCCAATTTAAAAATAAATCAAATTTAAGAACACATATGCAAAAGCAAAAACACGCATGCAGATAAAAAAATCTGTAAAATTGAAAAACACAAATTTATAAACACTAACAGATTAAAAAACACAAATTAAAAAACACACATGCACATATGAAAACACTCAAAACACAAATGCAAAAAAAAAAAAAAAAATACAAACGTAAATTCAAAAACACAAACACAACAAAATAATTATTCAAAAACACAATGCAACTTTAAAAAGTCATATTTAAGAACACACAAATTTAAAAACACATTTGCACAATTAAAAACATGCATACAGATAAAAAAAGTCAGTCAAGTTCAAAATTACACATTGAAAAACACAAATACAAATTCAAAAACACTCATGATGCAGATAAAAAAAAATACTAAAATTGAAAAACCCAAATTCAAAAACACAAATTTAAAAACACAAACGCAAATTTGAAAAAAAATAAACCAAATTTAAGAACACATATGCAAAAGCAAAAACACGCATGCAGGTTTAAAAATAAATATCACATTCAAAATACAGATAAAAAACCACAAATACAAATAAAAAAACATGCATGATATGAAAACACACAATTTCAAAGACACAAAATTACAAACACAAATTCAGAAACACATTCGCAAATTCAAAAACCCTCATGCACATTTGAAAAAACACAAACAATCCGTGTATGTTATTTCTGTTTTAATTTTTGACAAAAACAAAGCACGGATTCTTCATTTCAAGAGTAAATTTAAAGTTTTTATGAACACACTGTCAAAACATAAAAAAGAAAAAAAAAAGAAACAAGGTTTGTTATTTTTATTTTGATTGTGATATGAATAAAAAAAACAAAGAAAACTCAAAAGCACAAACACACAAATGTAAAAGCCTCTGTTGTTACGCACAGGTCCAGTCCTGTTGTCGAAGGCTCCTGTTCTTCTGTGTAAAGTTTGCTCCGACTCCAGCAGCGGGAAACACTACGGCATCTACGCCTGCAACGGCTGCAGCGGCTTCTTCAAACGCAGCGTCCGCAGGAAACTCATCTACAGGTTTGACTTATAGCTTTTTTTATAAAGCTGTGCTTTCAATGTAGTTTAGCCCTGGTCGTGAACTGTCTCTAACTTTTGACAGACTTTCATTGTGGCTTATCTTTATTTTTCTTGTAATAAGACAGTTGTAATAAGCTAGGTGCTCATTTACCTGACAGTTTTGGCGACAGGACTTCCGCCTTCGTCAGAGGTGTAGTCCTGCCGCCGAAACTGTCAGGTAAATGAGCACCTAGCTTATTACAACTGTCTTATTACAAGAAAAATAAAGATAAACTAAAAAGAAGAAAGGAATTTTCCAAATATTTAATTGTGACTGTTTCGTGCAGGTGTCACGCAGGAACAGGGAAGTGTCTCGTGGACAAAGCTCACAGGAACCAGTGTCAGGCGTGTAGACTGAAGAGATGTCTGCAGGCCGGAATGAACAAAGATGGTGAGCTAAAACACAATTGTACAGTTTTTCCAGCTTTTACAATGTAGCTTCCTCACGAGAAGCATACTTGGATTTGTGTTTTGCGTCATCCACATCCAGTTTAACACAAACACTTTAGCCTGTATATATATTACCACCTTGTGATGTAATTTGTGTGTTTTCAGAAAAACATTCACTAGATATACTGTATAATAATTTTAATACTTTCAGCCTTTTTCCTGACTTTGACAATAGGTACAACTATTGTTTTATGCTAATCTAAGCAGCTTCACTTCTCAGTTGAACAGAAAATGAAAGGAAAACATTACAAAAAGCTATTAACTTATGGTTATTCTAGTTTAATAAATTGAGGCTAAAATAAATGCTGACTTTAAAACTTCCTAAAAAGCTTTGGAGACATAGAAAGCCTAACAATCCAGCATTACTCAAATATTTTTGAATTAAATTAAGCACAACTTAGGGGATGTTATGGATAAGATATAAACATACTAACATGGCTAACAGCTCACACGTAATTTTGACATAATATAGGACCCTCTCTAATATATGTAGATAAGTAAATGCCAATTACTTATTGACATTTTGCAGCTTAGAAATAGAAAGAGGTCCATTTACTTCATGTGATAAGCCCCGCCTTTGCAGTATAAGATTTTAATGTAACAAACAAGTTTTAAAGTTGTAATTTTTTATTGTAAAGACTATTTTGAACCACACATAGCCTACTGTACAATGAATAATGAACACAAGTAAGTACAGCCAAGTGGGCGGAGATATGTGGTAGGTGAGGACAGGGTTTTTCTGAGCACTCAATCATCAGCTGCAGGATATTTTACACAATAGATCTCCTTTAATTTGTGATGAAGTCTTCATTTTTTTGGAGTAATATAAACTAAACCCTATTAATTATTCTAATGTGGTGTTGTTGTGTGTCAGCTGTCCAGAACGAGCGCCAGCCTCGCAGTTTGGCTCAGGTCGGTCTGGGCCCCGTCGCCGTGGAAACCGAACGGGAACACACCACCACCACCGCTGCCGTCGCCTCTTCCTCCTCCTCGCCCAGCTCCTCGCCCACGGCCTCGCCCACCGCCTCACCCAGCTCCCGTCACAGCTCCTCCCCCAGCAGCAGCCAGCGCCAGACTCACCGCTTCATGGTCAGTCTGCTCACCGCCGAGACCTGCGCCAAGCTGGAGGACGAGGACGGTGAGATATACAGACACAAATGCTGACGACTTGCAGTAATATTGTTCATTCAGGACATTAAAGTGAAGCTAATGCCCCTATTTCAAACTAAACTCTGCCGTAAATGTCACAGGCCTAATTGAAAACATAAAAAGATATTCACCTTATTCCATCTATACTCAACAAAAATATAAACGCAACACTTTTGTTTTTGCTCCCATTTTTCATGAGATGGACTTGAAGATCTAAAATTCATTTCAGATACACAATATTTTTTATTTATTTAATTAATTAATTAATTAATTAATATATATAAGCGCTGTATAAATAGACCATTTGCCATTTAAATAGACCATTTAAAAAAAAACATCGAAAATGATGCTATAAATGTAACACTGTAACATATTGACTCATATATTCCTAAGAAATTGTACAGTAAACTTTATATATCTCACCATTTGTACTTAAGACACTATCACACAGTACAACTGGAAGCAAACAATTTAACATATTGACTCAAATACGTCAAAAAAAAAAAAAACAAACAAACAAAAAAAACACAGATATTTTTTGTTAAAGGTTGTATGGAGGATTTTCAAAAATTATTTGTTGTCAGTCTTGGTCAAAAACAGTTGCATAGATTTGTACCAGCCTTGTACTTATGCTAAGCAAAAAAATAATTATAAAAATATATAAAGTGTGTACATGATAAATCCAGTAAAACATTGACCAATAGATAACGAGGTACCTCGTTATCTATTGGCCTTTTAACTTGTCAAGCAAACCCTCAGTGTTCCTAAGTAACTCATTGGCCCAGTTGCAGTGAAGGGCGTGGCCCTGGGAGGAGAAACACATGTGCATCATTTGAAAAACAGCAAGCAGCTGTTGGGTTTGAAAAATCCTCCATACAACCTTTAATATCACCCAGCCCTACACTGAACACACAAAGAGTTAGTTTAACTTGTATAACTTTGCTTCTCTTAGGGGAGGACAACCACATTGACGTGACTTCTCATGACGCTGAGACCGACTCCAGCTGCTCTGTCCGTGTGTCTCCGTTCACTCCGGGTCCAGAGAACATCTACGAGACCTCGGCCCGGCTGCTCTTTATGTCTGTGAAGTGGGCCAAAAACCTGCCTGTGTTTTCACTGCTGCCGTTTAGAGACCAGGTAAAGGGGCTTCTCTTTTATCTAGCTCTAAAGATAATAATTTAAATTCATTTAAAACCAATCTTAAAGTGAACCCTGGATATAATCACATGTTTATCCTAAAACACTTATAATATCATCACTTATATAAATACAGGACAAATACCTTGGAAGTATTTGTAGTTTTATTAAAATAGTGTTAAGAAGAAATGACATGGAAGCTGCCATTATGCTGCGGTTATAACATAAAATAGTGTTGTTAAGGTAACAGGCAGTAACATGAATTCCTGGTTTAAACCTTGTCAGTTTGAGCCAAAGTTTGGCCATATAGAGGAAGATAATGTGGAATTTAGTGACACTGAAGATACTCGAGAGGAAGAGGCAAGAACTGGACACTGTCAGTGGTGTTATTGTGGAAACTGTTCACCGATGAAATTGTGGGAGTAACCATGGCAACACTATTTTATGTCATCAACCAAAATGGCGGCTCCCAGTGGCTTAAAAACAACATAAACAATGACAATTTAATAAAAAATAGTAAGCAGTTATATATTTGTTTGTAATTAATTTTAATAAGCATGACCAGTACTAGTGTTTTAGCCAGATTTGTCTTCATATCCAGGGTTCCCTTTAAATCACTTCTGTCCCTCTGGAGCCTACTATCTGCACAAATAAACCCTTCATCTCAAACGCTGCAGGTGATTTTACTGGAGGAAGCGTGGAGCCAGCTGTTCCTGCTCTGTGCGCTTCAGTGGTCTCTGCCTCTGGACTCATGCCCGCTCTTCTCTCTTCACGACCCTCCTCCCGCACCTCAGAGTAAAAGCAGACGTCCCGCCGCCGACCTGCGCCTGCTGGAGGACACTTTTCACCGCTTCAAGACTCTGGTGGTTGACCCCACGGAGTTTGCGTGTCTGAAAGCTGTTGTGCTCTTCAAACCAGGTCAGCAGACATTACACACGAGATTGTTTAATGTATTTATGCATTTATAAACACCCAAATGTCTTTTGATTGAGTATTTGTAAAGTCTTTGGCATGTTGTTTGAGAAAACCACTCAAAACGTACTGTTTACGGCCTGATCTTACAGTAATTTTTCATTTTAGACTGAGGTAGTAAAAAACCTCATAGAAATAACATGAACAGGAAGGGGACATGTTGGTAAAATGCACTGCAAAAACTATAAATGTTGAAGTGACTTGGATTCAGAATTTTAATCCAGATTTGAGCTGTTTTTACTGGATAAGATTTAATTGATTATGTAATGTAGAAAATGTCACTGGTTTCAAGACATTTTAACCGATTATAAGAGAATTTGGCTTAAAATAAGAACAAAAATGGGCCAATGGGGTAAGAACAGTTTTCTTGACCCAATTATGTTGCTCATATAAGAAGCAATGTCTTGAAATCAATTTGAAACACTTTGAAACAAAGAAAATAATCTATGTCTCTACAATAAAACAAGGTTAAATTAATCAAAAGGCTTGAAATTAGGGTTCAAATCTTCAAATCAAGCTACTTTAACATTTTTGAACACAAACAAGTCGACCGAGTCAACTCACAGAATGCCATTGGCTCTGTGCAGTTATCTTGTTTTCGTTCAAAATAGTACATCCTGTACATACAAGCATTTCCTGTCCAATGCTTTTCAATGAAGTTTTCACTACATCAGTTTAAAACAAATAAATACTCTTTAGATCAGACAGTTGTGGTGAATGTTACAAGGACTTTACATATTGGAGGAATATTTCACCAGAGACACTTGTGTGTTTAAAAAGAGATGTGATTGTGTCTAATGCTAACGCTAACAGGAAGTGGTCGTATGTATAGAAGTTAGCTATTTTGAACGTACACAAGCCAACTGAAGTTCCGTGCACACAGCCAATTGGCCTGTTTGTTTTTTTTTTGTTCAAAACTAATCATTGTAAAATTTACAGTTTTTGTAGGAAATCATCGGCTGTGTGCACGGAATGTCAGTTGGCTTGTTTATATTCAAAATAGCTAACTTCTGTAGTTATGAGTATTTCCTGTTAGTGTTAGCATTTAGACACAAACATGTCTCTGTATTGACCCTATTTTGTCCCGCCCACTTGGCTTGGAAATGCACTTCCTGTTTAGCTCTGTTAAGGTAGCTAACGTGTTTGTTTGTCTGTCTTGTGGGGCAATTTTAATTAAATATAATGACAGTTAAAATAAACCCATCGACTGAAATCTACAGGCTAAATGCAGCTAAAACAGGAAGTGCATGTCCTAGAAAAGTGGGCGGGACAAAATAGGGTCAATAAACAACCAAGAGTCCTTAAGTGACATTTTCATTCACAACTCACTTTTTATTGCCTGATTTATAAGTATTTATTTATTTTAGACTGATGTTGTAAAAACTAATTGAACAGGAAATGCTCAATACAGAAGTTTGCTATTTTGAATATAAACAAGCCAACTGACGTTCTGTGCGCAGAGCCTATTCTGAATTTTTGAGTAATCACAAATAAAAATAGACATTGATGGAGACAGATGGTTAAAAGTGAAAAGAGAGATTTTCTGAGCACTCGAGCATCAGCTGCAAGACAATACAGGATTACTCAAACAATCAGTGACGTCAGTGATAAGAGAACACTGTTATGTCATGGTTAAAAACTCAGAAGTGGATTTACATAATACCCTAGGACCCTTTAACTTACTCTTTTTCTCTCAGATGCTCAGAGCCTCAAAGATCCTGAAAAAGTGGAGAACCTTCAGGACCAATCCCTGGTGTTACTGAGTCAGCACATTCACTCTGTGTATCCCAGTCAGAGCGGCAGGTACGCCAACTACATCATACTGAATGTAAAAACACATAACGATAGTAGTCCATACCTACTCTCTTATTCTGACAGGTTTGGGAGATTGCTGCTTCTGCTTCCGTCTCTTCACTTTGTCACTTCTCGGCAAATAGAGCAGCTTTTCTTCTCCAGGACGATTGGAGGCACACCTATGGAAAAACTACTGTGTGACATGTTCAAAAACTAAAGCTTAATGTCTGTGTTAAACTGAAACAGAAGAGAGAAGTCTGGAGCTCTGTGTTCTTGTTTGATATTATTATATAAAATAAATCCAGTGTAATTTATTAAGTTATGACTTTGTTATTGTGGTGTTGTATTATCTTTACTAATAAAACTGAATTTGCTCATGATTTTGGATTTTGTATGGTATTGACCAGGGATTTCCAAACTATGGTCCAGGGGCTAAGTGTGACTCCTGGACTAAAGTTTGTTGGCACTAAGGCTGATAAAAATGCTCGAATAAACTGAAGTAATGCTTTTTACTGTATAACTGGAAACAAAGTTTGGTATCATAACCTGATTATTATTTTGATGGGACACAGACCTAAAACTAAAGTCATTGTCTCATTAAAACTTCAGCTGATGAAAAATGTTGAAAGATTCACATCAGATTTCATGTAGTCTGTAGCCCCTGCATGTTTCAAAATACAACCTTAGGTTTAAAACATTTGGACGCCTCTGGTGTAGACCTTTTTGTAGTCCTGTTTGCATAAGCACAAGCTTTATTAATTCAGCCAAGACACTGTAGATGGAGAAAAAAAATTACATTTAGTTGTATAACTGACTGCACTGATCACTTATTCTGGTTTACTGTTGATGATCATCTTGTAAAATGTATTCATATAAAACAAAACAACATTTTATTAGCAAACATTGCTAAAAGGTCACATGTTTTGGATCTGTTTTGATGATTAGATAGAGACGCTTTTTTTAATTTCAGTTTGCTGACATATTACAATCACAAAAAATATCTCATTTGGTATTGACTAAGCCTACGACATTCGGTTGGCTTTGATACAAACAAACAAACAAACAAACAAACAAACAACAAACAAAACAACAAACAAGCAAGCAAACAACTGACTTAAGGCTTGGAAGTAGCTACCACTAACACTAAGTACATCCCATAAAAAGAAAGTTTTGTGGTGCTAAAAGGTCATTTATAGTTGCAATGTCCCGTATAAATCTATAAATTACTTAAAAATATATAAAATGCAGCATCTCCATTCATTTGAATGTTTACAAGTGAATGTTTCAGTATTGAACAGCAGAGGGCGACACTGAGCAAAGACCAGCGCCCAGCAAGAAGAAGAGAAAAAACCCGGAAGAGACTGGAAGCTGTTTATTTATTAGCTTATGACATATTATTTACTCTTTCGTTGTATTTTAGCTCTTCCATAGAATAAGAGCTACATAATAATTTATCAGCTTTCAACTATGTCAAAATAACTCTCTTTTCGAGTAGAAGCAGCTAGCTAAAGTTCTCGGGCTAACTGTTAGCTTGGGGCTAAAAACACAGACATGTTCAGCCGGTGGTCCTCGGCAGGTTACGAGCCCCTGCAGCAGAGAGACACCCCGGACTGTTTGTGTCGGACCCGCACAGAGGACTGTCCTTCGACCACCTGCCCAAAGTCTCTCAGGACGAGTACACTGGTAAAATAATGTTTGTTTTGTGATCACAGCCTCACGTGACCAGTTATTATGTATTGATGCTATTATTTTGTGATAGTACCTTGAAGTTGTCCATATTTTTCTATTTTTTACATGGTTGAGTGTGATAGTCATAATAGAGAGAATAGGGAATTAAAAAGCAAAGTTTTGGCATTAATTTATACTTTGGGAATACTTATTGCTTCATATTATGGTTGATAAGACTTTTGCCTCCATTATAATGTGCAATTGTGAACATTTTAGCATTTTAAATAGACTTACACAGTTTAGTTTGTTCTCTTTTTCTTTATAATTTCTAATGTTCCCTTTTGGTCTTGCTTCAGATGCTTCCCAGGGTTGGCTCTCTTGGATCTGTCACCTCATAGTAATTTCCCTGGTCTACATTTTAACTTTTATAACATTTCCTATATCTGGATGGTTTGTCTTTAAGGTAAGATCAGGTTAATGTCATGCTTTGTCATCCTCTGTTTACAAACTAGTAATAAATGTGAAAGTAAATGTGTATATTTTCTCGCAGACTGTGCCTAACTATGAGAAATTGTGGTGTTTCGTCTGGGTCGCATTTGTCGGCCCAAAGGTCCTGGTGTTGTCTTAGTTCTTCCGCTCATTGACCAGTGGCAGAGAGTCGACCTCCGCACCAGAGCTTTCAACACTCCACCCTGTCAGGTAACATCTGCTGCAGCTATGGACAAATGTGACACTCTTATAGTTCATTTGTGTTTATAGATATAACATTTGTATTGGACTCTCAATGCTTTGTGCAGGTGAGGACGTTGGATGGCGGTCTGCTGTTGGTTGGAGCAGATATCCAGTTCAGGATTTGGAACCCGGTCTTGTCTGTGGTGGCTGTGCAGGACCTGAATGCCTCCACACGTATGACTGCTCACAAGGCTCTGAGCTACAGTCTGTCGAAGAGGACAGTCAGAGAGATCCAGTGTGAGCGTATCAAACTGGGAGAGTATCTGTCGGTAAGCTCACATGACTGTATTTACTTTTAATGAATCGTATGTCTGGTTACTTTACTCACTGCTTTATATTTCCTGTGTAAAGATGGATATTAATGACATGACGAGGCCTTGGGGACTTGAGGTGGACAGGGTTGAACTTGTATTTGGTTCTTCTCTTCAAACTCCTGCAGAGGTGCCACAGGCGCCTCCACAAACGCCCCTCATTCTGCCTCCATCTGCCCCTGGAATGGAAGGTTTGCCCGGCCCCATTCAGCAGCTGGCCATGCACTTTCTCACTCAAAGCCTTTCTCAGCCAAAACAAGGTGTGTTCAAAGTCTATTGGGCTCTAATGTATATACAATGTAAATGTTATATAAGACACAGGTGTTTGTTTTCAGAGGACAGTGTCACTGTCACAGTGACAGACGAGCACAACTCTTCTCCTCACTCTGTGGAGGAGCTGCTCAGTGCTGTCAAACTGCTGCTCTCTGAGACTCTGGTGAGCCGGGTTCAGGCCTGTTTCCAGTTTTACGTCACGTCTGCGAATCAACAGCAGCACAGTTACTATGTGGATTTAAGACAAGGTCAGATACTCTGCTCAACATTAACAGAACTGTATGTGATAAGTAAGTGTGATGTTTGTGTTTTAGGCAGTGGCGCCGCTGGGACAGGGTCGTCTCCAAACCCTGACGTCACTCTGAGTCTGACAGACACTGACCTTCTGGCTCTCTTTGAGGGAACACTGAGGCCATTCGCTGCTTACAGCAGCGGCAGACTCCACATACAGGGAGACGTGAAAACTGCTATGAAATTAGAAGATGTCATTCAATTACTTAGGAAATAATGTTTTTTAGCTATTTATTATGGTTTTATTTTATCAGTATGTGAGTATTTAAATGACTGAAAGTTAATCAGATTTTGTTTGAAATAATGTGCACATTTGTAACATTTCATTTTCTTAATAAATGTATTCAAACACATTCTAATCGTTCTTTACCTTTTCTTCAGCATGTTTAATAAGCTGTAATGAAAGTTCAAAGTAAACATGGTTTGTGTCCATTTACCTTGAGGCTGTGCAGGGGGAGTCTCCTTGGACAGCCTCCTCCAGGACATGTCCCTGACTCAGAGCAGCTCAGCTCATTGTGTCCTCATCATGTCCCGGTGGAGTGTGTGGCGCTGCCCCTGATGAGGCCTCTGTCCCGGGCAGAAGAAGGGACCCCTCTGGGTGCTCGCTGCAGCAGCAGTTTGCCTGTGGTTCGACAGCCTTACTCAGAGAGTAGCAGCATCGTCCGGCCCTTCAATGAGATCCCAGGATTGTGGAAGAACGGAGCGGCTAATCTCTACAACTTCTGGAAACAAGATGGCTTCAAAAACCTTCATCGCATCATGGTGCAAAACTTCAACACGTTTGGGCCAATTTACAGGTATGAAGGCTTTACAAACCACACTTATCTGTGTTTTCCTTTTCTCCCAAAAAGATAAAATAACAGAACGCACCACCTCTTTATGAATCTCCATAGAGATGTGTAAGTTTTACACCGGAATATTACAGCCAGAAAAACAACAATTCCACAAAAACAAGAGGGATGAAGCACATTTTTGTGTCAATTTTGTAGAGATGGATTTTAGTGCAATGAAGTTTATTTTTTGTCTTAAATGTTGTAGCCCTCTTAAAAAAACAACTCAATTAATACAAAATAAAAGGCATTAAAACATGTTCACATAGGTACAAGAGCAGGGTAATTTACTTGGACAGTATTAATAGAAATGAGAGACTGCTTTGACTCTTTTGTGTGGACGGAGCTCTGTGACCCACACGGAGGGACATTAAAACATAACAACATACACTTCTGCTTTGAGAACACTGCACCCTCTCCGACAGCGCCGTGTTTCTTCAGTAACAAACCGTGGATTGACAAGGAAGCACCGAGAACTGCACTGAAGAAGCTGAGGAGAAAGATCAGGTGGGGCAAGGCTGTGCATCAGGAAAATGGAGCAGCAGTTGCATCTGGGCTGCGGAGGAATCTAAACACATCTTTGGCCCCCTACAAAGTGGATGAATGAATTCTACTCTCTACCTGAGATTTAATCAAAGACCAACCCATCGTCCCCTCACACAGCTGCATTTATTGTGAAGTTTGTGTGATGAATGACTGGGAGAGCTGTGTTGAAGACAAATTTCTGTTTTTATTCTGAAACAGACAAATAAAGTTCTATTCTATTCTATTCCCACTCCTTCAAGCTCGGACAAAGACCCACACTAACTCCTCGTTACACCTCTGCCTCAGGCCAACAGCTCACCACCCCCTACCTCAGCTCTGTCTGTCACAGCAGCCCAGGTGAGGAGAGAGCTGAAGAGTATTAAGACCTGGAAGGCACTTTAGGTCCTGTGCAGATGAACTGTGTGGAGTTATGGAGCGTGTCTTTAACATGAGCCTGAAGCTGAGGGTGGTACCACAGCTCTGGAAGACTCCTGCGTGGTACCTGTGCCGAAGACATCGCGCGCCAAAGGCCTCAGCAGCTTCAGGCCGGTGGCTCTCACGTCCCATCAGATGAAGACACTGGAGAGGCTGGTTCTGGTCCACTCAGTGTTGGATCCACTGTAGTTCGAGCATCGGCCTGGCATCAGAGTGGAGTACGCTTCATCTTCCTGCTGCTTCACTCTCTGTTCCACCTGAGAGGCCTGGCAGCACTGTGAGGAGTCTTCAACAGTATTCAGCCTCTGCTCCTGAGGGACGAGCTGGTGATGCCCTGGAGACTACCTCACAAACTGAAGCCTGTCATATTCTGCACTGTGCTCAGACAAATCAGCAACTTATTGTACATGAGACTAAAAACTATCATTATCATCTTGTTTGATTGCATGCATCTTTTTCCCTGCTGTTCTTGAACCGTTCTTTGCAACACTGGAACTTCCCCAGTGTGTAACAAAGAAAGAATATCTTATGTTAGTCTTTCCATTAATATAAATTCACCATTAAATACCTTATGTGTCAAAAAGCTTTTTTCTGCTTTCTCAAACATAACCCTGGGAATAAACTGCTCACAGTGTAATTCTCCTCCTGGAACAGAGCAGTTTTCCACAATAGTACAAATAATGAATCAGTCAATGTTATATTATATTATATATTATTATGTTATATTACAGCTATCACAGAGGCTTATATAAACAAACAGCTTTGACATGTGCCAAGAAACATGCAACTTTCCTTATCTCAAACCTTATGCAAGTGGTGACATGTTACGTCTATTGAAGAAGTTATTTTATAAACAGCGATGCTTTATAAGTGAAGGTCAAACTTTGTAAGACCGGCATGTATCTGACGAGCTGAAGTAACATTGTTCTGTTCTGTTTTCAGAGAAAAAATCGGCTACTACGAGAGTGTGAACATCATAAACCCAGAGGATGCTGCCATTCTTTTCAAAGCTGAGGGACACTATCCAAAGAGACTAAAAGTGGAGCCGTGGACAGCGTACAGAGACTTCAGGAACCGCAAATATGGAGTTCTGCTCAAGTGTGTGGTATTGATCAAAACATGTTTTCACACACAGCTGCTGCCAGTCAAAGTTTGGACATATTTAACTGTAGCTCAGTTCAATTACTGTCCTCTTTTCCCTTTAGCCTTTATGTAACATTTCTTTTCCAGCCTTTCTTGTCTTAAAATGTTCCTGTGCTAAACCAGAGCGGGCAATTATTTTACTTGAGGGTCATATTCAAACCATCAATAGTCGCCAACATTGCTATAACAAATTTTGACTGGGACAAACACTTTTCTTTGACAGATTATAGAAGACAAATAAAAGGTTTGCTCTACCGTAATAAGCACCTTTAAGCTTCGTCATGCATTTCTTTCTCAAAAACAGGGGTCTTATTGAAACAGGTCGCGGGCCCCATTTGACCCCGGGCCGCAGTTTGCCCTGGTCTGGTCTAAACTCTGTCTGGCTCTGTTTGTGTTACGTTGTGGTTTAATAGTTTTTTTGTCTTCAGGAGCGGAGAGGACTGGCGATCAAACCGTGTCATTCTGAACAAAGAGGTCATCGCTCCCAAAGTCCAGGAAAACTTCGTCCCGTTACTTGAAGAGGTGGGCCACGATTTTGTCGCCAGAGTTCAGAAAAAGATCAAGCGAAGCGGACAGAACAAGTGGACCACAGACTTGTCCCAGGAGCTCTTCAAATATGCACTGGAATGTAAGCTAACTGAATGATAAAGCTAACTGAGTCTGAATCAGTCATCCCTAGTCCTCTACAGATTTACCCAAAACCCCTGAAATGCAAAAATAAAAAAAAAATACTGTATGTATGTGTCTTATCTATGAGTAGGCTTGCATCTTTCCAAAATTGTCTTTTTTGGAGCCTAGATTAGGGCCTCCTTCTGCTTGTTTCCATAGAAATGTTGTTACTTTAACCATAAAATTTCACAGTGTGGCCTAAAATCCATACATCACCATAAATAATGTTTGAAAGGATGTTTTTTTTTCTGCCTGTTTTAATGAATTCTGCATCTAATTACAATTTTTCTGCAATAGAGGTTATGCACTGCCATAATTTTATTCCAAAAATGCTGAGCAACATTTAGAATGAGAGGCATTTCTTCAGTGTATTTCTTTGTTGTCGTGCAACGCTTGTCTGCTAACAACAGTTGATGATTTAGGACATTTTAACTGCAACAAACAGACTCAAAAACACCCTTTTTTAACAAGACAAAGATAATAAGTTTAACTGTGTGTGATTTCAATGTCTGATAAATGTGAGAGAAACTAAAGTCTTGTTGTTTATCTGCTTTGCTACAACTGTTGACTTGATTTTCTCTTTTTACATGTCAGTTACAAACCCAGTGCTCAGTAGACTTGTGGTGGGTTGAATTTGTTATCAAACTGTAGTTTATTTTTCCTGTTGTAGTTGTTATTGAACTCTTACAAGAGAAACGATGCATGAGAGTTAATGGAAAGAAAGGACATTTTCTCTTGTAATAGTTAATAAACAGATAAAACAGGAAAATAAACTACAGTTTGATAACAAATTAAACCCACAACAAGTCTACTTAGCATTGGTTTTGTAACTGACATGTAAAAAGAGAAAATCAAGTCAACAGTTGTAGCAAAGCAGATAAACAACAAGACTTTAGCTTCTCACATTTATCAGACATTGAAATCACACACAGTTGAACTTATTACCTTTTTCTTCTTAAAAAAGATGTCTTTGAGTCCGTTTGTCGCAGTTAAAATGTCCTAAATCATCAACTGTTGCCACGACAACAAAGAAATACATTGAAGAAATGCCACTCATTCTAAATGTTGATAAACATTTTTGGAATAATATGATAACCTCTATGGGCTGTGTGCACGGAAACAAACCAAAACAAGACAACTGCACTCAGCCAATTGTGATTAGATTTGTTTAAAATTCATATTAAATTGCACCCAAGAGAATTAACCAAAAGACTAAATTACAGGAAAATAACAGAAGATGATTACACAGATCTGAACTATAAGATCAACAATTATTATGCAGAAAACCACAGCATATTTTATAGTTTGTGAAGGAAATCATGATACAAATTATGATGCAGCCTTTTTAATTTGATAATTGCACTTTTTAAAACAGCTATATCAATTCAGTTTTGATTAATTGTAAAGCACAAGATTCTAAACAGATATACGTAATTATAAGAATACAGTTAAAAAGTCTGATTTCTGCTGTGTTTTTCAGCCGTGAGTGCGGTGCTGTACGGGGAACGCTTGGGTCTGATGCAGGACTACATAGACCCAGAGGTGCAGCACTTCATCGACTGCATCACCCTCATGTTTAAGACCACCGCGCCCATGCTCTACCTGCCCCCGGAGCTGCTCAGGAAACTGGGGTCCAAAGTGTGGAAGGACCACGTGGGCGCCTGGGACGGCATCTTCAACCAAGGTGTGTCTGCTTCTCTACAAAACTTAAATCATTATCGCTATTTTTGGATTATAAGCACCTACTCTTTCACAAACTTTGAACCCTGCAGTCTATCTGTTCAGCTAAATTATAGATGGCAAGTAACAAAGTATTTTTACTCAAGTACTGCACTTAAAGAGCGTATGACAGGTTTGAACGTTTTTCAAATTTTTATATAGTTTGGTAGATTAATACCTGTTGTAATTATAAATGTGAAAAAAATACGTTGAAAAAAAACAGGAAGTAGAGCAGAGTTCTAAACTGATGACATCACACTAGGGAGACAAAGACATTTTCAATTTTCTCACAAGAAACAGATTTTTATGTCCCTGTAAACACACATTTAATGAAAAAAGTGAGTTCTATATTTTATGGCTCAAGTAAAAAAAAAAAAAGTTACATTTGAAGAGTTTGGGCCCAATTTTAAATGGTTGCTAAGCAACTACCTAGCGTGATGTCATCATTGATGAACAGAAAGTGTAATGAAATTTGAATAATGTAAATCTGGATTTTTGGTATTTTTTATGGTTCAGATGGTTTTATTTGTAGGACCTAGATCAGGGATGCTCACACTTTTCCAGATCGTGATCTACTTTTAGTTGAGGCAAGGCCCAAAGGTCTACCTATCGATTTTTGTATGTATTTTTTTTATCATCAATTTAAATGATAAGACTTTGTTTATTAATTAAACATCAGGTGTATAATAGGCTACAAGCACCTAATTTTACTTGAATACATTCATTAGAACAATTTAACAATTAACATGTAAGATTTTTAAACCTGTAAAATAATCTTGAAGAAAACAATGTAGCTAATTATTCTGAGAAATCAAAATCTAGTTGTTTTCTAGAGTTTAACCTCATTCTAACCTCGATTGCGTCTTCTAAATCTGGGTTTGGTGATCACCATGGTAACGCTCAGGGGCGGGGCTTTGGCTCACATAAAAAACAAACTCCTTAGTGAGGATTTGTTATGGCACTGCCTGTTTTCTCTCGCGGCTTTTCTTTGTCCTTGTTTCAAGAGCATGTTCTCGGTGTCTCCGCTGTTGGACACGGAAAGCGTGAGCTCTGTCTGTCCGCTTTAAAGTGCGTGAGCTTCGTATCACGGATGTACGTCGAGCGTGTTGTGACTTTGCTTGAGTTCGAAAAATTACAGAGCGTGCAAGAGTAAAGTTTACAAGCTCTACTAAGAACTCTATGAAATTCTTGTGTCTCTCACAAATATAAGTTTTATTGCAGTCTGTTATCAGTCTCAAATGTGGCAACATTGGTATGTCTTTCTTTCTTTCTTTCTTCCTTCTTCTTTGTCTGTCCTTTAGAAAATGTGTGTACTTGTTTGTTGGTCTTTTAAAATGGACCTTGAGTCTGGAAAAAAGATGAATTGAATTGAAATTGATTTCTGTGATGTTATCTGCATAACCTGAGACCAGCTTGGGACTTGTGATCTCAGAAAGGTCATGGTTTCGATTTCTTGACTACTACACTGCATATTATGAGGGGAGAAACTACAGAAACTCGACTTAGTGGCAGAGAAAACAATAGAAAAGAAAAATAACAGTTTCCACTCTGCCTCACAGCGGACCGGTGCATCCAGAACATCTACAGACAGCTGCGTCAGGACTCTGCTCAGTCCAAGAAGTATCCTGGAGTCCTGGCCAGTCTGCTGATGTTGGACAAACTGTCTATAGAGGACATCAAGGCCAGCGTCACAGAGCTCATGGCTGGAGGAGTCGACACGGTGAGCAGTCGTGAGCAAAAACAACTTATACAGTTAAAGCAGGTAGAATTCAGACTTGTTTTGCGGGCAGACGTCCATCACTCTCCTGTGGACGCTGTATGAGTTGGCCCGACACCCAAACCTGCAGGAGGAGCTGAGAGCGGAGGTGATCCAGGCTCGAGCGGAGAGTCAGGGGAACATGCAAGAACTGCTGAAGCGTATTCCTCTGGTCAAAGGAGCGCTCAAAGAGACACTAAGGTAAACATTACATACTTATTACTACTAAACCTTGGACAAAAATGTTTCTATTGTGTGCCACTCTCATAAATAAGACAACCTCTTTCTGTTAAACGTCACCAAGAGTTTTAGTTTGTGGTACTGAAAATCTTTTATGGAAGTCATTTTCTCATCTTCCTTTTCAAAACCAAACTGTCGTGTTTGTAACTTTGAACTCTGTGTCTGCAGGTTACATCCAGTGGCCGTCAGTTTGCAGAGATACACAGCAGAGGACATCATCATCCAGAACTACCACATCCCGGCGGGAGTAAGTCTCTGAGCATAGAAACACTCTCATGTTTCAGTCTCGTCTCCAGGGGCGTCAGACTAGGAGGGTAAAGGGTACTAGTTCCCCCAGGGCAGGAAAGGGCCCTTACTCAAAAACATGCCACACATTAGAAAAAACACACACACACACACAATTATTTATGGTTTCAGAGGCCCTTTCACACCTTTAAAAAGTTACAAATGTCAATCAAGTGTTCACAGATTTGCTAAATTGTTATTAAAAAAACCTAAACATTATAATAGTATAAGTGAGATTTTGGCGATTACAGCTAAATTGGTGAGGCACAACATGGAAAAATGTGTTTCATGGACAATATACAGTCGGCAACGCGTCATATTTGGGGGCGTTGCCTGCTGAGAGGGAAAGTGGTGTGGAAAGATTATGTTAAAGGTGCACTGTGTAACTTTTTGGCCAAAAATAAACTTGAATAGAAACACGTTTTTGTCATTTAGATGTCTTTGTTACTCTAAATATAAAGTATAATAAAAATCAGCATTTTCACTTTAAACAGACACAAAATTGACTTTATATTTAGCCTGAAGGAGGGCACGTTAATGATTGTTTCTATTAAAAAGCAGTTCACTTAGCTGATTTTTTTTTTATATTATGGCATAAATTATAGAGGGAAGTCAAAAAAGCTCCATTGTCAGCTAACTACAAGAGTTTATCATTGTGCGAAAACAAATGTTATCTGCTAAATCAACATTTGTAAATGAATTTTACTCTACGACCCTTAAAAGTTACATTCAGGTGAATGAAAAAACGGCGAGAAAAACACTGTCTCCAGCTTCAGGAGACAGACGTCTGTAAGACCGGTTCAGACCTGATTGAAACAGCGGCTCTCGTCCCGTTTCGTTATTTTATTCACAGAAGTTTCCCCAGGTAACCAGACGGAGAGCGGGTCTTTCTACATAACACATGCGCAGTAGACTCGAAAGTGACATTGACTGAAAATCCCTCTATATTTATCCCCAATCAGTTTCCCAAAGTAGGGTTTGATTTTTCTAATTGTGTAGTTGACTTTACGCTTACAGAAAGTTACACAGTGCACCTTTAAGGCATTGGAAACTAAACTTTTTAGACACTTTAAGTGTTTTTTGAGCACAACTAATGCAAATCGAGTCACAACCATGTTTAAATGGAGGATGGTGATGTGGCGTTATGTCAAAGAAGTAAGAAAGTTAAAGAAAGATGCTAAAACATGCTATCATCACGTTACCGTTTAGCTCACGGCTACCGTTAGCATTGTTAGATCAGTTTATTCATCTTGGTAACTTGGTATCTACATTTGGCACAATATATTTCCTTAAATCCACATTTGCTGTTGTAGTTATTGAGCAGTGAGTGACAAAGCTGTTGTTCTTATTTACTGTTAATGCAAAGTTTCCCCAAATAAATGTCCGTTAGTGGGCGTGGCCTATGAAGCCGACTGTATCTATGTAGAAACGAATAAACTGTGTATATTGTGTATATTCTATCTAGAAATGACACCTAAATAAATAGATAAATAATGAAATGAGATGAGCTAATGAGACTTAAGAATTAAAATACAAGATTACGTACTGGGGCCCATCAACAATGTTTGCACCTGGGGCTTAGAATTCGGCGCTACACCCCTGCTCATCTCGTGTCCCTGTTGTGTCGTTTGCTCAGACATTGGTGCAGCTGGGCCTCTTCGCCATGGGCCGCGACCCTAAAGTGTTCTTCCGTCCCGAGCTGTACCTGCCGTCCCGCTGGCTCCGCACAGAGACGCAGTACTTCCGCAGCCTGGGCTTCGGCTTCGGTCCTCGACAGTGTTTGGGACGAAGGATTGCAGAGACGGAGATGCAAATCTTCCTCGTACATGTGAGTTTGTGACGCGCCGTAACAACAGAAGCACTGAACGTCTGCAGAGCAACACGGCTGAAATGTATTTAGGTACACACTTGTTGTACCTAAATAATTAATTTATTTTTTCCAAGTTAATGCCTGTGGGCAGCTTGTGTTGTACTAAATGTGTTATATACTACATTTGATATTGACATAAAGCAGTCCTAGAAAACCTGGAAAAGTCGTGAAAAATTCTAGTCGAATTTCCAAGTCTTGGAAAAGTTTGGGAAATCCATGGGTTTTGAAAAATGTTTGGAAAAATCTCAATTGTTTTGGATTCAAATAGTAGTTGAGGATAATTTGTACAGACACAGTCTCACTGGTAGAACAGGCATTTAAATAATTGAGAGATCAAGACAAAGTCCCTAAAGTGTGGCCCAGGCCATAGTTCCGGCTGAAAACACCTAAAATAGGACTGGAGCTAAAAAGTACTATGAACTGAAAAGGTTCCTACAGTGAGAAAAGGCCCAATAAATTTCAGGAGTGACCTCTGACAGCAGCAGCAGCAGCCCTTTATGTCTGAGAATCGGTCTTTGGGTTGTTGTACGTTTGTAAATATAAAACTATGATACAACTCCTCTCATGCTCAGAAACAATCATATCAGTGCAGAATTGTCAGTAACCTTGTGTTTCCTTTTTCATTTCAGATTTAGAAAACTTCAAAGTGGAGAAGCCGCGACACCTGGAGGCACAAAGCACGTTTGAACTCATCCTTGTTCCAGACAAACCCATTATTTTCACTCTCAAGCCTCTACACAACACTCAACATGTATAACTATTTATTACAACAATATAAACTTATGTTGAATAAAATACATGTATTACATAAAAAACAGTTTTGTCACTTCATTATTATGTGTAGCAATCTTTAAATATAGTGACGAGACGACTGTGACGTGTTTATCCATCTATCCATTTTCTTCTTATCTGGGGTCGGGTCGCGGGGCAGCAGTCTGAGCAAGGACGCCCAGACTTCCCTGTCCACACACACCTCCTCCAGCTCTTCCGGGAGGATCCCGAGGCGTTCCCAGGACAGTCGAGAGCGTGTCCTGGTCTTCCCTTGGCCTCCTCCCAGTGGGACATGCCTGGAACACCTCACCAGGGAGGCGTCCAGGAGGCATCCGGTACAGATGCCCGAGCCACCTGAGCTGGCCCCTCTCGATGTGGAGGAGTGTGACTGAGCTTCTCACCCTATCTCTAAGGGAGCGCCCAGCCACCCTATGAAGGAAACTCATTTCGACCGCTTGTATCCGCGATCTTGTCCTTTCGGTCATTACCCAAAGCTCATGACCATAAGTGAGGGTTGGAACGTAGATTGACCGGTAAATCGAGAGCTTTGCCTTTCGACTCAGCTCCTTTTCACCACAACAGTCCGATACAGCAACTGCATCACTGCAAATGCTGCACCGATCCGCCTGTCAATCTCACGTTCCATCCTTCCCTCACTCGTGAACAAGACCCCGAGATACTTGAACTCCTCCACTTGAGGCAAGGACTCCCCACCCACCTGGAGAGAGCAAGGCACCTTTTTCCGGGTGTGACGTGTTTATTGAACAGTTAATGAAGTGATTTGGAAAGTTGTTTTAAAGCAGGGGTTCTCAAACTTTTTATCAAAGGTCCGAAATTAAAACACGATCAAGTTTCAAAGGTCCGGATGAAAAAGTATAACATTTATTATTGTTATTTATCAACTTTATGACATTACATTAAGTGCTTATAGCAGAGTGTAAACATTAAAGTCATGTAAAATAACATAACATGCATTTCAATGCATGTTATGAGATAACAGTGCCCCTGATAGATATAAATTGTAGTGCTCCCACACCCCCAACCCCTCTCGAAATAAATTTGTATTTAATTTAAATCTACAGACAGACCCTTAGACCCATAAGCTCTTAAATAAAAATATAATTCAATCTAACAAGGTTCTGGTGTAATTTTTAAAATTCAATGCAATTTACTGTATTTTGGTGCGTTTAGATGTGATGATCCTATTGTGTGATGTTATTTTTAATATAATTAAAAAGACATGAGGCAGTTAAATAAACAAAAATACAAATAGGGCCCCCCCATAGAGGCCAGATTTAGGGGCCCCAGCCCCAGATGCCTTTAGCTCTGCCCTGTAAAAACTGGCTTTAGGAGCGTCAGTGACTCGCCTGACAGGACGTCCTGAGTGATCAGAGCAGGGAAAACACGGGAGCTGCTGCATTTGTAAGGTTAGTGTATGTTTTATGTCACATTCAGGCAAAAGTAAAAGTTGTAAAGACCTCTTCAAACATTTCCGCGGCGCGCCGTTTTGCGCGATTTCTCCGCTGTTATTTACACACGTTATCTTTCACTGTACATTTGGGCCTTTTCTCCGTGTATAGAAGACAGATTTGAATAAAATAAAGATCAATATGAACCTCCAATTTCACAGAATATCACTGGGAGTTCGAAATGCTTCTCAAAGAAACGATCTGTCTTTTAAATAGCTCTGTTTCGACGCTGCACTGACAGTCGCATGCACGCAGCTTCCCGAGGGAGGGAGGAGAGAGAGAGAGACGGAGAGAGAGACGGAGAGAGAGAGAGAGACGAGAGAGAGAGAAAGGGAGAGAGACGGAGAGAGAGAAACGGAGACGTGCGGTAGGGAGGAAGCGCTTCTGGTGGAGAAGCACTGTAAACATGTAAACGCAAGGTCCGCTCATGGGTGTTGTAGAGCACAGAATTAAAAATACGAGGGAACGGCTGCCCGCGGTCCGGACAAAATGGTCTCGAGGTCCGGATCCGGACCGGAGTCCGGACTTTGAGTAACCCTGTTTTAAAGCATTACCCATTAGTGGTGCAATCACATTTGCAGATATAATATTAAAAATGGATTTAAACTGAGACTACATGCAGGAGAAAACATGGACCAGACCAGTGTTTCCCAAACACAGGTGCAGGTACTTAAAGCCTTCTGCACACTACTTGTACAGGAGTTTTGGCCCAATTTTAAGCTCGATGTTCCTCTCTATGAGTTCAGGAGGAGTGGCCAGAGTAATGATTTTTGTATAAGATTTTTTGTCATTTCTCTACTCGTGTGTGCATCACTGCGACTCTGTCACAACTGTTTGTCAGGAGCATCATCATGAGGTTCACTAGCTTTAAGAGAGCGAGGACTTTTACAACATCAGCATCTGGTGCTTCTGCCTTGTGACGACGGCTCTTAAAATGTAAAATAAAAAGAAACATTGCCTCATCATCTGTAAATAAATGTAATGCTTTGTGCACATAGTCAAAGTGCTGGATTCTTTTTTAGGAGCATGACGCACGCCATCTCCAATACAGCTGTTCCTTAAATGATGTGAGAAGAAACTTTACTAGACTATAGAACGTGGCCAACAGTTTGTTTTAACCTTTTCTTAACAGCTCCTCACCTTTAATGACCCTCCCCTCTCCTGTGACCTTTATAAACCTGGTTTAATCTACCGGTGTTTCATCATTGTTGTTGTTTCACTTTTATAACCGCGCACTGTTCTCAGCTCATTGCTGCGCTCCACAAGTCTGTGTCGTCTTTACAGATCTTACTGATTATAAGATACTTTAAATTATGTTCAAAGCCAAATTAAATCTCTTACCTGAAAGTGTTCAAAAATACTTAAAATTACAAAATATTAATTATAGTTTAAGAGATTACTGTACATTTATTTTAGTCAATGATGCATCTCATTTCTTGGAGTTATGGGACATTGTAAAAAGAGTTTAAAGTATGTATTTCTTTTTCAATATTTAAAAAGAAACAGTCCCAGTCCATTTTAGAGGGTTTTATAAAAGTATAAATATGAGAAGGTCAATCGTGAATGTTTTACTTTCAATGTAAACAAAGGTAACTTGTAAAAGTATGTGTATGTAACCAAGGTCTATGTATATCAGGATTAAACAGGATTATAAACTGAAAAACATCCACACACAGATTAACATTATGATTTTTCTTTGTAATGTGGTTCACTGTGGGACTGTCTGGTTAAAGCCGTGTTTCTGCTCACTCAGCTGGATCAGCATTTGTTGTTTCTGTTTCCCCCACAACTTGGAGTTTTCTTCAAGCTGCAGCACAAATAATACACAAAGTCATGAAGAGTTTTAATGAACGAGCAGAAAGAGACAGACTTTTGTTGTTTTGTACCTGTTGCTCCAGAATGTGGCGTCTCGTCTCCGTTCTTTCCAGTTCAGCCAATAAACTCAGTCTTTCTCTCGCTGATGCAGACTCTTTTCTCTAAATTACAACAGAAAAAACAGTGCAGACAAACATTCTCTTCACAAGTCTCCAAATTACGCAAGACCAGATCTAAACATTAATTAGAACAAGATGAAACCAAGTCAATGAGAGGAGAGAAGTGGGATCATTTTACATTTAAACAAAGACGTGAATTTAGCTTAGCACTAATGCTTCTTGTTTTAATTTTCACTAAGTAGACAATAAATTCTATAAGATCACAAATTTTTAAATCAGGAGAATAGTACACCAATGCTAAGTTAATATTACTGTTGGGGCGCATACCTAAAGGTGTTTTCTCACATGAAAGTACCAAGAACTAGTCCCAACATTCCTCCAGTCCCTGTTTAGTCAGAAAAACTGCCCTGTCCCCATGTCTTTGTTCACACGGCCACAGTTTCTGAAAGAAACGAGCTTTTACATTAGCATCTATAAAGTCTGGAACATTTAAATAAAAAATTAAGTGGTGTCCGGAAAAAAAAGTTCTCTTTTTCGATTCCACGTAAAACTAAGATCTAAAAAACGTCACTGAAATAACAAAACTTAATGACCATTGTGTGTTGAGAGTTCTCCTGTCGAGATGGACCCCCCCACACGCTTTTGTGAATGTTCGTGACGTCAAGCTTTCCGCTCTAAATACTTAACAATTATTTCGACTAAGCTTAGGATTGGGGCTTGGGTGAGGGTTAGCAAAAATATTACTGGTTTTCTAGCACTAACTTTAAAAAAGATGGACCAATCTCGACAGAACATAGGCATTCACTGGAATACCTAGTCATTTACAAATCAAATAACTATATTTTGGGAGTTTTTATTATGTTTTCTTTGCGTTTCATGTTCAGAAGAGTGAGAGGCGGCGCGCAAAAGATGCAGCAGCCCGGGGGCTCACTCCAAACGTAATTTTGTTGTACTCTATGACAATGACAATAAATTTTTCTGTTCTTATTAAAAGATGTGTTTGTCTGTTAATGCTAACGCTAAAGTCTGACAAATTGAAAATAAACAGCTTCTATGCACAGGGTCAATTTATCAATACATGTATATACAGTCTTTGTAACTTTAAAAAATATACAAAAATGATATTCATAGCCTATTGTTTGTAGTTTGTCAAAGAGGTAATTACGATCTTAATTAACGTGCACTTAACTATGTTTTCTTTGCCAGTTACAACAAACCTTTGATGATAACCATTAAGTCCACATCGACTTGTTCTAAAATAAGTTCAACTCCTTCAGGACATAAAACTGCTTGAGTAAACACCCATCTAATCATAAACAGTATATTTTTTTCCCATCATGCCTTGTGTGTGGGCTCGGTTACAGTACCTGAGCTCGGGGCTGTGTCTGGTGTGTGGGCGGCTGTAGAAGCTCCTGTCTCAGACCTGTGTTTCCCGCTGCAGGCGTCGTGTCTATCCCAAAAACAAAAACATGAACAGTCAGATGGAGAGAGCAGACTTAGAATGACTGGACTCACCTTTTCTCTGTCTCTGCTCCAGACTGACACGGCCTTTTGGTTTGTGCTTCACTGACACGTTATAACTTTGACGAGCTCTTTCCAGACTCTCAATCACCTTAAACACAGAGGATTGTTTACATATTGTGATTGAGAAGAATTCTTATCTCTGAATATTTATTATAACTACTTTTCCCTGGTGTCGGACAGTGGCCTCCAGCTCTCTCATCCTCCTCTGCTCCGGTCCAAACCCAGGCTGTCTCTGGAGAGAAACCTGCAGCTTCAGCAGCTCCTTCTCACTGTCGTTCTTCTGCACAGACATTAACATCACGTATCATCAAGTTTCACATGTCAGTGTCTGTCAGCAAAGTCACACATGGTGATAAAAACGATGTAAAATTCAGAATAGTGAAAAAAGGTGGAAAACTTCTAGTGAAGAGCTCCATACAAATATTTAGTCTAGAGTGTGATGTAGAATCTAGACCAGGGTCTAGAGCCGCATGCAGCTCTGTAAAGTCTCCTCTCTTCCTAAAATCCTTTTGCAATTCAGGTATGCATGTGTGCCAAATGTGTCTCTAGAGCAGGGGTCTCAAACTGGCGGCCCGGGGGCCAACTGCGACCCTCCAGATGATTTGAGGCCCCGAGGATGATTTACTATTAAAAGAGGCCCACCAATCAAATTGAGCTGTGACAATAAAAAACTTCATACAGCAAATTACTTACAATTTGGCCAAGCTGTTCCCAGGCAGAACAGTGGGACCTTACCTAGTTTTATTTACTTTATCACTTGTGTGTGTTTGATGTAAAATGTAAAACAATGGACACGGATGGATAGATATGCGCTCTCCGCTCTGCAGAGGTCGTGGGTTCGACTCCTACATGACCCGGGCCTTTCTGTGTGCGTTTGCATGTTCCTCCCTGTGTCTGGGTTTTTTCCCTTCGGACACTCCGGTTTCCCCACCAACCAATAACATGCACGTTAGGGAACGCATTGGTGGTGGTCGGTGGTTGAGGCGCCAGGTGTTTAGGCGAATTGCCTCTGCTGAGCTGCTCCAGAGCTGCTGCTGTCACTGAGTGAGGAGGGGGAGCTGCTGTGTGAACCACTTTGGAAGACATCTGTCTGTGTAAATGTGCTATCGAAATAAACCATTAATTCATACTCTACATTAGGTTTTACATAGACTAATAATCATATATATATATGGAATATAACTTAGTGAGTTCTGTATTTCCAAATGTGGCCCTTGACCTACGCTGACTTTGCTTTTACTATTATTCGTGCTCAAGAGAGTGGTTTTACATTCTAGACTTTGCCATGAAACATATATTTAAAAACATTCTAAACTTGGTGATTTCTGAAGTGATGAACCCATTAACCTTTTTATTGAAACAATAAAATGCATTAAATTATACTCATTTAATCTAACCTCTCCCTGATTTAAATAACATTGGCCTAGACGATGTTGAGATGTCACATGAAGAAAGCCATTGTAAAAAAATGCCTAAGAAGACTGCAATCACTTGTCTTTTTGTTCTTGTTCACATGTGGTGTTGTTTGTGTCATGTCTTTAGTCAACTAAGACATTTCTTTACCCTGATGAGTTGGTTCTGTAGCTGCAGGATCCTGTTGCTCTGAGCTGAAGTTTGGTTGAGCTCACTGGACAGTCTGAACGTGAGAGACGCTGCAAACACACAAAAACACACACAAAGTCTTCATGTGAACTCTCTTTCAACACTACCTCACTCAGACTAGATTCTCATTTTGATTAAGACTTGAAAAGAGCGTTTGGGGAGGACAGCTCTGCCCGAGGTCGCTCACTGTCCTTCAGGAGATTAGCAGCTCCGGCCCACACGTCGTATCGGGGACCGTGAACCCAGCCGATGAACTCTTATCACTCACACCGCAGTCTGCAGCAAGGATTTACAAACACCACTGAGGAAAAGCACAATGTAGCAGCTCACCACGGTTTAGACAAGTTTACTATTATAACTTTAATGCCAATATCTTCTTTTATACCATCGTAAAATTAGAATTGATATTGCTTTGTGTGCATACAATGCCTGTATTAATGTCAACTCTAATTGCATGACCTATACATCCACTTTGAAATAAGTCTTTCCTTTAGTAATAGTTCTCTCTGTTTACACCAAGTACCAACTAAAATAGTATTTGCCTTACAGGTCACTCCTCCATGTGTAGACCTATGCACAGTTTTAAAGGACAAATATTATGCATTTTTTTGTGTTGTTCCTGTCAATAAAACATGCTCCCAAGCAGCCCCACTTTGGAATTTCATGCATCAAAACCAATAAAAACAGTGCTGTAAATCAAAGTGACAGTCATGTTTCCCCAATTTTTATCTGTGCATTTGACTGAAATGCTTTGACTGCACTTTATTTCTTTACTTTTTTTATGAGAAAATTTTATGCTAATTATTTATATTTTTTAATAATGTTGTTTTGTAATTTTGACGCATCTTTCCTGCCTTTTAAAGCTTTGAATTGCTTTGTGTATGAATTGTGCTATACAAATAAATTTGCCTTGCCTTTAACCAGCTGCTAAAACTGTGACATACCATAGGTCTGACTGGAATTTATTAGGCTATAATATGTTGGTCTATTTTTCAGAACATGATTTCTGTGTGATCTGTTTATCAACGAACAATTATAATTCTGTTGCATTGATTACAAAGTTGTCAGTAAAGTTGTGGAGTGTGTTTTACCGATGCGGTCCGCCATCTCAGCCTTGGTCATCACGTCCAGGTCTGTGTCCCGGAGCAGCTCCAGGCCCGGGTCCTCAAACTCAGACAGGAGCGCGCGCAGGCGGCTGTTCTCGGTCTGCAGCGCCACCATCTGTCTGCGCAGGGAAATCATGTCTGCGGCCATGCGTCCCATCGCGTCCCGGTACCTCTGCACCTCCTGCGGGTCAGATACATAAACTTATTCTACTGTAGAGACGGAGGAACACAGATTAGACCTGTTTGACTCATCGAGCATCAGTTTTAATGTGATTGACCATTTCACCACCAGAGGTCTCCCCAGCACAGTCTAAGGATGGATGTAGTTTTACTGACACAGACATGGTGGGTGTTTGTTACATTTTATATGGGAAAAACACCGCCAGAGACAGTAAATTAGACTTGTATTCATTCACTGCACATAGCCTAAATTAACTAAATAAACAAAATATGATGGAACGAGACAGTCACGTGGCTAAATATAACATCTATAAGTCTTAATAAAACAAAAACACCTGATTTAAAGCCTCTGTTAACAGCACTTTGTCCAAAACGCGTTGTGCATTCAGTGGTTACATCTTAGCTGCTCGTGCCCGCGTGCTGCTGTCTGTGTCCTCTAAGTGAGTGAGGAGGGCTCGTGTCTGCTGCTGCGGAGGCTCCCAGGGATTCTGGGGAAATTGAGCATCTAATAGAAAGGGCAGGGCCGGGACAGTCATGATGGAGATGAGATGTGGGGGGGCCCACAGGCACAATGGCCCACATCTTAAACCTTCCTCTGTCCTCGATGTAGGACAGATCTTTATCAGACTGTGTCACTATTATATTCAATGTACAGTGCTTTAAATGATTTCAGTTCAAGTCTGCTGTGACACAAACTGTAGTTGCAGAAAAACCTGACAGTTGTATAATGTTCCTTGTGTGGTTGTGCAGTCTACACTAGTAATAATTACATCTTTAAACTTCAGTCAGGGTGAAATGGTCACTACCTTCATTTTCATTTGCCTCGAGGCAACTTATCAGCACCTCACTTTCTGAGGAATAAATTAAAGTGACACTGTGTAACTTTCTGGAGACAACATAATTTGATAGAAACAGAAAGTCAAAGGCATACTGTGGAACATTCATACTTCTAATACAGATACACAGGTTTTATGACATAATGTGAACATATACAGCTAAAGGAGCAGCTTTGCATGTAAACATCAGAAGAAGGTCTTCTTCCAGACCAAATAAGAGTCCATTTTTAACACATTTATTTAGCCTTTTATCGTTCTGGCCTTTTTTCCTTGGCACAGTGACTCGGTGGCACATGTAGTGGTTTGCGCTTTGGCCTCATAGCCAAAAAGGTCCTGGGTTCAATTCTCATTTCTAAGTGAATGTTCTCCCTGTGTCTGCGTAGGTTTCCTACGGGTGCTGTGGTTTCTCCTACCTCTAAAAATATGTTCATTAACGCCTCCCCTCTCCCTTCTACCGAAAAAATAAGTTTAAAAAATAATAATAATAATAATGAAAGTAGAGCCAATGCCAATTCTATTGGAATTGGGGGGGGGGGGGGTTGTTTGTTTGTAAGTTTACAGTAGAAACTGAGTCTGATTCATTCCAGAGGCTGTTTTGACTCTAAAAAAGAGAAGTACAATGTTCTTTTATCCTTAACATTTCCAGCTATTTCATAGTTTGTTTTTATCAAGTACTGAAGAAAAGAAAAAATGTGACTGCCCTAAGGAGGGATGTCGGAATAGGAGAGCTTCCCTGTGTCTTCTTGGTCAGCTTCCTTCATACCTGCAAAGGTACATTGTCCGGAGAGATGCTAGTGCCTACAGCCTTCGCTCGCACGACTTGTTTTTATTGTCTGTTTCTATGGGTTAAGTCTGAGTTCAGAAAAAGACATTACATTACATTACATTACATTACATTTTACAAACGATTAAAGTTGAAGGAGCTGGTCTCCTTAGATTCGTTTAAGCACATCCTGAACAACAGGGATTTAGAGTCAACTGTGTGTCATTGTTTTACTTAAATGTTTTGAAGCAAATTGGTTGATCTATGTATAATTTTATGCAATGACGGTGATAAACTGTAACTTGTACTGTATTTTGTGGCCTCTTGACCAGGACGCTCTTGAAAAGAGATTTTTATTCACATTGAGACTTTTCTAGTAGTCACTAATAGAAACCACCATCTGACTTCGTGACTTGAACGTGAACACAACCTATTTGAAGCATTCTCTCATTGTTTCTGTTCTCACCTGATCATCCCGAGCAGCCACAGCAGCTCCACGGGGAACCTCCTCACTCACGCACACAGGAAGTCTGACTCTGCACAGGAAAAACACACGTGAACGACTCAATTTTGAAGTCTCTGGTCATGTGAGAGCTGCGTCTGACCTGCTGCTGCTGTCGTCCTGAGGGTCTGAGTGTGACGCAGGCTCCTGTTCACAGTCACTCTGAGGAGAATGTGGGAGAATCTGGGCCAGAGCATCATGGGAAGGAAGGCTGTAGCTGGTATTCTTCAGCTAAAACATACAGCATTTAAAGGTGCACTGTGTACCTTTCTAGGGGTGAACTAGACAATCAAAAAATCATTAATGCAGTTACGTACTTACTGAAAATCTCTTTAAACCCAAAATTCACTCTGAAAACACTAAGGTGACTTTGTTTTCACAAAGTTAAAGCCCATATGACAGATTATCAATTTTTTCTAATTTCGACTTAGTTTTGTGTGATATTCCTTGAGGTAAATATTTATCTTAGTTCTACAGCATTTAAGTTGCAATTTATGAAGAAATTGACATTATAAAAGTTGAAAATTACAGAAGTATCTGAGTTCTAAAACAGAATCCTTCCACATGTGTCGTCAAAAAGCGACAAAATGCAAAGACAATTTACACAAAACTGACATAGTTTAAATAAGCATTTAACACAGTAAAGTGTTACAAAATATTGCCATTTGTCAAATCGTAACACCTGTGTCATTTATGTGAGTTTTGGCCACATTTACTATGCAGTTGCTAGGTAACAGTTGTGGGTTCACCTCTACATGTGTCGTATTTGCTGGAAAAGTTATAACTACATAAAAATACCCAATCTAGGTGAAAACATGCAAATTGTTTGGTGAAATCTGAAACAGAATCATGTTCACTGTGTTTTATTCAAAATATGCTCTAGCGTGTCATATGCACTTTAAACTATCTTAATGAGAAAGAAGACTGAAGGAGGATCCAAAACTTTTGGTTCAAGACCAAGCGCTGACAAATTGAAGTCTGATTTATATAACAAGCAAGAGGCCAAGATATTGAAATGTTTCTCAAAGAAACAATCTGTCTGTTAAATAGCACTGCTGTGACGCTGACCTGACAGTTGTGTGCTTCCGAAGGAGAGAGAGAGAGAGAGAGAGAGCGTGTGTGCAGGAGCAAATGTTTCTGAATGAGCCAAAGAGCCACGCTCGGATTGGCCAAGAGCGGATTGCGGCTCACGAGCCGCGGGTTCTGTACCCTGCAAGAGGCCTTCAGCCCAGGATTCACTCTTTTAAGGAAAAAGATAGAGAGACCCATATAGTCACTGCAGCACTACTGCAGACGGCTTCACTGAGGACAGTGGTAAGAATGCTTCACTGTGAATGACATTATTACCACTTTAAGACCAGACCCTGGCACTTTCAAACTGCACACAGCCGCTCACTTTGGCTTCAGCCATTACTGTTTCTTGTTCTCTTTTGTCCAACACCTGGAGCAGAGGTAATTCTACGAATGTTACCTAGCTACCACATTTTAAATACAGGCCAAATTCACATAAATGACACATATGGACGGATTCCATTTGACAACTCAAACTACTACCTTTCAATTTCAACTTTTTTCACAAATTGCAACAGAACTACTGTAAAACTATGATCAATGTTTACTCCAAAGACTATCACACCAAACTAAGTCAACATTAGAAAAATGTGATAATGTCATATGAGCTTTAACGACTAGTTATGACATTTCTTTTTACTTTTTACACTACTTCTCTTTTCACCATAAGCTTCTCTCTTCACTCTCCTCCTGCATCTCTCTCCCTTTCTCTTCCTTCTCCCTCTTTCTCTCTCTCCTTTTTCTTTCTCTCCTCTCTCTCCTCTCTTTCGCTCTCTCCTCTCCCTCTCTCTCTCTCCTTTTTTTCTCTCTCTCTTATTCTCTTCTCCCCTCTATCTCCTCTTCCTCTCCTCTCTCTTTTCTCTCCCCTCTCTCTCCTTTCTCTCTTCCCTCTCCTCTCTCTCCTCTTGTCTCCTCTCTCCTTCTTTCTCTCTCTCTCCTCTCTCTCCCGCTTTCTCTCTCTCTCTCTCCTCTCCCCTACCCCCCCCCCCCTCTCTCTTCTCTCTCCCTCTCTCTCTCCTCTCTCTCCCTCTCCAAACACTCTCTCTTTTCCAATCCCCTCTTGACTTCATGACTTCCCTGCGTCCACAGCTCTCCTGAGGACTCACACTGTCCCGGCTGAGTGGTTGCCAGGCGAAGCGTTTCACCCACACAAAACCAATCATTATCTTTTTGTGTTTAGCTCCGACATTAGCCCAGCGTCCCTGCGTCCTACCTGTGGAGCTTCAGCGCTGCCCACGGCTCTGGTCTTTGCAGAAGCCTTCATAAAACCTGAATGTTTGAAAACCCTTCTGATCAATCTGAGCTTCTCCCTCGACGACGGCCTTAGCGACAGAAGATCAGCTTTCAGACGCAGGAAATGTGTTCAGTTTGTGTCGCCAAGGAAGCTGTTTTATGCAATCTTTTTTGTGTCTTTGTTTGGCTGACACAAAGGACCAGATCTTTTACTGAAGTCAAAAAGGTGCAGGGTAATAGTGAAGGTTCAGTGGACCTGGAGGAGCTCATTAAAATGCAAGACAAAGCTTCAGTTTTCTCTTAGATTGTAATAAAGATCTCTTAAAATCATTTGTAAAAGCCATATACTTGTATAAAAACGTAAAGTTGTATCTAGGGCTTGTGATAAAAATAGAATTGTGAGCTCATCCAATTTGTCTTTTTCATGTGGTTTACATTTCTTTATTTAATACAGCTGTTTGGTCATATACAGACTCATGTTTATCACCTTTCTCGAAAATAAACTTGAATAAAAGCATGTTTTTGTTATTTTACTTTTCTGTATTGTATTAAAAATATAATACAAATCTGTGTTTTTGCTTTGAGGGAGCTTGTATGGACTGTATTTTATCATGTTATTGCATAAAACATATTTATCCTTATTCAGAATGTCCCAAAGGTTTTAACTTTCTATTTATACAGAAAGCAATACACACTTTGGCTCTTTGTGTTATTATAGTTTTATTTTGTGGATATTTGTTTGTAGAATCATCTACAAAAAAGTAAGCATGAACTTAAAAGTGCTTAAAAGTTAAGGTGATGCTTACAGGAATACAAAGACACTTAACATGAAAAGTGCCTATTCCAGTTAAGATTTTTACATGAAAACAAAGACCAAGTTTAGGTCTGGGGCTTGGGTAGGTTAAATTAGGATCAGGATTTTGTTAATATTCATAAATAAGAACACATAGGGTTAGGGATATAATAATGAATATTTTAAGAAAAAACAAACAAACAAAAAAGCCTTATAGTCAATATGGTGACAGAGCAATTTAGTCTGAAGCTATGAGTTTGCACCAAGAAAAGAAATCACTTAGGCTAATGATTAAAAAAACAAAAACAAAAAAACTGACTGAACTGAAAATTGTGGCTTTAATGTTTATTATTGTTGGCATAATCTCAATATTGTACACCCTCTGTAATATCATGACATCGTGATAAATATAAGTGTGTGGTTTCATTAATATGTATTTTCAAATAGATTTTTTTCAAACAAACTCAGGCGTACCTTCTTCTTCATGCACAAGCCTGACTGTGTTTTTGTTTTATAGTTAATTATGTAAAACACAGATTATAAAAATGAGACGGATTTTACAAGGAATCTCTCTGGGAGTCAAACACCACATTATGATGCAGACAACGCTCTCGTAGAACGTCTAAACGATCTTAATGACTCCATCTGTATTCTGTGTCCTCTGTGTGTTCATTCAGTTTGTTAGTTTTAAAGGGACTGGTCCTTTGGTTCATGGCAGTAGGTTAGTTGGGATTAGATCAGGCTATAAAACAGTTTAAATAAATAAACAAATAAATAAATAAACTGAGACTGGAGTTTTATCCAAGTTTGCATTGCTTCCTAACCAAAAACACAGCTGGAGTTGTGTCTGTGATAGAGAAGTCAAGATTATTATGTTAATTGATCATCTTGATTGAAGTCAAAACAAAACAATAATAACCTTGACAATATTTGAAGCAAAAATACTTATTTTTATTTCATTCTGAGCAAGCACTCAATTCCAGTTTTGGCCTTGGCTGGAATTATACAAAAAATGTTTGGTGCAGAAAATTGTGACTTATGAGTCTTGTGGATTTAAAATTCCAAATGTTAGCATAACATTGTTTTGCCACAGAAGGACACCAAATAACAGATTAATAATAGCATTTTAAACCACACATGGTTAATATCAACATGTATTCATTTTGGTTGCAGCTTAAAAACCTGTTTATTTCAGACAGTAAAGTGAAACTGGAGAGGACCACTCAAGCTCAGCCAATCAGAGAGCAGCATTCAGCTCCTGATTAGAACTAAAATTCTTTATTATTTAGTCCAGGCAGACAGTACTCAGTGGTCTCATTTTTTCACAAAATGATGCATTTAATATTGACTTTTTAGTGGAAAACACAGTTTACTAATTTACAACTAAAAAAAGTTAGTCACCACAGCTTTAATACAATCTAAAGGAAACAAATACATCTAAACGATTTTGTCCCCGTAAGAGTGTTTCATTCACAATTTTTCATTTAGAAAAAAGGAGGAAAACACGTTGGGCAGTGAGAATGAATGAAATGAAGATTTCACATTCATTGTGGTAGTTGTGAATAATAGCAAAATCATAAGATTTTGTCTTGCAATAATTGTAACACTAACGTGTATATTGTCTGTGAGATTCTCCCCTCTGAGCCTCAGAAAAAAACAGGTCTAAATTTCTCAAATTTGTGATAGTTTAATCTCTGCATAGGTTGGGTTCACAGACTATTATATTCAGGGTAGTTATATTAATAAAATTGTACTTTGCTATGAAATATTTCAAAAAACATCTCACAAATGTAATAAGCATCTCTGGTGACGGGACCTAATTATCTTTTGCATTACAAATACAATCTTCATTTTAGCTCCATGATTGAAATAACACCAGCCTGTAGAATGTTGTGATGTCTCCTGAAAACAACCCATTGTTTTACGTCCATAAATCACCCAGACTCATTTTGAGCATTTCTGCAGCATTACAGCATACCAGGCAATGTAGATTTGTAATTTCTTTTTCAGTCAGTAGATGGAGCTGTAACTAAATTCCAGCAGCAGCAGCTTACACCTTGTTTGGGTCATTCTTTGTTCAGACATGATTAGCATCTATGTTTGTCCAAGTTATTTCTTGTTCAGTACAAAAGTGTCAATTTTAGAGAGACCATTTTGCAAGTCGTAATTATATTATTGCTGAAACACATCGAGTTAAAGGTGAAGTAAGTCATTTTTACATTGCAAACACGATAAAGGTTTTAAATTTGACACGTTTCTCTCTAAGTTCTTCGGCACATTGTTAATATCAATAGGCCTATGTATTAATGCTTGGTTGCAATTTCAGCTCAAAACCCTATTTTTACAAACCCAAGCTCAGCCAATCAGAAAGCTGTTTTCGGCTTCTGATGAGAACTAAAATTCATTTAGACTGTACACAGTGGTCTCTTTTTTCACAAATTGCTGCTTTTATCATATATATTTTTATCATATATATTATTTACAACAAAAACTGTTAGTTACCCAAACTGTAAGAAGATTTTGTGCAAACCCAGACGTTTCAAAACAGTTAGCTCGCCAAAATTAAAGGTATATTGTGACCTTTTAGCTGAAAAACAGACATGAACAAAGTACTTGGATGTTTTTGTTGGACTCTCATTGAAATCAGCTCTTGTGTCCAGGCCTATACTCTTACTTATGTCTATGATAAAGTAAGACACAAAGCTTTTAAATGCCCCAAACTTCTATTTCAATGTCACTTTGCATTTGATTTTTCACCAGTTGTCACTTTACGCCTTGGTTTAATGTAAATGAGGATACATTTCAAGCTTAGTCTAAGATAATGCAGGTAACAGTGGTTAGTTTTTGGATGCATCGTCAGGAAATCAATGTAAATCAGTGTAATACCTCCAAAAGCACGTGTGGCTCCTCCCTGGTTGTATCTCTTCCTTTCATCCTCTCGTCCTGACCCTGCCCTCCTCTTTAACGTCCCTGGAGGTCAGCGCTGCAGCCTGATGTGTGTCACTAATGGACCGCTGTGGGTGTGGTCCCAAAACACAGCCTGAATCAAAACTAATTCATTTAACTCAGTGTGATTTTGGGTTTGGCTGCAGATGAACGGTGATGGGTTTTGTGTGTTAATGCTCACAGATTTTCCTTCTCTGTATCAATAGCTTTTGTAAATATAATCAATTAATGAAAACTGACTCTTGTGCGAGGTTATTGCTTTTAGGGCTAAAATGATCCCAGACCCAGCTTGACTGTTTTTTTGTGAAAATGTAGTTTTAGAGATTGTATGGAAGATTTTAAAAAACATGTTTGTTGCTTGTCTGGTCAAAAACAGTTGTAGATTGAAGAGTCGTTATGATAAACGGGAAAATAATCATAAAAATATATAAAATGTGAACACGGTGAGGTAAAGTAAAACGTAGTCCACACGACTTTTTCCACGAATCTGCAAAAAAAATCAAGATGAAGTGATGCAAATGTTTGTCAGGGCTCCACGTGTGTTTTACAAGCTCATGAACGCTCTGATTTTGGAAGTCCCCATGAATGCAGCATTAATTAGTTGCTGGATTTGTCTTTCATCGAAAAACCTTTCCCCCTTTACATTGTTAACTACAAACCAGAGGAGAAACAAAATGAAGCGTGTTTATTTGTAAAATCTCCAGACTGTTTTTGATTTACTTTGCTCTTCAAATAAACTTTTGCAAAGAGCTTTATTGACATAAATATTTTTGCAAGCTGGTAAAGTAGGTAAAAGAAATTATAATTTTACAGTAATAGTAAGTAGAACTTGGTAGTGCAGCATTATGACAGTCGGCTAACCCTAACCCTCGTCTGAAGACCAAACTCCAATAGCACATTTGATTCGAGCACATCTGAAACTGTCCTGACATTTAATCAGCTCTGCACAGTCAGGACTCTCTCTGCTGCTGTAAACAGAAAGCTGTGGACCTGTGTGTGTGGTTGTAGGTGTGTGAGTGTGCCTGTGAGTCTGTGTGTGAGGGGTCAAGGACAGAGGGAGGCTCAGACTGAAGGACGAGGTCCGGGCTCCTCCCCAAAGACCTGAGATCAGAGCAGGATTATCACCATCAGCCTGTCACTGCATTCAGACCCACGAGCCATGACTCCATCACAGCATTTAGACCATCATACTCGAACATGCAGCACCTACAAAGACATTTTCATATTATGAAAATCAATTTTCATCAATTTTCTAGTACTTTGCCAAATATATCTTAATGTCTTTTCTTAATGTTTTGCTTTACTTATGTTACGACAGCCTTTGGAGAGCTGCAGCATATGAAAACATGGACATTGCCGAGAGTCTTCTGAAGCATTCTGATACATCCCAATACAATTCCCTCAATACAAGAAACATTTTGCTAGATTTAGGTGATATTCTAGTTGTGTCTTTAATTGGGGTTAATGAGACTTCTTTACTGGTGTTGATCCAGAACGCCTCATAATGTTTGACATTTTATTCATATTTAGTTGTTTACTTGTGTCTTACTCTATAAATAACAGTTACATAAAAAAAAAATATATATATATATAAAATTTCTCATGTTTCGAAATAATATAAAGTATTTCAGTCCTAGCCTGGCCTGCCATTCCCACATTCCTTTATTGATAAATACTAGGAGATTAGAATGGAGGCCAGGCAATTTCAGTCCTTACAATGGCATCGGTTAATATAGAGTATCGGCAGATAATTTCAAAGTATCAGATATCGATATCAGATCTGAAAATGTTGAATTGGTGCCTCCCTAGTTTCAGCATGTTTCTGAGTACAAGACTCCTGAAAATTAATGTTAAGAATGTAACTTTGCTTATGCATCAGTGTCTCATGAATAAGTCATGTTTCAGCTCAACAGTTTCTCTCAACAGTGCATATTCAGAAAGAAGTATTCCGATACACCTTGTATCAATGTATGTATTGCCAACAAGTTTGTCACAATATGTCATCTAAAAACATGTCCAATGTGCCTCCCCTCTCCCAAGCACGTCCGCCTTTGTGCTAAATGCAAAATTGTACATTGTCCTTAATAAACATATATCCCGATACTATACATCGAGTACAGCCCTAACTGCCCGAGAGTTGATCTCAAATTTGATTTCTAGTTTTGAGTACAAACTGACCTTTACTGATTCAGTTTGATAGTTTACTTTTATCAGACAATGTAATTAAAAATATTTTTAAGCAAATGATGCAAGGACAATCTTACCTATTAGTGATTAAAATGCGCCAATATTTTGTCAAATAAGCTCATACAAACACACCTGCAGCTTTTTTCATAATAATATGTTTAGAAGCTTCAAAATACTGTCATTTCAGACAATAAGCTGCTACTTTTTTTTTTTTTTTATATATAAGCTTTCACTGTCATAGACTTAGCCATAAACACTAGTTGGTGCGGCTTATATTCACTTGCTCTCAATAGTATAAAAAGTATAAGTAACATTTCTGAAGTTCTTTCCACATGAACCTCACCTAAAACACTACAACAGTCCGTGCTTATGTGCTCCAGCAGCCAATCAGATCACGCCCTTGTTCCCCTCGGCGACGGTCTCCAGGTAACACTCACTCAGCACTTCCACTGTGTCACTGCTGCTCCCGTCAGCCTCATGACCTTTTCCCCAATGCAATACACCGACTGCATAATGACTAGCACCGGCTCTGACATTTATCGAACAAGACGAATCCCAGCTCAACACCCAAATGTTAATGTCGCCCCAGACAAAACGCTCCCCGGGGAGAAGAAAAGCCTCCACTGTTACAGCCAAAAACTGAGCTCGCATTTTTGAGCTTTTATACTGTATAGAGGCTGAAATTAACCTTCCACCTGCGATTGTTAAACCTCCAAAGTGACTAATCTGAATGAAAGAAACCACTATTTTTAGCATAATCACTATAGAACTGTAGCCATGGTAACCTATAGCACAATCGTCATGTTCCAGCTCGATCTTGTGTTGGAAAATTCGACTAAAAACTTAGTAGATGGACTTTTAAGTACAATTTCCTTAGACAACTGGCCTTTTTTGTTTTTGTATATTTTTACAGGTATTATAGTAATCTACACTGCAAAAAAGGAAATCTAATTTAGATAAAAAATACTTTAATTAAGCATATTAATATTGGAAGACTAATTTTAAGATTTTTCACTTATAAGACCAAATTTTACTAAGATTATTTGACTTGTTTAAAGACATTCTCTCCCGATTTATCTTATCTAGACATAAAACTTACTTTAAGCTAATTTGTATCCGTTTAAAGCCATAATTGCTTGAATAGATTTGCTTAAAAATCTTGTCAAGAGTACTTGAAATAGCATTTTCTGCTTAAAACAACTATGTTAGTCAAAATTTCTTACTGCACTTTCAGATTATTTAACTTGAAATAGGACATTTTTACCTCAAAATAAGCAAGGTCTTTTTGCAGTGTATACACCAGTGCTAGATCAACGTTTTTGTTCATTGTAAACTGAAATATCGATATAAACAACCTTAATAATAGAAACAAGTTCACTGACTTCCTGTTTCTTCGTCTCTACAAAAAGAAGTTTTACTGTTACAAACAGCGCATTTCTATTAAAATGTTGTATTCTTTAAAAAGAGGCTAAGTCAATTCAATTCAGTTTATTTTTGTAAAGCCCAAAATCACAACAAGTGATCCCTGAGGACTGAGGCAGATTGTTAAAAAGTAAACAGGCAAGTAAATAGTTGTCCCAGAGCATCCCTGTCCATAGTCCTTCCGACTCGTCAAGGAAAAACCTCAAGGAGAACTACAGTGAAGCCGGCACAATAGAGGAGTTTAGGATCTTTTGCGATTTTTTTACGATGTTTATTGTACAAATCTCTATTATTCAAATCTCTAGACTGTCTTAAGTTGCTGCGTATTTATTTAACTCTTTTTCTTCAGACTGCCACAGAAAGTCGTCATAATTTTCAAGTCAAATAAGTGGTAAAAGCTTAAACGAGGCTAAAACAATCGCTGTAGCTACACGTTAGACAATGACAGGGCTGAAGTGGTGCAAAAGATTCTACTGAAGTGAATGAGGCATAAAGTGAAAAGATCAAAATTATTATAACATGGACCCTTTAACAAGAATAAGCTCAGTAACTTGATTTGCATCTTGCACTTCTTTTAATTACAATCTAATCAAGTGTGTTTTGGTTTGAAGGGTTTAAAAACACGATCCCTCTTTAGCTCTTGTCTAATCTGTGAAAAGGCCATAGAGATGGATGATCCGAAGAGACGAGTGTCTGGAGAATCATTTATCAACAGTTTGTCACATCTGTCACTGCTGCAGGTCAGCCTCGTCACATTATAGATCCACCGCTCAGAGAGAGCTCAGGGTAAACACGAACATAACAAGAGGATGACGGGATATGAAGGCATTTTATATCAAGATCACAAAACAGAGGAATAAATTGAATAACATTTTATCTTGATTCAGAGTTTAACAGTGTCAGTACATAGCTTTGTTGGTTGAGGCATGATCCACAACACGCATAAACATTATAGTTGAAGCTCAAATCCACTGAGCCACAGGTCAATACAACACATTTAACAAGGTTCCCACGCGTCCTGGAAAAGCTAAAAAATAATTAGTCAATTTTCCAGTCATGGAAAACGCATAAAAACAGCCAAATGTCATGGAAAACAAAAATGTCCTGGAATATGATTTAGTCTGTCATAAAATAATGCACAAACCATATTTTTACTCCCATTTCTAATATAAGGTGAGCAATATATACAGTAGTTTGGTTGTAACTTATAGGCCGATAATAACTGTTGCTTTTCTTCACTATGATCTCTAAAATCTGATTTTTCATTGTTTAATCTCCACCAATATGTTGTCCCATGAAGCTTTGGACAACTGGAAAAGAAAACAAGAAGACCCGTAAAGAAGTTGACAAATTTGATGTGAATAAAAAGGAAACAAGGAAACATGAGGCTGTTGACAAACTGGATAAAAACAAAAACACAGCAAGAAGCTCCACAAAACAGATGACTATCTGGAGAAAATTGAAAAAGAAACCAAGAAAGAAATGTTTAATCCACCAATATGTTGTCCACTTAGACTGCCAAAGTTCATCAGAATGCAGGAAATGTCATCATTTGGGGTCAAATTTCCTGAGGGAGGACCCCCAGACCCCCCACTTTTTCTGACTATAGACCTTTCTGGCTGTTACTGGGTGTGTTATACATTGGGTTGCTATAGATTTTACTAACAATCTAAAAAATACTATTGCAGATGTCACGATTACCTAAAATTTTCTTTGGGAATGTCCTGGAAAATATTTTTGGAATATGTGTGGGAACAGTGTTTAACACCCTGGTGTATGAATGTTTATTTGGGCGAGCACACATGATCATCTACCAGAGCATATACAATATAACTCAGTCTTTTTCTTGCTGAGGCACTAGCAAAGCTACAGCCAATGTGTTTTGTCTAACCAAGTCTTGTTTACTACATGGCGAAGATGCATTTTCAGACTCATAAATGTTTCCACTATTGAGAGACAGACCTAAAGACAAAAAATATTAAGGGAGACACTGCAGGAAAAACTTTTGTTCTGTTTTTTTTATTAGTTTTCTCTCTCAGTGTTTGGCTTTCATGTGGAAATGTCAGGGTTGAATGAAAAGAATTGTGCAATTTTTGGTAAATTTTGGTCCATGTTTTGGTTGTTTGACCCGGACTCTGAACCTTCTGAATTGTTTAAAACTGTGACAGAAACAAAACCTTTTTTTAGTGCTCCCAAAAGGGTTTTATTATTTAATCAGTCAACATGACCGCTAAGTAGTTCCCCACACCTTAATTTTTTAAAGTTTTGACTAAACAAAACGTTCAGCTGATTTTCAGCAGCTTTTTAAAGTTTTTACTGAAAGACTGTGAATATATAATTTTAAACAGATTATAAAATGTTTGCACGCCTGACCAAGCAATGTCTTTTAGACAAACAGCATGTACACATTAAACTTTGTATGAGCGTAAACTTGAATTGTATATAATTAGTTATAGTGTTTGGATGTGTAGGACAGTCTCGTAAAAGTGTATTAAGTATTTTTATGAAATGTATGACTGAATGGGTGAATGAACTAACCAATGTTTGTGTATAAATATGTAAAATACAGGTCATCCAGGACTCCAGGTGGAAATTAGCAACAAGCATCTCTCCTCTTTTATGAAGGATTATATTTTTTGTGCACTTTGTAAACAAATAAACTAAACTAAATCGGGTTTATTATATTCTAAGTCTAAAAAATGTATCAAAATATTTTAATTTGATGTAAATCTTCAGGCAGATCTAACTAGTTCAACCATTTGTTTGTGCTCCAACAGATTCAGTTTAAACTTTAACTGTCATTATAAAAAGACAGGTCAGAATAGAGTCTAACAGCAAAATAAAACTGTATTATTTTCTAATTATGCTCATTATCCTAAACTCTTTTGTCTTGGCTGTTGTCCTGTGATTCACCTCCTCTCAGGCCACACAAAAGTATCATCTCCATTTCTTTTTATCTGTAACGTCTTCACTGTCCTGTTTGTGAGCCAAAGCCATTATCAGGGAGCACGTGGAGGTCAGACTCTGCTTATTGACCCAGAATTCGACTGCAGCCGGCGTAATGACACACTGCCCATCAGTTAAGAGACTAAATGAAGAGGTTAAGCTCCGCGCCTTTCATGTGGGACAATGGGGCGATCTTTAATGGGGCTGTTCCTTCTCCCTACCCTGAGAGATGAGCTGGAGATACTCACGTCTGACTGGAGCAGGGACAAGACAATGGCTGACATCTTATTTATGAAACAGGACGTTCAGAGGGGTTTGAGCCGCGGCTGTGGAGAGAAGATACACAGAGAGGGAAAATAACATCGCATAAAAAGCTATAGGAGGAACTGGAGCTTATCGTGAGCTGCAGAGGACTGAAAGGTCGTAAATATGCACAGAATTTAACTTTATGTTCCCTGTGAAGTGTTTTTCAAGTGAGTCTCGTCCACAGTGTCTCATTTCTCGCTGCAAACAGGAAGTAGTAGCCTAATAAATCCTTCAGCACACGATCCGTATACAAAAGTGTGCATTTTAATCTGCATTTTTACATCTTAAAGTGAAGCTAACCCCTATACGCTAATAGCTAAAGGCACTTCTTGGATTTTAGCAAACAGTTACTGTACTGTGACAATAAATCTGTGCAAAGGAAAAACAGTTTAAGGTTTATTAATGAAAAAAAAAGTTACAATATGAGAAAAAAAATGTATAGAAGATTAAATCAAAAGCCACAGATTTTACACAAAACCATTTCCATCAGACCACATCACACAAAATCACATAAAATATCGACATATACAGTTTGTCTGGCCTTTTATATTATGATGTCTACTGTAAAACACCAATGCAACACAATCCACAGAGTCACACAGAGCCTCTTTTATCCTCCAGGGCCACCGTCCCGCTCACTGTTGTGCGTGTTAATACTAATCATGAGTGTGAGACCTTGGCTGAGGCGACCTCGGAGCCTCTGAGCAGCTCTCATGTGATTGTGTGAAAACTCAAGGCCAGAGTCTGTGTTACATCTGCATTTACCTGAGACTGAGACACATTTTCACTCACAAGAATCAAAACAGAGCTTTCTAAAAAACATTTAGCAGATTGTGAACAGCAGGCTGCTTTTGTCTGAGGGGCAAAGAGTAAAATACAATACATTTAGGAGTCTGAGTGGAAATATCACTTTATGATATCACTTCATCAAACTCAAATGAAATTATAAGACATTGTTGTCTGTTTCTAGACGGATTATCAGTCGACTTCACTGCGCATGTCACATGCAGAAAGAGTCCATCTAGTTAGCTGGGGAAACTTCTTTAATAAAACAACAAAACAGGATGTTTGGATCAGGTATGAACCGGTCTGACAAACTCCTGAAGCTTGAGACAATGTTTTTCTCTGCATTTTTTCTACTCACTTGAACATGTATGAGTCGTAAAGACAAATTTCATTCACAAATGTTGATTTATCAGCATAACTTTTGTTTTCATACAGTGATAAACTCTTGTAAGTTTGCTGACAACAGCGCCGGCGAGTGTTGCTGCTATAGCTTGTGTCAATCAGACAGGTTTCTGCTAACCTGTTAGGCGCACATCCCCCGTGTTGACAAACAAAAATTCTTCTATTATTACTCGTATGTACCTGTTGTTATGTTGATGGCCACAAAGCAGTAATTTATAGAATGTGATTTAAATGATTCTTTATTGTAATGTGCTTTGAGTGCCTTGAAAGGTGGAAAAGCGCTATATAAATAGAGACCATTTACCAACTGTTGGGTGTGTTAAGTGCATGACTCAAATTTTCAGTGAAACATAGTGAACATAAGCCACACAGATTCTTGTGGATTCCCGCGAGAATGCTTGACTTAAAAATCTCATCAGACCTCTGCGACCTCTCTCTACAGATTTTTTTCACATACTTGGATGTGCACTCCCACTGCTCCAAGGTTTGTGCACAAGGACGAATTGGTTTTAAACACTTTCTAGGTCTTACATAACTCACAAGACACAAAGCACCGAACTCGCTCTCAGTGTACAGCAGGGGTAAGATTTCACTAAACATTTAGCTTGTTTTCACCCAGTTTGGCTATTTGAAGCTTGTTGCCAATACTTCAAGTTGAGTGGGTATTTTGTCAACTAGCGCGTGTGTTACTAATTCATAGCAATGAATCGTCATGGTGTATATCCAATGTGAGAGTGGGATAGAACTGTTATTTTAAAAAGAAAATACTGTATTTCTGTTGAAGCAGAATCAATATCAGCAGAAGCATGTACTACTTTGAGAGCTGCCATCTTTGTTTTGTTTGATTCGTCTTTGCTCACTGTCCCCTCATCCTGCCCTGGTGCAATGTGATTGAGTTGTTAAACCAGTGGCTCATACTCCAAACCAATCGACCTGTGGTGGCCCATGGTATTCTCTTGAGTTTCTGAATTCATAAATATTGAGAGAATATATCTGTCTGACCAGATGATTCTTATCAAAATGAGAAAAATGTAATAGTATGTCTAATGGGTTTAGGCATTTTTAGTGCATGGCAGTAATTCTCACTGACCATAGGATTTAAAATCGTTTGGCGTTTCCTGCAGTTTCTCTTTTCCATTCTGATACATTTTCCTAATTAACTGAAAATCTACTTTAAAGAAAATCTAAATGGTCCAACTTCCTTATTTCACAATTTTAGACTCTAGCAACCCTTTTAGCTTCATCATTCAAACCTGCACATAGGACACAGCTCCATGAATCCTCTTCTGTTCCTCTGAATGATAAAGCCTTCTTCTCTTCTCGTGCAGAAGTCTGTCCATAACCACTGGGTGTCACTGTGTCCACGTGTTCCTCTGTGTTCAGTGTTATTCAGTGTTAAAATGGGATTCTTCTGTTTCTGCCTCTAACGCTCTGAAGCAATTATGATGTGCAGATGCTCCTGTCTCTCTCTCTCTGTGGCTTCTGCTTTTACTGGAATAAGGACGAGAAACGCACAAATATAATACAGTCTGAACAACACGGTCTGTCTCTGTCCATAGAGCTGAAGACATGCATGTATACTGTATGTGCGTAATTATTTATGTGCGTTTTGATTCAGGCGTCTTTGTTGCATTGGCAGAAAGAGAGAAGAGAAAGAAAGAAAGAGAGAGAGAACGAGAGAGATAAGAGAGAAATAGAGAGAGAAAAGGGAGGTAGAAATAGATAGATACCAGGTGCTGGTCAACGAATTAGAATCATTTGAAATAGTGCAATCATTAAATTCTTTGAATGCATTTGTTGTGCAGAAAGAAAATCAGGTGTTCACCGCACCTGTCCTACTCGTTAGAGTAATCACAGAACTCATTACCTGTAAAAAACCTGCTCAGCTGAGCTTTCCAAAAGGTCCATTTAGGCCATTTAACTGTGACACTGTTGTTGTATTGAATTAGAATAATGGAGAAACCATTTCATTGAATTAGAATAAATGCTCGAATTTTTGTTTTTTGTGAAGAGTGTTCACTGTGCAGTATAAAGTCAGGGTTGAGTAGAGTTCTAAGTGTAAAATCAATCATGGGTAAGCAGCACGACCTCTCAACCGGAATAGTGGCTCAAATTCAAGCCCTTCGCCAACAAGGCTTGGCCCAAACTAAAATTGCTGAGCAGCTCGGCATCAGCCAGTCTTCCGTCTGCAAAGCTCTCAAGAAAAACTGCAGCAAGCGCCCAACTGTTCCGGCGTCCGAAAAACTCTGCTCGCGACAACAAGCAGCTGAGAAAGATCGCAGTCAGCAACCGGTTCAAGTCCATTTCCGAGCTCACCGACTTGTGGAACAAGCAGACCGGCGCTGACGTCTCCAGATCAACCACTTACCGTCGTCTGCACGAACTCGGCTTCAAATCTCACGTTCCAGCAGTAAAACCGATGCTGAACAAGAAACAAATGCAGAAACGGCTGAAGTGGGCCAAACAACACGGCGAGTGACTGCTGAAGACTGGCAGAAAGTGGTCTTCAGTGACGAATCACGCTTCTGCATCTCCTTCGGTGACCAAGGTCCGTGTCTGGTTCGTGTCAAACCTACACCGAGTGCGTGAAAAGATCCGTCAAGTTTCCCCAGAGCGTTATGGTCTGGGGATGCATGTCTGCTCGGGTGTAGGGAAACTCTGCTTCCTCAAGAAGACTGTCAATGCTGCGTCTATCAAGATGTTCTGGAAACGTTCCTGATTCCGACTGTTGAGGAACAGTTCGGCGAAGAAGACTTCATATTTCAACAGGATCTTGCACCGGCTCATGCGGCAAAGTCGACCAAAGATTGGTTCACTAGAAAACAGCTTGAAGTTTTGGCATGGCCGGCCAACTCACCTGACCTCAATGTCATTGAAAACCTTTGGGCCATCGTCAAGCGGAAAATTCGTGACAGAAAGCCGACTACGCTGGACCAACTGAAGCAGAACATCGCCACTGCCTGGGAAGCTGTGAGTGCGGAAACTTGCGACAAGCTGGTCAAATCGATGCCGCGGAGACTTCAGGCAGTCATACAAGCCAAGGGGGCAGCCACAAAATACTGAGAACGTAATGATTCTAATTATAATAAAATTATTCTAATTCTGTAAAATTGTAATTTTGATGCATTTCCTGCCTTGTAAAGCACGTGAATTGCTTTGTGTATGAATTGTGCTATACAATAAATTTGCCTTGCCTTGCTAATTCAATGAACGGTTTCTCCATTATTCTAATTCAATACAACAACAGTGTCACAGTTAAATGGCTAAATGGACCTTTTGGAAAGCTCAGCTGAGCAGGTTTTTACAGGTAACGAGTTCTGTGATTACTCTAACGAGTAGGACAGGTGCGGTGAACACCTGATTTTCTTTCTGCACAACAAATGCATTCAAAGAATTTAATGATTGCACTATTTCAAATTATCTAATTCGTTGACCAGCACGTGTAGATAGATAGAGAGAGAGAGAGAGAGAGAGAGAGAGAGAGAGAGAATGACAGAAAAGAGAAGAGAAAGAGAGAGAACCGAGAGAGAGAAAGGAAGAGCAAGGGAGAAAGGAAGAGAGAAAATAGAGGATGAATTACATAGACTAAGAAAGAAAGATAGGCAGATAGAAAAGATAGAGAAATAGAGACAAAACAGCTAGACAAGAAAAGAGAGATGGAATACATAGAACGGATAAAATTTAAATAGATAGATAGATAGATAGATAGATAGATAGATAGATAGATAGATAGATAGATAGATAGATATAGAATAGATATAGATAGATAGATAGATAAGATAGATAGATAGATAGATACATACATACATAGATAGATAGATAGATAGATAGATAGATAGATAGATAGATAGATAGATAGATAGATAGATAGATAGACAGATAGACAGATAGATAGATAGATAGATAGATAGATAGATAGATTCAAATGCATGCAGAGAAAGCGCTGGACTGCTGGTCGGCACAATGAGGGAAAAAAACAAATCCAATTCTTCTCAGATTGGCCTCTGCACAAAATCAATAGAGAATAAAGAGGCGTGATGAATCTGAAAGCTGTACTGAGTGGATATCGATCAGTCACAGTCAAACAGCACATATACATTACTGTTTAAAATGTAGATATGGCAATACATTCAGCTTCGGCTACAGGAATTTACTATGCTTCATATCTTATTGTAATCTGATGAGAGAACAGTGTTTGAGCGGCTGCTGGTTGATGGATGGATTGTTATATAAAGACAAATATATTCTAGAAGCTTATAATGTTCACTTTATTCTTTTTGCTTTATGTTATGGATGCAACATATAATTAGTAGACGCGCAGTCCGACTCGAGGCTATCGAACACTTAGCATCTGAGCTAGTCCGGAGCGTTCTACTGTTTATTTTCCTATAGCCGTTAGCATTAGCCGGAAAAACGCAAGTATGAAGATCAGAGCGTGTCAGCGTACAAACCTACGACCACATTTAGCAGAGGTCAGAGCCTTGTTACAAATTATTGTTGAGTTTACAAACCTTTTAGTATTTTATTGTAGATAAAATGTGTATAAACTGCTAACGGCTAGCGAACTTATGCATCTTTTAAGACTCCAGTGACCACCAAACGTCTTTTTATTTGTTACTAATGAGAAAAGCAGACAAATTACATAATAACATCAAACAAAGTTATAGCTTCACTTCTCTGGAGGCGTGTCTGTTGCATCGACACTGATGAAGCATTTCCAGTCTAAGAATATAGTAGTTTGAGAAATATAATCTCACATCGCCAAAGTTGTTTAAAAAGCTTCATGAGACACAAATCAGTCGTTTTGCTCATGGTTTTGCTGAAATCGCTTTAAAACTGTATGTAAGATTCTGATTTCATAAACATGAATTATATGTGTCCAAAGATACAAGGTCAAAATGTCCAAATATGCTTTTATTTTTACTGAAAGTCAATGTAATTCTGAGTTATTCTTAATTAAAAAAGCAATGGACATGATGTCCCTTTGTTTATGTTTACATTTATTATCCAATCAGAAAGCAGAATGAGCCTCACATGACTCTCTCAGTTGGGTTGCCAGTTTGGTTTCTTAGAACCTGAAGTGAATGAGTTTGAACTGATGTTGCACCATGACACAGACACAACTGTCTGTGATAGGCTCATGCACTTGTTTCTACACAGTTCTCATTAGGCTCCTCCCACTTTGTGTTAAAAAGCAACTTTGGGAACAAACCATGACAAAGAGTCTGGTGTCTGAGAAATGACTTTCTGGGTATTACCCATGATTCATAGCCAATCTTGTTCCTGATTGGTCAGTAGCTTCTCCAATGTATGGCCATTTCACACTTGGCAACTCCAAGTTCATTTGTGATTGTAATACCTTTTTAAAACCACTAGTTGTGCATCTTACATACGGTTCTTTTAAGCTCGTTTTATCCATAAAAGTGCAACTTCTGCCATTGTTTCAATTGATTTGCGTCATCACCTTTACCGGAGGAATATGGTGTCGAGCTGTTGAGTTGTAGCAACAGAGCAGAGATGCTGATAGCGCGTCTACTAATCTAATGTCTATGAATACAACTGTTGTGTAAGTAGTGAAGGAGAGAAAGGTTTCGGCTGCTAAAAGATTGCATAAAGTTGGTGATTTGTGTAAAATGTTAGGTCTTCATGCGTATATAAGGAATTCAACCATTCACAGACTGTATCACACTTGTCTATTGTTGGGATTTACAGCCCTAGATGCTTTTGTTTTATTGACTAAGGTTGGACCATTGATGCCCCCCTGTCCTGGTCCTGCTAGATGAGTGTTTCTCTCTGCTAATGGACTCTGGCTCTACAGACTTAAACTCTATATCTGCAAATAGAGCCGTCTTAGTCACATTTATACCCTGTCCATCCATGGTCTGTTTGTTTTTCACTGTGGTTTAATTTTTTCCTCATTAAATTGAATACAGTTTTTCCTTACTGAGAAGAATAAACTCAGGATAGGGGATGCTTTGGGACAGTTATTCATTTGCTTGTTTACTAATAATCTGCTTCGACATGCTTGAGCAATGATTTTCTGTATACTGTTTGGTTTTGACCAATGAATGTTTATTGTTTTATTTTCTAACAATGTTGTTTGCTAATTAAACAATGTTGGTGTTTTAACCATCTGAAAAACATTGCAAAAATCAAAAGGTCTAGAGACAAAGCCTGACTTGGAGACAGTTGCACTGTCGCCATGTCGGGGGGTCGCAAGCAAAATCAGGGTCGACATGATTTCAAGATGTAATTTTACAATTATGACTTAGTTTTTAATGTGTTTTTATAACTTTAGCATGAGGTTTTGAATGGATTTGTCATATAAAGCAAAAACTAAACATAAATGTGTTTTAGCGCACTTTAAATGGTTTTCCAACTTCATATTTCTAAAGACATCCATTTCATTTTGCTGTGGGGTTGCGAGTTGTTTACATTTGTTATTTTGTGGGTCCTGGTTTCTGCCATTTTTCAACATACCTCTCCTCTCAGTCAAAGCATTCCTGCACTGCTTCTGCTCTTATTATTTCTGTCGTAACGATGCTCTAATGACATGTAGCTGATTTGTGTTATTTCAGTGACAGTAAGTGCAAATGGATCTAAATTAATGTGTGTCAGAACTGCTGCTGGAGTGAGAGACGAGGGTTAATGTGGGCGGGGCTTAACGGGAACAGAGAAGAGAGGGGCTTATACATAGGAGTGTTGGAGAGCACTCAAAACTGTATCGTTCTGATTCTACTGATACGCAAACACGATTTACAACACAGCAGTCGAATGTTTGTCTGCAGAGGAGAGAGAGAAGAGAGAAAGAGAGAGAGGCTGATAAGGTCTGGTGCCTCATGTGAGCTAAAGCAGGTCCAGACTCCAGCTAACAGCATTAAGAGCGGAAAACAGTGGCACACACATCCTATTTACTATTTAACAAAAGAGTGGAGTGCACATATGGTTTAGTGGACAAAATTGTATTTTTTCTATGTATTTAGTAATATTCTGTGACATACTATAGGTAGAACAGACGTTTTCTTCATTGTAAAGCACTAAATGGATCTAAAGCTGCTTGGAAATTATGCAAGCCAGTTTACTTTCTGTTTAAAACAGCTAATATAAGAGATGATCTAATTTTTCTAATTTTTACTTTGTTTGGTGTGGTTGTCCTTGTGGTAAGTATTTATCATTTAGTTTATGAAAAAATTGACAAATTAAGTATTACAGTAATTTGTGTTACAACAGAATCTCTCCACATACTTAATTAAAAAGTGCCAAAATACAAAGACAATTTATTCTGGATCTAACTTGTAGCTGCTGCAACACAGTGCCAGTGGCCGCTCCATTGGAAAATCCCTCTATAAGCTAGAAAGCATTTTTTCCTTGGAGTGCAATGCAAACACAAATGACCAGATCTGGCATTTCTTTCCTATTTTCACATCATAAACTTTTTTCCAGTTCAAAAGGTTTTAGTTTTGTAACTCCCGCTCTGATTGGTTAGAATGGTCAGGCCTGAGGTTTTAGCTTCATTCGCCTTCATTCGACCCAGCTTGTTCGCTCATAGCGCAAAGAATCATGGGGGAAACACAATTGTGCATGTCCAATAGCCCTTAGAGCACCTAGCAAAAGGCTAACGCTAACAACCAATAAGGCAATAGGACATTGTGTTGCTATGTTGTTGTCAAGGCAACGTCCCATTACTGACAGTCTTGTTAAGGCCTGAAAATATTTTAGTAATTGAGTTCAAGCTGAAGGTGGCACAAGAAAAAAAACATCCATTACTGTGAAAATACGCAGACGTCCCGTGTGTGTTTGTGCTGCGTCTGCCCCTCTCCCTGCGCCCCTGAGGTTCTCCTGGAGGATTCTGGGATTGACGAGAAAGAAGTCTGGGGAAATAAAGACACGAGGCTATGCAGAGTCACAGTCCTGCGTCTGTTTCATCAGCGCGTGTTTGCCCAAATGAAACGGCACACCTGAGCTCCCATGTGTGACAATACAAGCTGCTGGAGTTTTAGTAGGTCAGCGGCTACGTTATTGTTAGATAGAAGAGAAGGTAAGGATGTTAAATGTTTTAGGGCGAGTGGATGTTAGTCCTGCAATTACTCTGGAAATGAAAATGTAAAAATAACAAAGGCAAATGAGGTAATCAAAAAGTATACAACAATTTCTATTTTATGTGCCCGTTAAAAGGAATATGGAATCTTTATTTGATGTTGAGATATCCTATATGAAAGAAAATCTTCTTCTTTAGTTTAGTTTAGGTTAACTAACCTTTAGTGTTTAGTTAATTGGCATCACTGTAAATTTCCCTTAGAGAGTGAATGAGAGAGTGAATGGTTGTCTGTCTAACCCTGCGACGAGTTGGCCACTGTCCAGGGTGTTCCCCGCCTAGGCCCAAAGTCACTGGGATAGGCTCCAGTCACCCGCGACCCTAACGGATTAAGCGGTAGAAAAAAAAAGATGATAGTTTAGTTTAGTCCTGACTCTGGTCCATGTTTAGTCCTGACTCTGGTCCACGTTTAGTCCTGACTCTGGTCCATGTTTAGTCCTGACTCTGGTCCACGTTTAGTCCTGACTCTGGTCCACGTTTAGTCCTGACTCTGGTCCACGTTTAGTCCTGACTCTGGTCCATGTTTAGTCCTGACTCTGGTCCATGTTTAGTCCTGACTCTGGTCCATGTTTAGTCCTGACTCTGTCCAGTTTACCTGACTCTGGTCATGTTTAGTCCTGACTCTGGTCCATGTGTAGTCTTGACTCTGGTCATGTTTAGTCCTGACTCTGGCCCACTGTTTAGTCCTGACTCTAGTCCACGTTTAGTCCTGACTCTAGTCCACGTTTAGTCCTGACTCTGGTCCATGTTGGTCCATGTTTAGTCCTGACTCTGGTCCGCGTTTAGTCCTGACTCTGGTCCGCATTTAGTCCTGGCTCTGGTCCGCGTTTAGTCCTGACTCTGGTCCATGTTGGTCCATGTTTAGTCCTGACTCTGGTCCGCGTTTAGTCCTGGCTCTGGTCCATGTTGGTCCATGTTTAGTCCTGACTCTGGTCCGCGTTTAGTCCTGGCTCTGGTCCACGTTTAGTCCAGACTTTGGCACCAGCACGAGGCCAGTCCCAAGATGGTTCATAAGGCACTAACATGTCAGAGATGTACTTTGGTGCTAGTCCACTTTATGACTCTACTCTCTGGTGTCAAAATTTACTTTAATTAACAACATTTTCATTGTTTAGCAATCTCTATTGATTTACCATTAGGCCAAATGAAAATTCTGCTGTTTGATGTCACGTTCCTTAGCCCTTTGATAATTTTGTTGCTGCGTCCAAGCCTAAAACTGCTCTCTATGATGTGATACAATGGTATTCATGTTGAACTGTAAATGTGTTACACTATTTACACCAGTAGAAGCAAATTATGCAGCTCTTATCTGCAAACAGATATGTAAACACGGCATAAAAACACAGTACACTCCATAAGCACACTGTTAGCATTTGTTGCATGCTTCACTTCAAACAGACTGTTGCCGTCAGCTGCAGTGTGGAGGCCCGTGGAGCTGTCCGTGGTGCTGAGCAGAACAAAAGCTTCAAAGCCACTGCTCCTCCGCCCTCTCTCTGCAGCGGGAGGGGGAAACAGGGCCGGGGAGGGGGTTTATGGAGGACAGGGAGGGGGGTGTACAGGCTGCGGAGAGCTGGGGAGGGGCCCGGAGCACTTGATTCAATTAGAGGGCCTCTGAGCGCTCCCATGGGACAGTGAGCATGAGGAGAGGGGCCAGACTAACAGAGATGAACAGCACAAAGCCAGGCCACAGCTCGTTACAGACCATACTCACGCTGGAATTACACCACTGTTGAATGTAGGACTGTGTTACCAACAAGTTTATGCACATGTTTAAATGAGCTGGGATGAGATTCAGCTCACAAGATCAATATAAGACAAGATTTTAACATAATTTATCATGATCGAAGTTTTTTTTATCTAATGTTTTTCTTTAATTTATTGCTCTGCTTTTTGGATTTATAGCTTCTATTTTGTGTGTCCAAATCATATGATGAATGTATCTCGCAAGATCTTGTTTGATATTTAACATATACAAACAATAATTATCGTTTTGGGCAAGATAAGTTTTTCTTAAAAGGACTATCCCTGATTTTTTACAATAAAATCACTTAAAATGTCTTGTTAATGTTTCTATTCATGTGAAATTTTGTCCACACTGTCCTGTCTACGGCTAATAATGTCACGTTTGTTCACCAAAATCCATTGAGTTTGTCTGTCGTTAGCAAACCGGCACGTCTCACTCTCACTTAAAACACGTTTTGAACATTTGGGCAACACAGTTTCCGACAAAAAGAAAGGTATATACCAGAAAATGTCAAAAACTTACGATAAGCACGTGTTCACCCTCTTTTTTATGTAAAAAAGCCAAAACGTGGCGGCATTTTCTTTAGGTTTATCGGGGAAATCTTAACCAGCTCCAAGCCCCAGTCCTAAACTTAACCGCTTTAGTGACTTGAAGCATAAACCTACCCATTAAACCCAATGAAAACATATACATACATAATGAAATAAAAACAAAAAGGGTGCTTATTGTACGTTTTTGACATTGTGTTGTTCATCTACATTTTCTTCGGAGACTCAGAATGCATTGTATAAGTGATCAAAACATGTGACAGATGCCTAAAAAAATGTATTTCCGTTTGTTCACATTTTATTGGAAGCAAAAATTGGATAAAGCACCCTTAAATCAAAGCATAAAAAAAGAAAGAAAAAATTTCTAAATAAATCATAAGATCCAAATCTTGAAGATTATTCTAGAAAAAAGCAACAAAACAAGGCCCTTCAACAGTTTAAAAATTACATTAAAGGCGGCCTGTTGTGTAAAATCCACTTTTCAACCATGCTTCAGCAGTGTCTCTCAGCATTAAATCAATCCAAAGTTGCATTTGGATTAATTATACATGTTTAAGTAAGCTTCTATTGTCCTGCAGCAAAACCCCCATCTTCATCTACCACTATTCCCGCCCATGCACTTGTCTGTATTTACATGGGATTACACTAAAATTAGGATTGTGAGTAAAACATGTAAGGTGCAAAACTGTCACGTAGACAAGTTCCAAAACAACAACAGAACAACAACAACAACAACAATTTTGTAATTTTAATCTGTTGCTTATTCAAGTTAAATTTTACAACTAAAAGGCGGGGCTTATCAGTTCTGCAGTTTTGAACAGGAAGTCCATAGACCTGTTTCTATTTCTAAGCCGTTTTAACTAATGTCTGTGTTTTGCATGAACAAAATGTGAATTATTGATCTAAATATGCCATAGTTTCTCCCTGAATATATAAAAATCACAATAAATCTCTTTTAAACATGTCCATCTTCAAAGAGAACTTGCATTTTTAGCATAAGTATTTCACATTTTGACCACACTTTAGTCATCATAAATTAAAAAAAATTAATAAATGTATGATTATTGACATTTTTGTTTCACACAGATGCCTTATTTTGTCATAAAGAGCTGCATTTTCAACACACTTCCTGTTAAGAAAGATAAAGCAGACAAATTTACATAAAAAGTCAGGTATTTCAGATTCAATAAGTTACTTGAGTGTCCAGAAATGTCACCACAAGAATCATCCTATAATTAGTTTTAATAGTGACATTTCCACTCCTGCACACATAATCTTTGTTTGCTGGTTCTTGCTTTCTGCTGTGAGTTTAGTGACAGTTTCACCACAGAGAGTCTGACGCCGCCTGCTGAGCTCTGGACCAATCACAGCCTCAGACGGACACGTAATTACTCCGCTCCTCCAGACGAGTTCAGCGTCAGTGTGAGTTTTAGACAAGTTCAGAAGGTTCAATTTCCTGCCGAGTCCAGAGAACGCATCATTAGTGAGAGAGAAAAAAAAAAATCGTATTATAAAGGCCTTTTGTTTGTTTGTTCATGTGGAGAAGCTTTATCTATTCAACTGATTCAAAACAAAAGCGCTGGGACAACATATTCTTTATTGTAAGATTTGGTGTGATGATTGTTTTGTAGTGGAAACCATTCATCACAATACAAGTAGTTCAATTTTAGTTAAAACACGTGGTTAATATCATTTATAATTCAAACGGAAGCTGTTTCTGAACCTTTAGGAGAATAAACAAGTGGCTGGACTGAAACTGAGGCTTTGTAAATTTGTCCTCTGATGACTGACTCTAATGCAAAGAAGCTCTGACCAAAAAACAAAAGTGTAATTGGTGTCACTAGCCGGAGCTAGAATGATGCTAGATTTGGCAGCTGGTGGGTTCTGACAATCCTGCTAAAGATGGAGACTATCAAAAAGTTTCACTAAATTTAAGAAACTTGGCAGCATTTTTTTTTTTTAGATTTTTTTTTCCCAATCAATTTCAGAATGGCTGATTTGATTGTAAAAAAAATAGGGTTCCCATTTTCTTTCTATGTTTGACATGAGCTTGTAAAAATGTATTAATTAATGGGATGGACGGGCCCTTTACCTGGCTTAAGGTTAATACAGGTAGATAGACAACTTCTCTGTCTGAGTCTGTCCAGGTTGAAATGAGGTCAAGGTTTTTATTGAGACAATGTAAGAGAGGAGGAGAGAGAAGGCACTACTGGATATGCTTTAAAGAAAGGGGAAACCGGAGCACCTGGAGGAAACCTACGCAGACACGAGGAGAACATGCAAACTCCACAAAGATGGCCTCAGGCTTTCCGGCAGTCGAACCCAGAACCTTCTTGCTATCAGGCCAGAGTGCTAATGGCCGTGCCATAGAGTATGCTTTATACAGCATATGCAGTGAAAGCTTATGTTAAAATCAACTACCAACCAAACATACTAGTTTGTTTTACAGTTGAGCCATTAGTTTGATTTAAAAACCCACTCTGCAAACTTTTACATGAACAGTTCATTTTAATTAAAGCATATTTTTTCATTGTTTTTTTTGATGCAGATCAAAAGTATTAAAGCTCTATGCAAAGTTTACTTGGGGGTTAATCCTGTTTTAACATTGCTTCCTCAACAGAAACAGCTGGAGTTGTGTCTGTGAAATACTGTTCTTACTCCTTTGAGCCTCAGAAAACACTGTTAAGAATTTCCCAGATTTGTGATGTCAAAGGAAGATCTTCTGCACTGTTTTTACATCAAAATCTTACAGACTTATTTAGCCTGTAGCAGCATAAGCATCATCAGTCAAGATTATTTCTACTGTGTCATTTTCTTTGCAGCCAGTAGATGGAGCTCAAACTAAATTCTTGACACTGGAAACACATTTGTCCTTAAGTACGCTATATTCTTTCATGCTACAATACAAAATATATCACAACACAGGTTCAAGAACATGTTAAGGATAAGAATAAAATGGTTTGAGTGCTTTGAAAGGTGTAAAAGTAGTAAATTAAGACATTTTCACATTTAGCGAGAATAGATCTGTCCTTAAAAATATGTTTCTTTACAGTGTGTGAACTTGTATCTCCCCAACATAGACTATAATGTTTCTTGTTTCTATGTAAATGTTGTTCCCTCGGCTATTTTTCCCACATAAGTCTAAAAAGAGAAAAGTATTTAGATATTCATTTTTGCATTCAACAGGTCTGGGCTCAACAACAAGCCTGAGAGAACAAAGAATAATAATAACAGCAGCGTCTGTATTTCCTTGATTACAGCGGTTGTCTAAAACGTGTGGGCGATCCGAGCGTTTCCGAGCAAACTGCGACGAGAGAAAGAGACATCGTTCCCTCTGTACAGCCTCAGCCAAGGTCAGCGCGTCTTTGTTCAGTTCGCACCGTTTCTCCCGCAGCCACAGAACCGCTCTACCCCCCTCCTCCCTCGCTCTTACACACTCAAACACCTCTCTCTCTCCTCCCCCCGTACGAGGCCTGACACCCTTCCCGTCACCCATGGGAGGGGCTCTCGTGTGTGCCATTAAATTTATGCTAATCACAGTAAATCTAGGAGGAAGTCAGGGGGCATTTTCCCGCTGTTAGGGATAATTAACATGGATATATTGTTATTGTATGCATTTATGGATGAGGTTGAACACCATTTTACATTATAATCTCTCTTGTAGTACCTATATATTTGTATGCACTTACACTGACATGCCTGATCTGATCCATCTGATTAAGAAAAATAGTCTGTTTGTGTCTTACATAGATTCCTGTCAAACCACTACACAATTTAACCACGTAATTGATAACTTTGGAGCGGTTTGGGACGCTTTTGTTAATGATGGTGAGCGTTTCGACTGCAGGTCCAGCTGTTACATGACCAGCTGATGTCACTCACACATTACACAGGCTTTCTTAAATAAACAAGAAAATGTACCAGAATTTACTTTTTTTTTTCTGACGTCAGTCTGAGCGATTCACAAAAAGACGTGTAATAATTTGAAGTCTGTGGCACTTTGACTTGAGGGATATGCTGGTGTAAAGAAGAAACTACTTCCAGTTTATCATCACTTTTTATAAGTTTATTTAACTTTTTTGCAAAGCCTCTGCGACTCTATGTTGGTTTTTAAATACCTTTTATTCAATGCATTGAGGTTGGATTACGCCAAACAGGATTTACCATTAGTTATAGTGTGTTGCCTCAAACAGGAAACAGCTGATGCTAATGCGCTAGCTTTGCTTTGTTAAGTCTATCGGAGCAGCAACTAAAGTTTTCTTCACTGGAAATACAGCGGTTTGTCACAAGGTCAAGTCGGCATTTGTTGAGGAACATTATTTGATTTCATTATTTCCTGAGTCTGTGTTTTCTCTCGTCCAATTATCGAGCCTATGGAGAGTCCGCTGTAAGGTCTGCTCCAGGGTCCAGTGTAAAAGCAGGGCAAACAGCGGCTTGATATGGACCCAGCAAACGGGGCAGAATGGGTCGCTTCGGGTAGTGGAAACCACATAGAACCGTACCGCCCCAACCTAAACCTATGGAAACAGGGCATAACACAGTATGGTACTTTTAACATGGCTGCAAATAGCAACCATTCTGCCTTGATAAGGGAAGACCCTAACCCTAACCCTTCGGTATAAAGGCCGAGGCTCTGGAGGAACTGGAGAGTTACAGAGTCACATTTGAAGGTGGATTGATCTGGCCAGTGCTGGCCTGCTCTGTATTTTCTGTAATAAAAGAATAAACTAGTTCATATTTCTTATCTCACCAAGCTCGGATATTATTATTCTCACCAAGACATTTACATGTATCCTTTTCCACAGCAATATACAGACAAGGAGGTAAGTTTCAACAACATTGACTCGCATTGACAGATAAGAGTTTGTTTTGGTTGCAGCTTCAGTAAAATCTGCAAGCTGGTTTTAAGTTAACTTCTTCAGATCCTATTGAGAGAGAGCCAGTGAATCACTGTCGTCTGAAGGATGAGCTAAGTGAGTGTGACTCTGTTAGCTTCTCTCTTCAGACAGATAAGGCAAGCATAAATCTAAAATATCTGAATAAGATATTGCTTAAAGTTGTGGCCATGCAGTCCTGGTACTGCAATGTACCGATAATTTTAAAAATAGTTTGGCTCACATTTATTACCATAAAAATGTCATTTTGCCCCTTTAAAATCATAAACAAAAGTGTTCAGTTTTTTTAAATCTATTTTTTAATCTTTAGCTTTAGCTTGCTCTAGCAAACTCTGATTGGTCAGCATGGTCAGAGAAAAGGTTAATATGTGCCAATAAGCGCCAAAGCGGTGGCAATGTTTCTTCATGGAGACTTGAGGCGACTCACCTGTGACCCTCTAGTTCTCTGTCAAATGAACTGAAAAAGCTAATTGGATGAATAGTAAAGACCCAAGACTGAGGAGCTACATCAGGGCTTTTCAACTATATTTTCCTGAGGGCCAGATTTGGTCGGGGTCTTGGTCTGTGGGCCGAAGATATACAATGCAGTCCCACTTTGGATACAATTACACCCTTTGATGTTTTTTTAAGTCAGTATAACATTTTTTTTTCCTTTTTTGCCTGATAAAACACATTTTCACTTCATTCTGTCTATTGTAATACTGCTGAATCCAGACAGTAAGGTGCTTCTTCCATCAAACTGATTTAGCGCCTTCAATCTTCCATATTTCATCTTTCACATTCACAAATACAACCCGGGGCCTGGTCGTTTGAAGTCGTCCCGCCGGAGCACATCACATTATGTCTGTAACTGTAACAACACTCCAGAGCTGACTCTCTGGGCACAGGGGCGCGATCCTTCACAGCTCTGCCATAAAACCACATTATCCCACAAAGCGCAGATCACCTGACAGAGCAATAAAACTCAATTAGGCGTAACAGAGCACAGGCAATCACGGACGCTAATGTACAAATGATTTTACCAACACAATTCAGCTTTATCAGGCTGTAGATCCATCTCTAATAACCATCTAACGGTTCTGTGAAATGGACCAGATAATGTTGCTTTCTGCAGTTTATTGAGGAAGTAGCTTTTATATTTATTGTTTTTATAATGCAGTTTGAGCGGCTTACTTGATATAGCCCAGAGATAACAATGTATAACTTAATGGTCCTAATTTTAAAGGCCAACCTGCACAAGTTAGTTGGAGAATCTAGAGTTTGATGATAATGTTTTGGCCATTATCTTATGGGTCCTTCATACAAGAAAAAGAACAAGAAACAATTTAGCCTCCGTTTTATATGTTTTCTATGTGTGTTAATGAAGGTTAAAGGTGAAAAGTAGTGGCACTAGTCAAACAGAAACATTTAACCACGTCCTTAAAAATGGAAATAATTAATTTTTAAACTTCCTACATCAGTCTACATGTTTTGCTCACTTACCTAAAGCATTCTGAGTTTCCGCCATGTTCACCATGATGTGTTTTAAGCTTTTTTTTTAGTTGTTAGGAGCGAGACGTGCCGTTACCTCTATCAGCAGAGTTAGCCACAATGCTAACAAAAACAGCAATCTTTTTTTTTATATATTTCAAACGAACTTAGCAAAAACTAAAAAGATTGCATTAGACGGGAAGCACTGACGCTAACACTGAACTAGCAAAGTGCTGATGTGCACAAAGCTCAGAGACTCAATAAAAATGACATGGCTTTGTGTAACCAGTTCCCACACCAACATTTCACAAAATTGTTCTTTTGTTGACTGTTGCTGTGCTGTTTGTTTAATCACTTCCTGTTTTTTTAACTGTGCCATTTTATAAATGCAGGAGCTGCTTTCTCTTCCCTTTTGCAAAAAACATGACGGGAAATCTAATGTAATCCTGTATTTTAAGTCTCTTTAATTCATGCTAAAGGTCATACTATTTTGAACTCTGATGTTGTTTTTTCTGAAGTAGTTTATATGCATTTTTAGTCCGTTTATGCTTACTGTTTACATGTGTTGTTACTTGATGTTTGACAATATTCAATGATATTTCTTAATCTAAAACATTATCTGACATCCCATGTTATTCGATTGCAAGTATAAAAATTGTTGTCATTTAATTGAAGATGTAAAAGTATTTTTGAAGCTTTTTTTTAAGCAAATGTATTTATTTATATATATGCCATTTATGCAAACTGTTTCAAGTTACTGTTTGTTATCGATGTATTGTCCTTATTTTGTCCCGCCCACTTTTCTAGGAAATGCACTTCCTGTTAAGCTGCCCTTAGCCTGTAAAATTTTTGTCGATGGTTTATTTGAACTGTCATTACATCTGTTGAAATTGCCTCACAAGACAAACAAACAAACATGTTAGCTACCTTAACAGAGCTAAACAGGAAGTGACATTCCTAGAAAAGTGGGCGGGACAAAATAGGGTCAATATGAAGGCTATTTTAATGTAATAAATCATATTTCTATGTTTTTTAATGTAAATTAAAAAAAAAATCATTAGCAAACTATTAAAATTGTGTGTTATTTATATGAAACATTGAATGTTTGTGTGTCCCACTTTACCAATAAATACTGTCCACTTTATCAATATGCACCTTTTCACTTAACGTGAACGTGCTCTTGGTCAACTTGCGTATTAAATAAATTGAACAATTGAAGCAAAAGATTTTATCTTTTTATTGTAATGTGTAGTTGAGTCCTTAAGCTTTCCAAAAATGTATGACAATAAGGATTTCAAGAATTTAATGAACTAAAGTCCACTTTACCAATATTCACCCATACTATTTTGAACTCTGATGTTGCTGCATTGTTTGACATCTTGATGTAAAGCATTGCAGGAAAATTCTATTTTGGTCACTGTTTTTTCTTTACTTTGGGACTGATCTGATGAACGTTGCTCATGTTCATCCTCCAAATTGGCTAGATTTCTTTCAAAATAGTGATTTAACCCTTTGTAGACCTCTGCCCTTCACTTAAAATCATAACATCAAATCCTCGAGCGCTGTGACTCCAGAGCGAGGCTAAATTTAGCTTAATTGACTGAGCTGCAGGTGCATCAACAGTTGGCCTATTGCTGGTCTCCGCAGGCAGTGTGTGAGCGTCGCAGTCCGCAGGAGAAGCAGATGGTGGTGCACTCGAGTGTATAGCTGTAAAAATAAGCTCTGGTGATGTATCTGGGCTTATAGGAGCTCACAGTTCAGCCGCAGAAACGATGATAAGTGTCAGTAAAGCAGAAGAAGATGGCTGCAGAGCTGTGGAGCTGGAGTCAGTGCTGCCTGGGGCGACAGATGTTTCTCTGGGACTCGTAAGCTGCTCGGCATCAGCTTCTGAATTATTAATAACTGTATCTTCCTGTAAACTGTCCAGAACCCCACAATCGCCGACCGAGTGCAAGATAATAGATGTAGTTTATTTCATGGCTTTCAGTCTGTGCAATGTTTTTACTCTGGAGACTGGTGGAATTTGTACAAGTTTTATCCAAGTTTTGATATGTTTTTGGCATGTGGGTTTTGGGTTTGTACAATTTAAAGGAGCTACACCTGTTTTTTTTTTAATTTTCATGTTGTGTAAATGGGTTTTTAACTTTGGTTTCTTTTTAAGATCTATTGACCTTGTTTTGGCTGCTATCTGTGAGTCATTGTGTTGTTTATCAGCTACTTCCTAAGGCATGGTCAGCCCTGGAGGATAATCAGACTGACCAGCTGATCGACAGACTGGTGATCCCTGGAGGAGAGTGTCCCAGGTGTGGGAAAGGAGGAGAGCTTCAAAAGCAAAACAACAACAAAAAATACAACAAAGAGCAGCCTCTTCTCAAGTCCTCCTGGATAAAGCATAACTAACCTTAACCCCAACGACATCATCAGAGTTTTCCATTTCTAAGTTTATCTGAGTCTAACCTTTGCATGGATAAGTCTTCATCGCTTAACTTGTAATTTTGCATTTGTCAAAGTCAATCAAAGAAATTACTTTGAGCAGCGCTGTTGTTTATGTTGTACAAAGATCGTCAGGAGGTGTCACTCTACAACGGAAGTTCCAGTGTATCAAACAATTTTAATAGCCTGAAGCATCAGACGATTTCACCCTATTGGGGTGAAATCGTCTGTCGTATAAGACGTTATAGTTTTAACATAATTGTTGCTGTTTCTGTGCAATAAATCTACGAATAAAGATACAAAGGCCAGAAATTGTGTTATGGTTTTCCAGAAAGCTCCAACAACCATCAGAAGCAAGAATACACAAATAGGCTTAGTTCTATGGGAATACCCTAACCCTCTGTGAGAATCACTCTTGTACTTTGTGGCTCACTGAGGAGCTTTGTTTAGAAAAAGTTAAATCGCATTACACATTTTTTGAGTCCTCAGATTCAAAAGAATTTTGAAATCACATTTGTGTGTCTGAAAAAAAGGTAAAAAAAAGAAACAAAATTCTTTCTTATGTGACAGTTTGAAAAGCTGTAGATGCCATAGTTATTATCAGAAAGGAATACAAATGAGCCTCCGAAAAGTCTAGCATGTGAAAATATAAAGCTTAGATGTAGACTTCTCCAAAAATGTATGATAGTCCTTGCCACCTTGGGTGAGCCTCCTTTCGATCCGGCCCATGTAAGTTGACACTAGGTGAAAGGAGGAAATATTTAGTCTGCTCCCTCAACTCGGGTTGATTTTTGCCAACACATCTCTTCATCTCTGTTCACTGATTGGATGATTGTACTTCCTGCTTTTACAGAACCATCTGTAGTTCTGCAATACTGAGTAATTGGAGTGAAATGAAACTGATTATCAGCTTGTCTACAGTAAAATGGTCTATTTGATAAATGGTCTATTTACAGTATATAGCACTTTTCTACCTTTCCAGGCACTCAAAGCACTTTACAATCTAGCATCCACTCACCCAGTGTACGCAGACACTGAGGCAATGTGAGTTAAGAGTCTTGCCCAGGGACACAATGACAATCTACTCCTGTCGTCCCACTGTGGCACCTGGTGTTCCAACTCCCATCCATGTACTAACCAGGCCCTTTCTTGCTTAGCTTCTGAGATCTGACGGGATCAGGTATAGCCACAGTACAACAGATATTGATAGTGTGGCTGTTTAATGACAATAAGATTGGTTTAGTATTGCAGTAAAAATTAGGAACAGCATCTTTAAGTGTGAGTGACAATTGCTGGAGAGTGAATATGTTTAGTTGTTCGGGGAAACCTGTTCTAGAGAAGAAAATAAAGCTCTCTTCTTGCAGTCACTTCAGCCACTCAGTCGTTTGGTTTGCCTTGTTTTATCTTTTCAACTTATTACTGTAACTAACTACTGTAGCAGACAATATATAGCTGTATATAAATGTGTCCATGTTTTGCACAAAGCTTGCACCTGCTTAAGTCCTCTGGGGCGTGTGGTGGTGAAATGTCATTGGCCTAGGCTGTTTAGCACACAAAGGTCAGACTGACACTGGCTCCTGGGTCTCTATTGATTCCCAATCTGCCCTCATCATGCATGACAAACAGGCTCCACCGAAACTCTAATGACCAAACAGAGATGTGAGTGGAATCAGAATAAAGTCCCTTAATAATATTCCACACACACTCACATGCCAAAGATCAGAAAATCCTCGGTGGATTCACTCAGGGCCTGAACCTGTCAATGTATGCAGTGAATTATCGGAGAAACAGAAATGCAAAATGGACACTGCAGCATCTATTATGTGTACAGGCAAATGTGTGGTTTTAAAGGTAAAAGAGATTTTCTTTGCTGCAGAAATACTTGATGTTTTTACAGTTTTCCTTTAAGAAGCAATGAGGAGCTCTGATTGGCTGATCCATCTGTCAATCATGCTCACTGAAACGTGGGAGATAAACCTGGTGTACCGTATTTTCCGGACTATATGTCGCTCCGAAGTATACGTCGCAGAAGCCTCAAAATGCATAATTTAGAAGAAAAAAAACGCATATACAGTAAGTCACACCGAAGTATAAGTCACACTTTTTTGGGGATATTAATTTACATAATCCGGCATCATAAACAGACGCGGGACACATTCTTCCATCCTGCAGATCAAAACACGACTAAACTCTGCTTTAATCAACTTCTATATTGTCACTAAATCATCTGCAATAAGCATTTTGTCCATTTGACGTTCAACAATCGCGATGTGACTTACCTGCAGCAAGTTCCACAAATCTTTTTCCGCTAAATCCACTGCCTGTTTTTCCACCTCTCCTGCATAAACAGCATTACTTTGCATTCATTCCTCTGAAAAGTTATTCCCCCGCTGCTTCTGCCGTAGATCTGTGAGTCATCTGTGAGAAACAAGGAAATGCAGGTGCAGCAAGTTTGACAAACATCAGTCTTTGTCTTTCAAACTGTCACATATATTAACTCTTTTCCTGCCAATGACATTCATTTCTGTTATTGACTTTTTCTTATATTCGGCGATGTCAGGCTCTCTGATGCCTGTGCTGACTTTGTCTACAGTCAAATACATGGTGCAGTTTCACAGATTCACCAGGAGATGGTGCAATTGGGTGAGCACAAGGACTCAGAGAACATCACATGACCGGAAAATACATGTGCTGTTTTGTTGATATTACGCAGCACATTCGGCTTTGTTTGACATAATCAGCTGGTTCTCAAGGGTTGACTTTCTTTTCAAACAGAATACAGGCAAAACATCTTGAACTAAAAACATTGTTGAGTAAGTTTAGAGCAGATATTTGATCTTTAAAATGAAGAAAAGACAATAGGACTATGAGGAAAACGGCACATGCAGCAAGTCTCGATGAAGAGAAACGAAACGTCCTCTTCTGTGGGCGATCCAAAAGTGGTCAGAGTAAGTAAAACTACTGTATTTCTTCATGTTTGGAGGGTTAAATATAATCTATGCCCCTAAAAGAGGCTGAATCTGTAAAATCTGCATCAGAAAGTTGCTATGCTGGCTCCTCGTCCTCATTGTTTTAATTATGTAAACCCTGTATTTTTTATCCCAAACACGTTATTTCATTGTAGTATATTCTTTCACTAAAAAGTAGAGCAGAGGAAAATAACACTGACATAAAGTTTGTCTTAGAAAAGGCCGTTCTCTTAAAAGTTTGATGTCAAACGCTGAAATCTAATGAAAACGACAAAGTTTAAATGCCTGTAATAACGTATTCTAATGGCTTGCGTGTAAATACCACACTATGACAACTTGCGTGTCATGACGATGCTTCTGCCTGTTTTGCAATTACAAGCTTGTTTTTCTGGCGTGGTCTGGACACACGATGTAGTTGAGGACAAACAGGAGGATTTTGGGGTTACCAGCTAAGTTTAGGTCTGAGGCTTGGAGTTGGTTAAGTTTAGGATTGTATTAGTCTTCATGAATAAAAACACATACATTCACCATAGAAATGAACTGGGACAGAAACGTGTGAAATACACACACAAAATAGTAATTGCGCTCATATGACACGCTGTTTCAAATTGCGTGGTATTGGCACGAATATCTGTGAGAACAGGCTGCCTATAAAAAAGGAACGGATTAATGTAGAATAACAATTATTTTTTAAATGAAAGCAGACACTTGTAGGTCTCATTTGATGATTCCACTTGCACAAAGCTTTTTTGTGGAGTTGTGAATGTTTAAAATTAGCAAAAAGGCCTGGCAGGGAAGGAGGGTCAGAGCGAGAACAGGGCTGGCAGTGACAGTGTACAGTAGCAAAGTGGTTAAAGCTCTGGCTTCCCAATAAAGAGAGATCAAACCAAAATCAGCAACTCTATGGGTGAAGTTTGCATGTTCTCTCAGAGTTTGGATTCCCTCCATTTTTCCACAGTTGGGTTTTAAGGACACTCCTCCATAACTTCAGAAAAAGAGGTTGTAATAACGAGAAGTAAATACATCCATGTTAGTTGTTTGTATGTGTTGTTAATAGTCAGAATGAACTAAACAAACAATCCTTTTAAAGCCAGTGCACTGATTAGCATATGTGTATGGTACAGAGTGTATAGATAAGCAGAGCCTGTCTCCCTCTGAGCACAGATGGTTCAGAGCGGGACGCACCAACCTGTTCTGTCCCCACACAAGAGCCCTTAGTCACTCCAAACACTGCTCCAAACACAGACAGAACAGCACTCCAGCACGCCTCTCAAATTATACAGCTTATTTAGTCAGAGCTGCTGCAGTAAAGCGGTCGAGCTGAAAACGGGCAGATTTTTGAGCTGGGTGTGATTTCTGTAGCAACCATCTGCATAAGGGACATTTCATAACTGCCTTTAGGCTACAGGCAAAACTCATTTTTCACATTTTGTGTTTTTTAGTGAGTTTGCCCTCTCAGTATTCAGGCTTTCATGTGGAAGCAACACAATCTGCTCCAAAAATGTTTTATGTTTAATTTATTCCACTTCATTCATAGAGTTCAATAGAGGGATTTTTGGTGGATGTCACTTTCCGCCCTACTGCACATGCGTTATGCAGAAAGAGCTGCTCTCCATCTGCTTAGCTGGAAAAACTTCAACCCTGTAGTTTTTGCTTCTGATGTCCAAGAGACTCATCAGAAGTGAGAAGAACATCTTTTAAACCCACACAAAGCAAGGTATTTGGAAAAACTAATGAATGCAGCTGATCATACCCTCTTCCTCCTGCTATGTTTGCCCATTTAATAAAATGTACAAGTTTGCTTGACTTTACTCCTCATGATCTTCTGTGGTAAACAAGGTTTTGTCTTACACTGGAACAGATTTTAAAAAACAGTTTGGTTTTGTATATCAAGTGAGGATAGTGTTACTCACATATTATTTCAGATATTCATTGCATCTTTTTTTTTTTTTAGCATTGACTTACCTTGTATAAAGTATTCAACACAAATCTGTAGCAACTAAGAGGTATTCCCGTTCTTTCGATTTATTGCTGCCACCCACCGCCGTCTTTTATCTTCATCAAAATGTAAACGAAAAAGCTACAGGTTTAGGCGTACAACCTCCTGCCTGTTAGAGCGGCGTGTTGCACAAGATACAGCCACTGAAATCAATAAAAGTTACTTAGAAACAGGCAGGTTTTTGGAAAGTTTTTGGGTCACTATTTTTCGCTATATACTGTATCTTCTTAAATCCACATCTGCAGTTGTAGTTGTTAAGCAGTGAGTGATAAAGCTGCTGTTCTGATGCACTGTTCAAGCTACATTTCCCCCACACAGGTTCATGAGTGAGTCTGTTACCGACTGTATCTGTATGTAATGTTAAAAAAATGCTAATAACAATCCAACATGTTCTACCTTCAGCTGCTAAGACCTGCACACGTGCCAGTCAAAGCTCCCAAATCCGAGCAGAAGAACCATTAGAACAGAGAAGGATCAATGTTGGAGGGAGAAACCGCAGAGGTAGACAAAATCCACCGACTGTTTGCTCTGAGAGATGAGTCCAGGGACCAGCGCGAGGACAGGATGTGAGGAGTGAGAGAAGAATGAGTGTGTATAAATATTTTACACACTGGTATTGATCAGTATTCAGCAGCAGCAGCAGTAGCAGACAGTTACGGGGGCGTGGAGACAGGAAGAAGACGTATGGTGAAGCGAGCAGAGGGCTGAGAGAATCAATGTGAAAAAGCACGCTGTGGTCATAACGGTCAGATCCAGACAGATATCGCCCAATATGTCTTATAATCGTTTAAAGGAGCAATAGGTTGTGTTCACGTGATGATGTTGTAAGTCCAGATGCTCAACAAGAAACAGTTTTAATATTGTGCTTTGCCATTGTACCCAGGCGTGGTGCAGCCTTAAAAAAGTCTGGTTGAATATTAAAAAAAATATATTACGTTTTTCTTTTCAATAATTTACTTACTTTCACAATAATTGAAATGCACCCCAAAAAAGACACTTTAAATTATGTGGGATCAAGACAAAAAATTTATAAGAATAAGTAATAATAAACACAAACAAACAAAAGTGTAAGCCCTACAAAAAGGTGCTTTGATTCTACGGTGCTGCAAAGATGAAAAATCCTAATGTTAGTTTAAAATTGATATTGTGCTGTAGGCAGGTTAAAGTACTGCTGTGGTAAAGTGCTTTTGTTGTCTAAAGTGTCTTTTACATGTTTCAAAGCTAAACAATATTTAACTTTAAATATTTTTTTTAACAATTTTTATTTTTACATCTACTCTCACGCACTAACACACGCACGGACGCTATTTTGTTTTTGCTTGTTTTCTTTTATCTGAACAAAGACAAAACTGGACGATCACATATGAATCGGTCTCCTGAAGCTCGGACAGAGTTTTCTTGCTGTAATGTAAATTTTAAGGGTTGTTAGGTCGAATTTAATTTGCAAATATTGATTTAGCAGCAAAACTTTTGTTTTCTCACAGTGATAAACTCTTGTAGTTACTGACAACGAAGCTTTTTTGACTTGTTTCCACTGTTTGTGTCTATGAGTGGCGGATCTTTCTGTACAGTATATCTATACAGTAGACAATTAGTCACTAGATTACAGGAAAAGACTGTGCTGTATTAGCGTTTTATAATTACCGTAATTTCTGGATTATAAGCCGCTACTTTTTTCATGAGCTTTGAACTGTGCGGCTTATAAAGCAATGCAGCAAAACTATAGATTCTCATAGACTTACTATTAACAAGTGCAGCCTATATATGTACTTTATTATTTTCCTTACTTAAATCTAGTGGGTGCGCCTATTCAGGTGTGCTCAATAGGGCAGAAATTACAGTACTTTTAAGTCAGTCATCCATATTGTGAACATCAGTTTGTTTAAAGTGTTCAATGTGAGAAAAAACTGTATATTTTAAGCATTTCTGAATTGTTGCACAGTTTATACAATTTTAGGACTAAAACTTTACTTCCTGTTACATTTTACACAAAGCCCAAACACATCAAATTAAAGTTCTTTAATTTGATTTTAAAGTAAACACTTATTTTGTTAAATATGCTTCCCCAAAAAAAGAAAGTTATCTCATCTCTCCTTGTAACATTTTGATTGCCAGCTTAAAATGGTTGAAAAATAATGTGTCTGTGGTTTGTGAAAATGGCTTTGAGCTGAAGGTCAAATCATTAATGTGCAGCTGAATTGGTGGAAGAGAAAAACATCTTGTATGAATAATCAGGTGTAATTCATTCACAAACCGCCCTGTGCAGAGGTATAAACGTGATGTGGCCCTGTCGCTCACACACACAGATTCTCATTCAGTAAAAACCCATTTGTCCGAGCGGCAGATGAATAAAGCATGGAGCGTGTGGCGGTAATGGCTTCGCTGCTTTTACTGGAACAAGAGTCGATCCTGGAGCTGACGCAGACGACAGGAAGTGACACGCTCCGGGGACAGAGGAGGACATTCGGGATTAACAAGCACATTTAAGAAGACGCACTGGGTGAACAGGAATGTTACATATGAATCTAATAAAACACTGATTTAATTAAAGGGACAATGTCTGATTTTTATTGGTAAAATTTTTTACAGCATTTCCTGGATTTTAGTGAAGATAAAGTCTATTTATAGATGTAAATGCTACAAATTTTCACTCAGATAGATACTACTTCTAAACAATTCTTTCAAAAAATCACTGTTGTGTTTTTATGGTGTTCTTGTATAGAGGGATTTTTGTTTGTTGTAGAAAGAGCCCCCTCATAGAAACAAACAATGAAAACAAATAAAAAAGCTCCATTGTCAGTAAAAATTGTATCCAAAACCATTGTCCCAGTTGTCCTGTTTTTTAATCACTTTGACACTTCTTTACAGTGAAGGGAGGATTATATTGCTTTTTCTTTAGTTAAACTAAACAAAATGATGCTTGAAAATATGTAAAACACAACAAAAAATGCATCAGTTTGCACTGACAAAGGTATTAGAGGATAAACATGAGTTTGAATGAGCTCTGAATTGACTAAATGCATAAGTAGTACTTATATTTCATAATTATCAAGATTTCTGGTATTACCCTCGCAAGTGTCCCAGTGTTTCACCCTACAAATGTTGAATTTGGAAGCTCAAAATGCATTAAAGGGACCTATTATGTCATATTCACTTTTCTAAGTTTTTAACCTTGTTATAACGGCCTTCCTTCACCATTAGTTTACTCAAAGTTATATTTGAATTGATTCATACATGTTGGAGTAATCTTGTGTTGTTCTTCAGCTGCAGCTCAAGTGCTCAGAAATCCCCGCTCTCACCTACCACCTATCCCCTCCCACTTGTCTGTATTTACTTGTTATAATTCAAAAGATTAATACTCAAAGTGAAGAATAAATGGTTCAATACTGTCCCATATCCACTTTCCAACAATAAAATTGTTTTTTAAAAATCTGTTGCTTTTTACAGTTACATTTTAAAATGAGGAGGCGGGGCTTATCAGTTCTGCAGTTTTGAACAGGAAGTAAGTAGAGCTGTTTCTATTTTTAAGTTGTTTTAGATCAACTTTGTGTTTTACAATGAACAAAAGGTAAATTACTGATCTACATATGTTCTAGATTCTTACTAAATATATAAAAAAACATAATAGGACCCATTTAAGTATTTGAGCAAATCATGTCGACTGCTTTAAAAAATCTAAAACTAAATATTTCTGTTTGTTTCACTGCAATACTCAAGTACTTCACCTTCAACTGTAAATGTGACCCTGGCTGATCCCATTAGACATCCAGGCTACACATGCTTCCACGCTGAGGCATCTCTCGGTGCAGGTCACGTGTCAGTCGTCCATTTTGGCTCTAATGGATCATGTCAGTGTCCCGGTGCATTAGTGCGTCAGGAGCAGCTGCCTCACACATCGATCCAGCCTCTCCCCCGAAGACGCACGGCCCTCCAGGCTTTTCCTGCAGAGATAAACACCACAGACATAACTCTGAGCTGCTACAAACAAGGTTCTGTCAGCAGTCACTAAATCTGCTTTTATTACACTGCGTATGTCAGGGTTATTGGTTAATCGATGATCGTGATTATTCTAGTCACAATGTAGTCATAAGAACAAAAGAAAAATAATCATGCCAATGTTCATTCTTAAATTTTCAACCACATTCCAGTGAATTTGGGCCTTAGGCAGATGAACAGCCTGAGCACTGGCTAAATCTATACAGGAACAGACAGATAATCATTCACTCTCTCATTAATTAATTTATTTACTGGAGGAAATTTACAGCAATCCTCAATTAACCTAAACATGTGCCCCCATGGGACACAGGGAGACATGTAAACTTCATCCAGAGAGTGAAATTATGTATTTTAAGGTCATTGGACAGGAAGTATAGGGCTGGAAAATATATAGATTTTATAGAACAAAAGATGATAATTGGAGCAGTTGTGTTATCTTTATTTTTTGCTTTTTTGTGAGCCTTGGTGTGGATATAACTTAACTTATAAACAGATAGAATAGCAGAAAGATTTATTGTCATTGTCACAGAGTACAACAAAATTATGTTTGGAGTGAGCCCCCTTTTGTGCGCTGCTACTCGCTCTTACGAACATAAAATGCAAACCTAATCAGTCTATCTCAAAATGTGGCCATTTCATTCATCTTATTCTGCTGTTTAGCTTTGGGAAGCCTATAGAATTTATTTTATTGAGTATATTTTATCTGTTGTTATATCTGTTTGAGATCGCCTTGCAGGACAGACGAGCTAACACATTAGCAACCTCAAAAGAGTTAAACAGGAAGTATGCAGCCAAGAAAAGAGGACGGGCAGATTAAGGGGAATAAAAGCAAAATTATCTTTCGATCTATAGAGGGATTTTTGGTCAACGTCACTTTCTGTCCTACTGTGCATACTTTATGCAGAAAGACCCGTTCTCCGTCTGTTTACATGGGGAAACTTAGAATAAAACAACAAAACTTGACGAAAGCAGCTGTTCCGATCAGATCTGAACCGGTCTGACAGTCGTCTGTCTCCTGAAGCTTGAGACAGAGTTTTTCTCTTTGTTTTTTCACTCACCTGAATGTCACTTTTAAGGGTTGTAGGGCGAATTTCATTCACAAATGTTGATTTAGCAACTTCACTTTTGTTTTTACACAATGATAAACTCATGTGCTTTTTGCGCTCACAGCCGGTATACAGAAAGAGCCGCTGCTGATCGACACAAGCTGTAGCAGCAACACTAGCCAGCGTTGTTGTCAGCCAACAACAAGAGATTATTACTCTGTGAAAACAAAAGTTGTGCTGCTAAAGCAACATTTGTGAATGAATTTTGTCTTTAAAACTCATAAAGACGAAGAAGCCAGACTTCTGACCAGTTCATACCTGATCGAAACAGGTGCTCTCGTCCTGTTTTGTTGTTTTTATCAAAGAGGTTCCAGCTAACTAGACCAACAGCATATCTTTCAGCAGGCGACATGCGCAGTAGAGCAGAAAATTATGTCGACCGATAATCCCTCTAAAGAAAAATTTAAATTCTAACGGACAAAATGAATAAACAAACAACAAACATTTATACATCTGTGCCTGAGTGTCACAAAATCAAGAAAACATTACCTGCTTGACAATGAGAATGAAAGGTCTCACTGTGTTTTGGTCATGATGGTTGTAATAATCACTAAATTGTGATACTTTATTCCTCAATATTTTCGCAGTAACAGTCCAACTTGATAATGTGACACAACAGTGCAGTGTGTAAATAAAGAGCTGCGTGTGTTAGTGCTGTGACTCATATAAAGGTTTATTTGTCCACATCTCAGTCTCACCCACAGGACACCAGCCTCAGAACAGATCAGATTCTCTCTTTATTAACTTACAAGCTTTTTCATCTCGCTGCTCGGCTGGGAAGGTATTGGAAATTGTATTGTGTTTTTTTTTTCTGAAACCATATTAACTAAATGATTTCATAAATGTTTAATTGTGTAACACGCTCAGGGATTCTTCTATATTAAAGTAAATATCCAATCGCTGACTTGTTATTAGAGATATCATTAACAGAACTAATGTCTGCTCATCCACCAAAGCAATAACACTTTGCTTGTTATTTTATTCATTTATATTGTTTGAATAGAGTTTAAATGTCTTGCAGCCACAAGAGACTGAACAAAGCTGGAGATCGTTATTTATTGGTATCACTGCAAAAAATGAAAATCTAACTTAGATCAAATGACTTGAATTAAGCATATTAATCCTAAAAGACTAATTTTAAGATTTTTTCACTTAATAAGACCAAGTCTTACTAAGATTATTTGACTTGTTTTAAGATATTCTATCCTGATTTCAGTTTTATGCAGCTAAGATCTGGAACAGTCTTCCAGATGATGTAAGACAGGCCTCCACTGTGACAATGTTTAAATCTAGGCTGAAAACATGTCTTTTTATCTGTGCATATGACTGAAATACTTTGTCTGCACTCTTTATTTCTTTACTTCTTTTTAAAGTAAATTTTATGCTGATTATTTAATTATTGTAATTTTGATGCATTTTCCTGCCTTGTAAAGCACTGTGAATTGCTTTGTGTATGAATTGTGCTATACAAATAAATTTGCCTTGCCTGATTTACCTTATCTAGCAATAAAACGTATTTTAAGCAATTTTGTATCAGTTTTAAGTTATAATTCCTTGAATCAGGATTAAATTTGCTTTCTTATTAAGAGTTCTTGAAACTAACATTTTCTGCTCAAAACAACTAGGTTGGTAAAATTTTCTTACGGCACTGGCCGATTATTTCACTTGAAATAAGACATTTCTACCTAAAACAAAAGCAAAATTTTCTTATTTTTAAAGGCCTTTTTTGCAGTGTAGTTCTCTCTAAAAGTACAATAACAATATGAGTGTCCAGTTCTCAACCAAGCTCGTTATGGAATCAGCTCCTGCTCATGTCAAAGAGGCTGACACAGTCTCAATATTTAAAATGTTCCTCTTTGGTCAGTAAGGAACAGACTCTAAACCCACAGTTCTAGTCAGGCTGCCCTATAAGAGCAAATACTGTATACCTGGGAAAGTATGGCAACTTGAGCACTATCCTCTCATTTTTCCTTCTTTCCCTGTAAAGAATTGTTAACATGTTGTCCCTTGTCCCACTGGCCTTTTGGGAAATGTAACTCTTTCGGATAAAAGTTGGACCACTGATGCCTCTTAATACGGACCTGGACCCCTCCCTTCTGGACAGTTGCCCCACCTTCCTCTCCTGAATTAGCCTGTCCTTGTCCTGCTAGACGAGTCGTTTCTCTCTTCTGATTGGCTCTGGCTCTACAGACTTAAACTCTATCTGCCAGTGGATGTGTGTCTGACAGCTCCTCTGTCCATGGGAGTGGATCTAATACTTCTCGAGGTTTCTTTTTTCTTTAATATTTTAAATTAATAATAACAAAAAAATGATATAAAGATATAGAATTAAAAACATAAAACTACAAATACCAAAAGTAGAAAGAAAACAACAATAGAAAACAACAAGATACATAAAACAATATCGCTAGGTAACAGAAAAAAAAAGAGAAAAAGAGAGAGAGGAGAGATGATATGGAGAGGATTTTATAAATCTATTCTGAGGTGAACTTTAACCTCCAAGACGTTACAGTGCTGTAGGTTTTGAATCGCTCTCAGCAGTTTGTGTTTTTATGTATTTTGTATTTGTTGGTCATGTGTCGTGGTATATTTTGTGTGTTTTTTAATAGCACCATCAACCTGTCCAGGGACAACCGATGGCTAAAATCTGGCATATTTACACATGTATATACTGTATATTCATTAATATGGCATGGTTCCTCTCTAAATTAATAAATACATGAGAGGAAGAGTCAATCAAATCTAAATCATAAAAAAAGAAAGACATTTTCTCAAACATTGGCTTGTTACTATTAGAGCTAATAAGGAGCAAAAACTAGAGCATTTAAAGACTTATTTTGACATGTGATTAAATAGATATAAAGAAAAAATCTTTTGCATTCTTGTTTCATTGTCTTATATAATCTTAAGAAGCAGATGGAGATGGATTCGTGACTGAACTTCTCGGTCCTGGAGACATATTCGGCGGTTGGTAAATCGTGCGTGTTTTAAGGAGCCTCCTGCACTAACAGTAATTACACCAGACCGCTCTCCTGCCGACGCTCCATTAACAACAGACACAAATCAATGTTTATGACCGACATAAAAACTACCGACCAGGAGGAGACCAGCCTCTGCACAGCCACAGAACGTCAACACAACGACACTAAAACCCAACCTGAGGAAGACACAAAGCTGTGAGAGAGAATCATGTTTATGTTTTCAAGCAGTTTTTGATTACTCGTGTGATTACGATGAACACAATTTTAATTACACATATGTCCTGGTTTATTAAAATTACTTTATTATTGTTACTTGTGCAAATAAAAATAAAAATAGATGCTTGGTCTTGCAGCATTTCTAAAAATAGTTTTGTAATAATATAGCATGAGCTGCACAGTATTATAATGCATTGGCAGCTGCATTTGATTTGGCGTAGTTATCAAGTTGCAAATGCAACATTATTGTGTATTTGAAAGAAAAATCTTAAAAATGTCTTATTTCAAGTGAAAGAATCTGCCAGTGCAGTAAAGTTTGACTAATCTAGTTGTTTTGAGCAGAAAATGCTAGTTTCAAGAACTCTTGATTAGATTTTTAATCTATTCTTGATTCAAGCAATTATGGCTTACAACAGACACAAATTTACTTAAAATAAGTATCTAGATAAGGTAAAACCAGAAAGAATATCTGAAACATGTCAAATAATCTTAGTAAAACTGCTTATTAAGTGAAAAATCTTAAAGGAACCGTATGTAAGATGCGCAACTAGTGGTTTTAAAAAGACATTACGGTCACAGAAGAACTTGGGTTGCCAGATTGTGAAATGGCCCATACATTGAAGATAGGAAGCTACTGACCAATCAGGAACAATTTGCTATGAATCATGGGTAATAGCCATAAAGTCACTTTCCCAGACACCTGACTCTTTGTCCTGGTTTGTTCCCAAATATTGTTTTTAACACAAAGTGGGAGGAGCCTAATGAGAACTGTGTGGAAACAAGTGCATGAGCCTATCACAGACAGTTGTGTCTGTGTCCTGGAGCAACATCAGTTCAAACTCAAACATGTTCCTGACTCATGCTTCAAAATTAACTTCAGGTTTTAAGAAACCAAACTGGCAACCCAACTGAGAGAGTCATGTGGGGCTCATTCTGCTTTCTGATTGGATAATAAATGTAAACGTCAACAATCATGTCCATTGCTTTTTTAAATAAGAATAACTCAGAATAACATTGACTTTCAGTAAAAATAAAAGCATATTTGGACTTGTTGATCTTGTATCTTTGGACACATACTATAATTCATGTTTATGAAATCTGAAATCAGAATCTTACATACAGTTCCTTTAAAATGAGTCTTTTAAGATTAATATGCTTAATTCAAGTCATTTTATCTAAAATTTCCGTTTTTGCTGTGTGTAACAGAACTTTAGTTATATGCTTCTTAAACATATCAAAATATTATTGTAATTATTATTTTTATAATTCCACTATTGTGTAGCGTGACAAATAGAGCCAAATATGAGATCTGTTTTAAAAAAAGAAGAATTTGTGGTTTGCAGAAAGAGCAAGAACATTGTTTATTCATGATGATACTCCTCAGTGAGAGCCTTTCTTTTGATGAATCCAGGCAGAAGCTGATCACTGTACAAAAAAAAAGAAAAGAGAGAGAGAGAGAGAGAGAGAGAGAGAGAGAGAGAGAGAGAGAGAGAGAGAGAAAGGGCATGTGAGGCAATGTTTGAGTGAGATACAGGGCATGAAAAGGGCAAAAGTGAGAGGGGGAGAAGTAAACTATTTATAAGGCTCTGTAAAGCAATAGTTAATAGCATACACTAAATTAATGTCACAGGCATAGGAAAATGTGTTTTTTATTTTGTACTTTCTGCATGCTTTTAGGTCGGGGAGACCGGGGACAATTGTAACACTTTTTTCCAAATTGGACATATCAGCTTAATCTTAGTTGAAGTCCTGCTTGAAACTACATGAAATGAAAGCTGCAGATCTTGGCTTGACATGTGAACAGGTTTGGATTCTCGAGAGCTATTTATTTTGAAGCTGTCATCATTTCAAGTCAAGAAAGTCAAGTGTTACAACTGCCCCACAACATAGGGCAATTTTATCAAAGTTAATACATTTGACAGACTGGAAGGTTGTCCACATTTAAACCACCTTAACTCTGTAATCTTTTTATAATAAACACAAAACTGCTGTGGGAAAAAAACTTTACAGTCTGCTCTAACTTTACTTATGTCTTTTTTAAACTAAAATGAGAATTATTCAGAAAGAATATTACGGTTCTGATAAAAATTAGTCAAACAAATGATACACAACCTTTTTTGGACAAAAAACATAAAATCCATCCAAAATGAATCCATATAATGGCTGAGGGGCAATTGTAACACGTTTTTGCCCCAGATGAGGGCGGCCATATTTGGAGGGATTTTTTTCTATGTTAGCATTCATATTTGTTGTTGTAAAACTTACCAAATACAGACCACAAAACCTATTTAAAATGACCGCCATATCTCAGTCACATCTCTGTCCAGAACAGAAACATGAGGTCATGTGATGTATAACTTTACTACTCAAAAAAACTGTTGTTTTGATGTAAAAAGTTTCCTTAAATCTCAAATCTCTTCCACTCAAACAGCAGGTGGAGATGAAATGAGTAGGTTCTGTGCAAAGCTTAAGCTTCTTGTTTGCTACTGCTACGAATGGGAGTCTCTGTTACATTTACCCCGTGTTACAATTGGCCTCGGTCTCCCCTACTGTGTTTTGCTTGTGTTAAAGACTCCAGTGGTTCCTCCAATCGAAGCAGCGCCAGTCCAGATAGTCTGTGGGTCGATGGCAATTTTAAAATACAAAGATGGAAGTATCAGTCATTAAGGAGGGGAGAAGACTGGGTGGTGTGATCAGGCGCATAGATACAGTCAGCAAGAGACAACGCCCACCAGCGGACCTTTGTGGGGGAAAGTTAACATTGAGAGTGAACTGTGAATTGTCTTCATTATGTATGTTTTGAGTTGGTGTGGAAGACCAGAATGTGTGCAGAAAACACACCCGATCACAGGGAGCAACATAACTTAAGAGCTTGCAAACAATATTTTACGTACATGATTTGTCTTAATGTGGAACCATAATTTGTCCTAGAATGCTATGTCAAATTAACAGTGTATAGAATTTTTGTATATGTCTGCTAGGGATCCAGAGCAGATGAAAGACATACCAGAGATAGCAACGAGGAAGATGTGTCCAACACATACTCACTCTCATCTATATTAACTGAAAAGAAAAGAGGAGTCACTAGTGTGTTGAAGAAACAAGTTCACTCGAGAGTAAGTATGCAGAATTAAGAGATTACATAGATATAAAAGAAAGGCAATAGGCAATGAGCACGGATGAATGTTTTGTGTGGATGGTCTCTCCGTGTCAGGATAGTATCAGTATTATACATCATTTTAGTGATAGGCACAGCTGATGAGGAGTACGAGACTTAACTCGACTCGTATCGTGACTCGAGAGTCGAGGACTCGTCACTCACAGCTGACCTGGAGAAAACATAAGCCCTTTTTCAGATCTCAGCGTTGCGAGGTCCTCGTGGTCGGTTAACGAGTCACCAAGTCAGGCTCACAGGCTCTCTACTAGATAATGACATCACATAGGAGAGGGACGTAAAAATAAAGTTTAGACGGGAAGAATGTTATGAGGTCCGCAATCTAGATGTTTTGTTTACACCACAGTGGGCAGTATCTACCCAACCTCACTCACGAACACACCAAACTGTGGTGATGAAGGATGGAAAAGACGTCAGAAGACGAGATCTGTGGGAATTGTTTGTCCTAAAGCACAGTGTTTTCTTCTAAAATCGTAGATTACTAACCTGCCAGCCACAATCCTATGTGTACTTAACTATCCGTTATTATTAGACGCTATAGGTACTCTTGCGGTATCATCTTATAACCCAATGAGTATAGATCGGAAAGTCAAGAGTGTGTCGGGGCATATAGTGGACTGTGCCTTTGTCTCCGTTGGCTAATTTACCTGACACGCAGGCCCAAGCTGCACACACACAGTCTTAGGTATTTTTCTCCTCAGTTAGCAAAGTCTGGTGTTCATTGGATTTGGCTAGCCTAGCTGGCAAGAGTCACGTCGGCTTGTCTTTCGTGAGGGTACGGTTCCATATGTGTGGGCCATTTTCTAGCTATCACGAGTTCTGGCAGGAGCATCCCTCTCAATAGAGGTATGCATCTGTCTGAATTGTTAGCATTCACAGTACATCCACACAACCATTACCCCTTCTTATTAGCACACCTGAGCTAGTCTGTGCCTCGTACTTTTATCTCTACATCTGACTGAGATTCTCTTCTCTCTCTATATATGCTTTGATCAGCTGGTTTTTACCTGTCATATCCCTCTTCTATACTGCCATTCTTGACTGAAGCTATATAACGCTCCAGATCGTATCTCAGTGACTGATATCTCTCACTGGTCTCTTCCTATTGCATGATCATACACTAATATAAACATGTTCTTAGTGTGATAGTCTTTCTGGTGACAATATTCATAGTTTTACAGGCAGTTTAAGTTGCAAATTATAAGAAATTGGAGGCCTATAACTAAAAAGTAAGGTATCGCATTTAAAATAAAAATTTAAGTAATAGAAATAGTTGGTAATTATTGGCAAGATATTCAGGCAGGTTAAAGATCACTATGTTCTTAACACAAGTACCTGTCGGCTTGGGTGTTGTCTCTGCTTCTGACGACTCATTCTGTGTCATTTAAGGTAACCCAACAGCTCAAACCGGGGGTACATATAAAAATAATACATGGTAACTAAGGACTAACATGGTATTCACCAGTTTCTCTCGCGTTGCATATGTAAGTTAATTCCACCCAGAATGGTAAGATGCTGGCTGTAGCTGGGGTAAGTACAGCTGTGTGTGGGATGCTCTCTCTTGCTGACTATGGTGTCTTCTATGCGCTTTACAGAAGTCACAAGTATCCTGGTAACTAAATGTGACAGTTACCGAAGTATATTAGTATTCCCACACCCTACAGACTCGGGTAGTTCACTGTCAGTTACTATATAATATCAGATAGCTACATCTTAACCACCTCGACATGCCTGTAATGGACTCGAGGGTGGCATTTCTAGAGGTAGGTTAGTTTCATCAAAATGTCAGTTGGTCCATAATATTCGGGGTAAACTCACTCCGCAAGGCATATAGAAGCCTGAGACTCCACTAGACTCGCGCGATACGGCGGTCCCACGGAGGGTATGCTCGGCCACTGAACCATATGGGACGTTCTAATGCGTTTATGATACAGACAGCATTGAAACCACGAGTAGGGGGAGACCCGCGGAGAGCCCGGGTCTCCGAAATTGTCTACCCGGGTGTCAAGAATGTTAGACAGCAGGATGTCATAGACCCCCATTCACACAGTCCACGGAGTCGCAACCCGAAGCCTTAAGCTTTGCTCATACACAAGAACACTACTCATCTTCAATCCTCATCCTCTACCACCTGTCTGGTAACTGCTTTGTAAGTTGGGAAAGGAGTAACTATCTCGAGGATTTAATTGTGCACAACATTTTTTAATGCCTAATATCGCAGCAACGCATTACGTCAGATGTGTGTAATGTTTTGCTAGTACGGGGTAAATTTTACATAAAGTATGTAAACTTGAACATCACACGATGAACGTCTCACCATGATCCTGGTTTGGGTGGTCCAGACGGATTGTAGAAAAAGGGGAGACTACTCTGGGCGCTGCGAGTGTTAGTCTCATTAGCTATTTCAATTAAAACTTATTAGGATTTGTTAGATTGTGATCCTATGTTGGAAAAGTTTTATACCCAACAACATATATGAATGGCTAACATAGAAAAACCTTGGCACTACGCCTCTCTCTAAGTATAATACGGGCCACGCCCCTGCCATTGTCTGGTGGGTCATCAGGTTATGAACGTTTTATCAAATTACTAATTAGCCCCTGTAACTCGACAGTCGATATAGTATTAGCCGATTCATTTTTGGATGGATTTATGTACTCCTTTTGGTCCAAAAAGGTTGTGTATTGTCTATCCTATGTCTTTTGGTAACATAGATTATCTTTGATACGCACCGCACGCTGTCAATATTTGTTTTTAGTTCTTGAGATATAATTCAATCTCTATACTATTAGTTTTTAGTATAAACTAGACGAACAAGGTAAGAAGTAGGTTGCAGGGGGCCAGACCTACTTAAAGTTTTTTTTCCCCACAGCAGTTTTGTGTTTTTATTTAGTCCAAACGTAATTATCAAGAAGATGTATACGAGGAGTCGCGTTTAAGAACTTGGTTCGGAAGCTAGCCTAAAGCCCATTATCTCGAGCATATTATGATTAATATGTTAACTTTGGAGCAGTAAACTTAACAACATTGCAGTGAAGCTTGTATCTTGATCTGGGGGGTAAGTTTGAAAAACTCTTACTATCCTTAAGACATAGTAGCACATGAGGACATAGTTCGTTCAGCTCGCATAATTAAATTTAGTCTTCTTTGTAGTATTTTTGGAACTACTACCCCAAAACTTGTTCACTACTGATATATTTCATTAGACGCCCAACTCTAGTGTGCACGGTCTATATCAAATTTATAGGTAGGTTATTTATCTAGACAGCTCCCGAGAGCTAAGCATTTCTAACCCGAGATACTGGTTCCGCTCAATTTGTCGAAGAAAATAAAAGGTTTGGGTTATAGAGGGTTTTTTGATAAATCATTCGCTCAATGTGCTTAATTGTTTGCATATCTATTGTGGCTGGTGACGCAGAGAAAGGTAGTCTCTTGTATTAGAATGTCGCCCGGCAAAAGTGATACTATGAATATTATAAATTAATCATTTATTTTCTGTTATATAGTCACCTGTCTTGACATAATTCTAGGCTGGAGATATATTTTGGCCTGCATTGTAATTATTGAAACTCCTTTGTTTTTTAAAGTAAGCCAGCTCTTATATTATAAGCTCTCCTTTTACGTTTGTCTTCGCTCAGCCTCTCCACCATACACCTAATTATTCGCCATGCCCCATGTAATCTCTACCTAGCTAACATCTAGCCTCACATGCCACCTATTATGTCTCTCTCTACCTCCATCTACAATCACTTATACAAGTCAAATTCTCAGTGGATTAAATTCGGGTCTCTATCAATATCATCAACCTCAACTCTCCAATAACTCTCCCTCAGCCTCCACTGGGTCTCAATACATTTGTTGTGCTATTCCTAATTTTTCTGCAGTAACCGTGGTGGTAAGTTCTAAGCTCCTTTTAGCACGGTGGCATTACATGGTCGAATGAGGGGGCTTCTACTCATTTTGGGACAGGCACGCCTAAGATACGCAAATTAAGTGGAATATTGGACTATATTGTCTATCTCTTCTTCTGAGCAAAAACACTTACTAGGGTTTCTTCTTTTTTCTTAATTTATCTGAGGAAAAAAGACAGATCTTCAGTGGTTTGGGTACTATCTATACCCAGTACAAACCCCTGGCTATCATGGGTTAACTGGATTTTATAACCAAAAACTAATACTCACATTAGTCATTTGGGAGATTATTGGTTTTATGGAAAGGCGCCAATCATTATAACTAAAGGTCTTGCTGTGCTACGAGGTTATTTTAACCCACCAAGGACCACACATATGGGGGTTATTAAATGTATAGGGATAACACATAACATTTAATAGTTGTAAGCCATATTAATCTTAAAGCAGACTCATATGGTTTAATAGGGTAACTGGGGTAATTTATTGAATTTACGATTAGCTTCAAAGGAATATTCGATAAACTTGGCTAATTATAATTGTAGTATCGCCAAAAGACTCTAAATCGAGATATAAATCAACATGTCGCTCATATATATAGACTTTGTTTAATTTCTTACCACGAAAGAGTCTATATGGCTTATTTCCATACGGGAGAGTATACTCTGCTATTTATTTTAATAAAAGAGCATGGACATGAATTGTTTGACGTTTAATATTTATCCAAGTCAGGAAAGCCAGAATGAGGCCCACATGACTCTCCTCAGTTTGGGGTTGCCAGTCTTGGTTTCTGTAAAACCTGAAGTTAATTTTGAGCATGAGTCAGGAACATGTTTGAGTTTGAACTGATGTTGCTCCAGGACACAGACACAACTGTCTGTGATAGGCTCATGCACTTGTTTCCACACAGTTCTCATTAGGCTCCTCCCACTTTGTGTTAAAAAAATATTTGGGAACAAGACAAGAGTCAGGTGTGACTTTATGGCTATTACCCATGTTCATAGCAAATTGTTCCTGATTGGGTCAGTAGCTTCTATCTTCAATGTATGGGCCATTTCACAAGCAACCCAAGTTTTTCTGTGACGTAATGTCTTTTTAAAACCACTAGTTGCGCATCTTACATACGGTTCCTTTAAGATTTTTTCACTTAATAAGCAGTTTTTACTAAGATTATTTGACATGTTTCAGATATTCTTTCTGGTTTTACCTTATCTAGATACTTATTTTAAGTAAATTTGTGTCTGTGTAACCAAATTGCTTGAATCAAGGAATAGATTAAAACTAATCAAGAGTTCTTGAAACTAGCATTTTCTGCTCAAAACATAGATTAGTCAACTTTACTGCACTGGCAGATTCTTTCACTGAAATAAGACATTTTTAAGATTTTTCTTTCAAATACACAATAATGTTGCATTTGCAACTTGATAACTACGCAAATCAAATGCAGCTGCCAATGCATTATAATACGTGCAGCTCATGCTATATTATTACAAACTAGAATGCTGCAAGACCAAGCATCTATTTTTATTTTTATTTGCACAAGTAACAATAATAAAGTATTTTAATAAACCAGGACATATGTGTAATTAAATTGTGTTCATCGTAATCAGAGTAATACTGCTGAAAACATAAACATGATTCTCTCGCTTTGTGTCTCCTCAGGTGGGTCGTTGTGTTGACGTTCTGTGGCTGTGCAGAGGCTGGTCTCCTCCTGGTCGGTAGTTTTATGTCGGTCATAAACATTGATTTGTGTCTGTTGTTAATGGAGCTGGTCGGCAGGAGAGCGGTCTGGTGTAATTACTGTTAGTGCAGGAGGCTCCTTAAAAACACCAAATTTACCAACCGCCGAATATGTCTCCAGGACCGAGAAGTTCAGTCACGAATCCATCTCCATCTGGATGACAATGAAACAAGAGTTTTTTCTTTATATCTATTAATCACTATGTCAAATAAGTCTTGGTTTTTGCTTATTAGCTCTAATAGTAACAAGCAATGTTTGAGAAAATGTCTTCTTTTTTTTATGATTTAGATTTGATTGACTCTTCCTCTCATGTATTTATTAGTTAGAGAGGAACCATGCCATAATTAATGAATATACAGTATATTCATGTGTAAATATGCCAGATTTTAGCCATCGGTTGTCCCTGGACAGGTTGATGGTGCTATTAAAAAACACACATAATATACCACGACACAGACGACCAACAAATACAAATACATAAAAACACAAACTGCTGAGAGCGATTCAAAACCTACAGCACTGTAACGTCTTGAGGTTAAAGTTCACCTCAGAATAGATTTATAAATCCATATCATCTCTCCTCTCTCTCTTTTTCTCTTTTTTTTTCTGTTACCTAGCGATATTGTTTTATGTTGTTTTCTATTGTTGTTTTCTTTCTACTTTTGGTATTTGTAGTTTTATGTTTTTAATTCTATATCTTTATATCATTTTTTTGTTATTATTAATTTAAAATATTAAAGAAAAAAGAAACCCTATTAGATCCACTCCCATGGACAGAGGAGCTGTCAGACACACATCCACTGGCAGATAGAGTTTAAGTCTGTAGAGCCAGAGCAATCAGAAGAGAGAAACGACTCGTCTAGCAGGACAAGGACAGGCTAATTCAGGAGAGGAAGGTGGGGCAACTGTCCAGAAGGGGGTCCAGGTCCGTATTAAGAGGCATCAGTGGTCCAACTTTTATCCGAAAGAGTTACATTTCCCAAAAGGCCAGTGGGACAAGGGACAACATGTTAACAATTCTTTTACAGGGAAGAAGGAAAAATGAGAGGATAGTGCTCAAGTTGCCATACTTTCCCAGGTATACAGTATTTGCTCTTATAGGGCAGCCTGACTAGAACTGTGGGTTTAGAGTCTGTTCCTTACTGACCAAAGAGGAACATTTTAAATATTGAGACTGTGTCAGCCTCTTTGACATGAGCAGGAGCTGATTCCATAACGAGCTTGGTTGAGAACTGGACACTCATATTGTTATTGTACTTTTAGAGAGAACTACACTGCAAAAAAGGCCTTTAAAAATAAGAAAATTTTGCTTTTGTTTTAGGTAGAAATGTCTTATTTCAAGTGAAATAATCGGCCAGTGCCGTAAGAAAATTTTACCAACCTAGTTGTTTTGAGCAGAAAATGTTAGTTTCAAAACTCTTAATAAGAAAGCAAATTTAATCCTGATTCAAGGAATTATAACTTAAAACTGATACAAAATTGCTTAAAATACGTTTTATTGCTAGATAAGGTAAATCAGGCAAGGCAAATTTATTTGTATAGCACAATTCATACACAAAGCAATTCACAGTGCTTTACAAGGCAGGAAAATGCATCAAAATTACAATAATTAATAATCAGCATAAATTTACTTTAAAAAGAAGTAAAGAAATAAAGAGTGCAGACAAAGTATTTCAGTCATATGCACAGATAAAAAGACATGTTTTCAGCCTAGATTTAAAACATTGTCACAGTGGAGGCCTGTCTTACATCATCTGGAAGACTGTTCCAGATCTTAGCTGCATAAAACTGAAATCAGGATAGAATATCTTAAAACAAGTCAAATCTTTAGTAAGACTTGGTCTTATTAAGTGAAAAAATCTTAAAATTAGTCTTTTAGGATTAATATGCTTAATGTCATTTGATCTAAGTTAGATTTTCATTTTTTGCAGTGATACCAATAAATAACGATCTCCAGCTTTGTTCAGTCTCTTGTGGCTGCAAGACATTTAAACTCTATTCAAACAATAAAATGAATAAAATAACAAGCAAAGTGTTATTGCTTTGGTGGTGAGCAGACATTAGTTCTGTTAATGATATCTCTAATAACAAGTCAGCGATTGGATATTTACTTTAATATAGAAGAATCCTGAGCGTGTTACACAATTAAACATTTATGAAATCATTTAGTTAATATGGTTTCAGAAAAAAAAAACACAATACAATTCCAATACCTTCCAGCCGAGCAGCGAGATGAAAAAGCTTGTAAGTTAATAAAGAGAGAATCTGATCTGTTCTGAGGCTGGTGTCCTGTGGTGAGACTGAGATGTGGACAAATAAACCTTTATATGACCAGCACTAACACACGCAGCTCTTTATTTACACACTGCACTGTTGTCACATTATCAAGTTGGACTGTTACTGCGAAAAATTGAGGAATAAAGTATCACAATTTAGTGATTATTACAACCATCATGACCAAAACACAGTGAGACCTTTCATTCTCATTGTCAAGCAGTAATGTTTCTTGATTTTGTGACACTCAGGCACAGATGTAATAAAGTTTGTTGTTTGTTTATTCATTTTGTCCGTTAGAATTTAAATTTTTCTTTAGAGGGATTATCGGTCGAACATAATTTTCTGCTCTACTGCGCATGTCGCCTGCTGAAAGATATGCTGTTGGTCTAGTTAGCTGGAAACCTCTTTGATAAAAACAACAAAACAGGACGAGAGCACCTGTTTCGATCAGGTATGAACTGGTCAGAGTCTGGCTATGAGTTTTAAAGACAAAATTGTTGCTTTGCAGCACACTTTTGTTTTCACAGAGTAATAATCTCTTGTTGTTGGCTGACAACAACGCTGGCTAGTGTTGCTGCTACAGTTGTGTCGATCAGCAGCGGCTCTTTCTGTATACCGGCTGTGAGCGCAAAAAGCACATGAGTTTATCATTGTGTAAAAACAAAAGTGAAGTTGCTAAATCAACATTTGTGAATGAAATTCGCCCTACAACCCTTAAAAGTGACATTCAGGTGAGTGAAAAAACAAAGAGAAAAACTCTGTCTCAAGCTTCAGGAGACAGACGACTGTCAGGGAACAGCTGCTTTCGTCAAGTTTTGTTGTTTTATTCTAAGTTTCCCCATGTAAACAGACGGAGAACGGGTCTTTCTGCATAAAGTTGCACAGTAGGACAGAAAGTGACGTTGACCAAAAATCCCTCTATAGATCGAAAGATAATTTTGCTTTTATTCCCCTTAATCTGCCCGTCCTCTTTTCTTGGCTGCATACTTCCTGTTTAACTCTTTTGAGGTTGCTAATGTGTTAGCTCGTCTGTCCTGCAAGGCGATCTCAAACAACAGATAAAATATACTCAATAAAATAAATTCTATAGGCTTCCCAAAGCTAAACAGCAGAATAAGATGAATGAAATGGCCACATTTTGAGATAGACTGATTAGGTTTGCATTTTATGTTCGTAAGAGCGAGTAGCAGCGCACAAAAGGGGTCACTCCAAACATAATTTTGTTGTACTCTGTGACAATGACAATAAATCTTTCTGCTATTCTGTTTATAAGTTAAGTTATATCCACACCAAGGCTCACAAAAAAAGCAAAAAATAAAGATAACACAACTGCTCCAATTATCATCTTTGTTCTATAAAATCTATATATTTTCCAGCCCTATACTTCCTGTCCAATGACCTTAAAATACATAATTTCACTCTCTGGATGAAGTTTACATGTCTCCCTGTGTCCCATGGGGGCACATGTTTAGGTTAATTGAGGATTGCTGTAAATTTCCTCCAGTAAATAAATTAATTAATGAGAGAGTGAATGATTATCTGTCTGTTCCTGTATAGATTTAGCCAGTGCTCAGGCTGTTCATCTGCCTAAGGCCCAAATTCACTGGAATGTGTTGAAAATTTAAGAATGAACATTGGCATGATTATTTTCTTTTGTTCTTATGACTACATTGTGACTAGAATAATCACGATCATCGATTAACCAATAACCCTGACATACGCAGTGTAATAAAAGCAGATTTAGTGACTGCTGACAGAACCTTGTTTGTAGCAGCTCAGAGTCTGTGGTGTTTATCTCTGCAGGAAAGCCTGGAGGGCCGTGCGTCTTCGGGGGAGAGGCTGGATCGATGTGTGAGGCAGCTGCTCCTGACGCACTAATGCACCGGGACACTGACATGATCCATTAGAGCCAAAATGGACGACTGACACGTGACCTGCACCGAGAGATGCCTCAGCGTGGAAGCATGTGTAGCCTGGATGTCTGAATGCAGGTCAGCCAGGGTCACATTTACAGTTGAAGGTGAAGTACTTGAGTATTGCAGTGAAACAAACAGAAATATTTAGTTTTGCAGTCGACATGATTTGCTCAAATACTTAAATGGGTCCTATTATGTTTTTTTATATTTAGTAAATCTAGAACATATGTAGATCAGTAATTTACCTTTTGTTCATTGTAAACAAAGTGATCTAAAACAACTTAAAAAGAAACAGCTCTACTTACTTCCTGTTCAAAACTGCAGAACTGATAAGCCCCCTCCTCATTTTAAAATGTAACTGTAAAAAGCAACAATTTTTAAAAAACAATTTTATTGTTGGAAAGTGATATGGGTATTGAACATTTATTTTACTTTGAGTATTTAATCTTTTGAATTATAACAAGTAAATACAGACAAGTGGGAGGGGATAGGTGGTAGGTGAGAGCGGGGATTTCTGAGCACTTGAGCTGCAGCTGAAGAACAACACAAGATTACTCCAACATGTATGAATCAATTCAAATATAACTTTGAGTAAACTAATGGTGAAGGAAGGCGTTATAACAAGGTTAAAAACTTAGAAAAGTGAATATGACATAATAGGTCCCTTTAATGCATTTTGAGCTTCCAAATTCAACATTTGTAGGGTGAACACTGGGACACTTGCGAGGGGTAATACCAGAAATCTTGATAATTATGAAATATAAGTACTACTTATGCATTTAGTCAATTCAGAGCTCATTCAAACTCATGTTTATCCTCTAATACCTTTGTCAGTGCAAACTGATGCATTTTTTGTTGTGTTTTACATATTTTCAAGCATCATTTTGTTTAGTTTAACTAAAGAAAAAGCAATATAATCCTCCACTGTAAAGAAGTGTCAAAGTGATTAAAAAACAGGACAACTGGGACAATGGTTTTGGATACAATTTTTACTGACAATGGAGCTTTTTTATTTGTTTTCATTGTTTGTTTCTATGAGGGGGCTCTTTCTACAACAAACAAAAAATCCCTCTATACAAGAACACCATAAAAACACAACAGTGATTTTTTGAAAGAATTGTTTAGAAGTAGTATCTATCTGAGTGAAAATTTGTAGCATTTACATCTATAAATAGACTTTATCTTCACTAAAATCCAGGAAATGCTGTAAAAAATTTTACCAATAAAAATCAGACATTGTCCCTTTAATTAAATCAGTGTTTTATTAGATTCATATGTAACATTCCTGTTCACCCAGTGCGTCTTCTTAAATGTGCTTGTTAATCCCGAATGTCCTCCTCTGTCCCCGGAGCGTGTCACTTCCTGTCGTCTGCGTCAGCTCCAGGATCGACTCTTGTTCCAGTAAAAGCAGCGAAGCCATTACCGCCACACGCTCCATGCTTTATTCATCTGCCGCTCGGACAAATGGGTTTTTACTGAATGAGAATCTGTGTGTGTGAGCGACAGGGCCACATCACGTTTATACTTGCACAGGGCGGTTTGTGAATGAATTACACCTGATTATTCATACAAGATGTTTTTCTCTTCCACCAATTCAGCTGCACATTAATGATTTGACCTTCAGCTCAAAGCCATTTTCACAAACCACAGACACATTATTTTTCAATTTTAAGCTGGCAATCAAAATGTTACAAGGAGAGATGAGATAACTTTCTTTTTTTGGGGAAGCATATTTAACAAATAAGTGTTTACTTTAAAATCAAATTAAAGAACTTTAATTTGATGTGTTTGGGCTTTGTGTAAAATGTAACAGGAAGTAAAGTTTTAGTCCTAAAATTGTATAAACTGTAAGAAATAAAATATACAGTTTTTCTCACATTGAACACTTTAGGCACAATATGGATGACTTAAAAGTACTGTAATTTCTGCCCTATTGAGCACACCTGAATAGGCGCACCCACTAGATTTAAGTAAGAAAATAATAAAGTACATATATAGGCTGCACTTGTTAATAGTAAGTCTATGAGAATCTATAGTTTTGCTGCATTGCTTTATAAGCCGCACAGTTCAAAGCTCATGAAAAAAGTAGCGGCTTATAATCCAGAAATTACGGTAATTATAAAACGCTAATACAGCACAGTCTTTTCCTGTAATCTAGTGACTAATTGTCTACTGTATAGATATACTGTACAGAAAGATCCGCCACTCATAGACACAAACAGTGGAAACAAGTCAAAAAAGCTTCGTTGTCAGTAACTACAAGAGTTTATCACTG
>JBBPFD010000730.1:70435-132818 GCA_038363315.1 Mugilogobius chulae | reverse complement strand
CAAAGAAACACAGAGAAAAGACAGTGTGTTGTGTTCAATGTCTCTGAGAGTGGAACCTGTGAAGCAGCAGCAGGCCAGTGTCCAGATGAGGATGGTGCAGCCCAGAGCCATGGTGCGTTCACTGACACATGTGAGTCCTGCAGTCTTCAGCTCACTATAAAACTCAGAAGAATCAGCTGATCATGTGACTCTTTCACTCTCTTGTGCATGTCATAGTGGAAACATAATTTACATACACCTGTCCAAGTGAAACAGAAAATCACTGATAACTACAAATAGACTAAGACATTTTTTGTAAGAAGTATTTTTAAAGTTTAAGTAAATAATTTTCAATCTATTTAGTTTCTTTGTTCTGACGACTTATTTAGTTCTATACCTTTTGATGTAATGTATCTGTACTGTAGTTTAGAACAGACTGCTCTGTTAATCAGCTAAATTATTTGACAAAGTCTTTTAAGAAATAACATTTAAACCATTTCATGATTCTTACATACAGTATATGCATTCACCTGTCCAAGTGAAACAGAAGAAACTCGTTCAAATTAACAGGTTGAACTTTTTCAATTGCAGCTCTTGCAATGTAGTTTCCCATTTTCATGAAATGTTTCTAGCCCTTTGATGCATGATTTATGAAAGCCTTGGTCAAGATTTTTTTAAGTGTTTTAATTCTTCTCAGGACATGAAAAAATTAGTTAAATTTATTTTTCAAAAAATATAATTTTTTCATAAAGTTACAGACATGTGCCTGAGCACTCAAAATAAAACATTGTAATCTTAATGTAAAAATGAACTAATTTTTGGAATTCTTTTCTATTTTAAATATTAAAACATTAGTTCATTTTTATGCTTTGACAAACATTTTCGAGAATAAAGCAGTCTACAGAATAGTCTAGGAAATTCTGGTAAACTCCAGCAATGAGATGATTGACAACAGTAATGATGATGCTGCCAAGAAGAACAAAGATAGGAGCTGAGGAATCTGCATTTCCTCTTTTGTCACTGCCGCATTTTCTTTCTCTTTCTAGTTGGTTTGTGCCCTAAATTCATCAATGAGATCTGCTTGTAACATGTGTCTGAATGTGGAGGGCAAGAGATCCCATAGGTTTCTGCAGTTTCCAGTTTCCTAGAAAAAGAGGCAATTCTCCATCAAAAGTCATTGTTTTGGACTTTCCAGATACAGTATTTCTTCAGGTTTGAGTTTAGTCTGGTGCTATGTGTCCATCTTCCACAGCTCCCTGATCATGTTGACCAGAGAAGTCATTATATTATCTGTGTTGAAAATATACTGGTTAATGCATGGTGTCCACTCATTGGACACGTGGTTAATTGTAATTTTCTACATATTTAATTTAAACAACTCATATTCCAAACAGATAATATTCCTTCTTAGATGCCTGCTGTACCTTAACTGCAGTTACACTGACTGACACTGACTTTACCCCAATGACTCTGGAAGCAGAGAGCACTCTAGAGGCTGATGCAGTTTCGCCATAGAACCCAATGAATTAAAGAGAATATACGTTTTGGTATCTGTCCACTGTAGTGACCGCTATGCAACAGAGGGCTAGAGCAAGTTTGTAAGATATGTTAGAATTTACAATAGACTGATTGTTGTAAAAATACAGTATGTAGTGCATGTTTGTGTTTGTGATAACTTATTTTAAATATTTTGACAATAATAAAATATAATTTTACTGTGTGCATCACGTTTTAAAGGAATATAAAACAAATTCATGATTGTCTGTGTTAAGAGACTTTTCTTGGACCAAAACTTTTCCGGTAGCACTTTGAAAGACCCTCCACGGTACCTACCAGTTAAGTACCGTGTTAGTTACTAGTAACTAACCAGTGACACTTACTCAGTACTTACTCTGTACTTACTGTGGTACTTACACTGGTACTTAAGTGGTACTTTGAGTGTACTTGTACCAGGCAGTTACTGGTACATACTGGTTACTGTCACTTACTGTGGATCAAGTACTTGTACTGAGTGGTACTTTGTTACTGGTAACTTACACTTATAGGTACTACTGGTACCTGTAACTTACAATACGGTACTACTGGTACTTTGGAGTCGGTACTAAGCGGTGTACACAGCAGTTACTGGTACATACCACTGGTAGTTACTGGTACTTACTGTGGTACTTACTGTGGTACTTACACTGGTACCTACAGTGGTACTTTGAGTGGTACTTGTACCAGCAGTTACTGGTACATACTACTGTATTACTGGTACTTACTGTGGTACTACTGTGGTACTTACACTGGTACCTACAGTGGTACTTTTACCACCAGCATTGGCATGCTGGTATGGTCGTGGCCATACCAGCATGCCAAAGCCTGATCCCGTCAGATTTCAGAGCTAGCAGGGTTGGGCCTGGGCAGTACTCGGATGGGAGACCACAGAAGAACCTCAGGTGCCACAGTGGGGCAACTTCAGTGGTACTTACTACAGTAGTTGACAGTCAACTACTGTAGTAAGTCCCACTGAAGTACCAGTATGTGTCACTTTAGAACAGTCCATTGTACTAGTATTAACTGTCAACTACTGTAGTAAGTACCACTCAAGTACCAGTATGTGTCACTTTAGAACAGGTCCCGTTGTTACTAGTAGTTGACGGTCAACTACTGTAGTAAGTACACTCAAGTACCAGTATGTGTCACTTTAGAACAGGTCCCATTGTTACTAGTAGTTGACAGTCAATACTGTAGTAAGTACCACTCAAGTACCAGTATGTGTCACTTTAGAACAGGTCCCATTGTTACTAGTAGTTGACTGTCAACTACTGTATTAAGTACCATTGTAGTACCACTATTTACCATTATGTATCATGGTATTTATCAATAAATGTTGGAACTAAGATGTTGTAAATTGTTTTCTGTTGTTTTGTTTACTGAAACAAATAATTACTTTGGTAATTGTCAATACCCAATATTGTTGTGACATAAATAAAGACCTTGGTGCTTTTTTAACATTTGCATTTTGTTGTTATTCATAATTTATAAGCTCTACTTTTTTAATTTAGTACCAATAATACCACCACTGAAACATATGTGTGTGCCACAAATTATTAAAAGTGGTAAGTGTACTAATAGTGACCACTGTAAGTACCAGTCACTGCTGACACAAGTACCACCTTAATACCAGTGTAAGCACTACAGTAAGTACCACAGTAAGTACCAGTAACTATCAGTGTTATGTACCAGTAACTGCTGGTACAAGTACCACTATAGGTACCAGTGTAAGTACCAGTGTAAGTACCGCAGTAAGTACCACAGTAACTACCAGTGGTATGTACAGTAACTGCTGGTACAAGTACCACTCAAAGTACCACTGTAGGTACCAGTGTAAGTACCACAGTAAGTACCAGTAACTAGTACCAGTAACTGCTGGTGCAAATACCACTGTAGGTACCAGTGTAATACCAGTGTAAATACCACAGTAAGTACCAGTGGTATGTACCAGTAACTGCTGGTACAAGTACCACTCAAAGTACCACTCTAGGTACCAGTGTAAGTACCACAGTAAGTACCAGAGTAAGTACTAGTAAGTGTCACTGTTAGTTACTAGTAACTGACACGGTACTTAACTGGTAGGTACCGTGGAGGTCTTTTAAAGTGCTACCACTTTTCCTGAATCAGATAAGATTTTCCCTGGTCCCTGTACATCAGCTAAAGTTTCTCCTGGGAAGCTGCTCTTTGTAAAATTGTCTATTTGCAAAATGTTTTAGGAAATAAAACTGATGATCATGGACAGTTGTAGATGTTTTTGTTTTTAATGAAGAACAAAGAAGATTATAAGAGTTTATTTTGTGTCTGATTCTTTTATGTAACTGATGAATGGAGAATAAATGTGTGGAGTGGTTGAGGACTGAATCATGGTGGTGAAGGTCATGTATGAAGCTGCTGGACAGAGGTGAGCTGTGTGTGTAACAGAGGAGTTTGGCCCAGTGTTACTTGATGAAATGATGGACAATTAGACATAGAGGTGAGACTTAATAACATGTTTGAATACAGATATAACAGTGAAGCTGTTTTTGTTTGTGATTAAAAATGATGAACCTAAACATTATTCATGACGAAAATGCTGTTGGTGGAAGACTTTTAGTTCAGAGCTGTAAAGAGGACTGATTACTCTAAGATATGAGTTTGTTTCTCTTGAGCAGCTGCAGTTGTTTCCTGCTCTGGTCTCACTCTGAAGGACTCACTGAGGGAGGTTTTGTACGAGCATAAATCACTGTGTGAACACATCCTTACTATTAATATAATGATAACTCTGACAGTAATAAACTGCTGCATCTTCAGCCTGAGCTCCAGTGATGGTCAAAGAGAAGTCACTGTGACTCCCACTGCCACTGAACCGAGATGGAGTTTCTGACAGACGTTCTGTAGCATATTCTATCCAGAGCTTTGGAGTCTGACCAGGTTTCTGCTGATACCAGTGCAACCAATCATCCCCATCACTATCTCTGTAAACATTACTGCTAACTTTACATGTGAGAGTGACTGTGGATCCTGGAGTAAACATCTGGACTGGAGGCTGAGTGACTGTGACCTGACCACTGCATCCTGTAAAAAACAATTCACATTTATCGCTAGAACACAGAGAAAAGACAGTGTGTTGTGTTCAATGTCTCTGAGAGTGGAACCTGTGAAGCAGCAGCAGGCCAGTGTCCAGATGAGGATGGTGCAGCCCAGAGCCATGATGCGTTCACTGACACGTGAGTCCTGCAGTCTTCAGCTCACTATAAAACTCAGGAAGAATCAGCTGATCATGTGACCCTCCTCTCTATGGAAATACTGTCTCTGTCTCAACTCTACCTGTGACTTCTGCTTGCACTTATCAATTAAACTATTCATTTGTTGTGATTTAATAATTCATAATTGACCAAAGACAACACAGAAGGGATATACATACTCTGTTACCAGATATAAGTTTGAAGCAGTCACACTTGTCACATCAGTAAACAAAAGTTACACATTTTAACCTAATACTGTTAATGTTAGAATAATTTAAGAAAAAAAAGGACCTGTTTAAAAGTTGCTTCATGTTTTCTTCTATTTTTAATGTTGTAAAATGTTGCTTTAATGTATTTTCTAAAGCCACAAGTTGAACATAAGTGAATGTTGTGTGAGTGAAGTGAGAGCTGTGTGGAGCAGAACAGAGCAGAGGTTTTTCTACGGCCTCTTCATGACTTTGTATCACTGTGGTACACATTCGGAGGAGGAACACAACTCATCGTGGACTGTGAGTACTTTTTTCATTTATATTTTAACAGGAATACTTCATATTTGTAATTTTATCAGGATTTATTGCTTTGTATATTGTATTACAGTTTGTTAGTTGTTTTAGTTTTACATGTGAAGGTCAATCCTGAAGAAACACTGCTCTCATAAAAGTGTCTGTTCATTTAAACAATCAGCTAAACATGTTGTAAACTATAGATATTAATGTGAATTTCAGGCGTTTACAAGTTGATCCATTTCTTTGATGGACTTAGTTTCACATGTTTCAATACATTACATTTAACTTCAAGCTAAAGTCTTAGATGAATAGACACTTACTTTGAGCTAATTACTTTATGACTGAAATGCATTGACCCCAGTGCAATTTAATCTTGTCAAACTCATTCAAACCAGTTTAATTCTGACTTTCATGTTAAGGTTTATTTTGAATTATTTAATCTATTAACACAATGTCCATTTAGTACAGAATGACAAACCAATTGTTGTTAATCCATTTACCATTACTTTAATTACCACTGTTATCAATATTCCTTCATCAAAATTAATTACAATTTAAAACTACTTTAGACCTTTAGTTTATATGTTTAAACTTTATAATGTTCCATCTCAAAATTCTTTTCTCAGTAAGAGCAGCTGTCCACGGTTGGTTGGTCAGACTTGTAGTGAACAGGAAGTGAAAGTCCCAGATGAAACTGTCTCTAGTCTTCTTCATTTAGTGCAGTGAGTGTTTTCTGATGTGTTGCTTGTGTTGCCCCTGTCTGTGTGCAGTGGGAGTACAGCGGCCCACCCTGACCGTCCTGCCCCGTCCAGAGGGGAGCTGCAGATGGGCAGTGCCACGGTGCTGTGTGTGGCCAGCGGAGGCTTCCCCTCTGATTGGACGCTGGGCTGGAAAGTGGGCGGGGCCTCCACAGAGAGGTCCCACAGCTCAGTGGTCATGAGAGGGGACGGCCTCTACAGCACATCAGCGTCCTGAAGCTGTCCACAGAGCGCTGGAGAGACGCATCAGTGAGCTGTGAGGCCCATCGAAGTGGACAGAGCCCAGTCACTGAGAGCCTGGAGCCACTGTCCTGCTCCCAGTGAGACAGGTCCACATGAGGACACACTTCAGCTGCTCTATGGGACACTCCTGGGTTTGACTGAGCTGATGGACGTGTCAGGAACAAACATGTGACTGTGCAGCTTCTCATGTTTTTGGGTTTTGTGCCAATAAAGCTTTTATGATCAAAGTATTTTGTCTTTTGTCCAATGAACCTTGTGGAGGATAAAGTGTTAAAAGGCTACAATTGTGACTCTTCACTCTCTTGTGCGTGTCATAGTGGGAACATAATTTACATACACTGTCAAGTGAAACAGAAAACACTGATAACTACAATAGATGAAGAGGATTTTGGAAGAAGTAGTTTAAACGCAAAGTAAACAATTTTTAAACTATCTTGTCCTTTTTGTATTGACAACTCATATAGATCTACCTTTTGATGTAATGTGTCAACATGTATTCTGTAATGTAATTTAGAAGAAAGTCTTATCAGCTAAATTATTGACAAGTCTTTTTAAGAAATAGGATTAAAACATTTATGATTCTCACATACATATTTGCATTCACCTGTCCAAGTGAAACAGAAGATGACACGACCAAATTAAACACCAATGTTAACCTCAAATAGACTATAGCTGTTTATTGAAATAAGTTTGAACATGAACATGAAAGAGAATTTTCAAACCAGTTTGACCCTTTTCATTTGCAGCTCTTACAATGTAGTTTCCCGTTTGATGAAATGTATCAAGAGAAAGTTAGTAACATACAGTATGTTGGAGTTAACAATAGATTGATTGTTGTGAAAATGTGTGTTGCATTTGTGATTTATTTAATAATTTGACAAGGCTAAGATAGGACTTCATTGAAACAATATTGAAAAGAATATAAAACAAATTCATGATTGTCTGCGTTAAGAACTTTCCTGGACCAGATAAGATTTTAGTAAGATTTAAGTCAACAGTTGGACAGTTGCAGATTTATTTATTTTTTAATTAAAAGAAAGAGAAGATTACAAGAGTTTATTTTGTGTCTATTTCTATTTATGTAACTGATGAGCGGAGAATAAATGTGTGGAGTGGTTGAGGACTGAATCATGGTGGTGCAGGTCATGTATGAAGCTGCTGGACAGAGGTGAGCTGTGTGTGTAACAGAGGAGTTTAAGGTGGAGAAGGGCACGAGACAAGGATGTCCTTTAAGCCCTGACTATTTTATTTAGTCAGTTAAACAGGAATCTCTGTCAACTACAGAAAAGCTGAGTAATATGCTTTGTGAAAAAAACAAAATTAACAATATCAGCTTCAGAACTAAAAATGATACTATTAAAGTATGATTACAGCTAAGAGCCATTTCACTTCTTTAGAGTGATGTGTGTTTCACTTGAGCAGCTGCAGTTGTTTCCTGCTCTGGTATCACTCTGAAGGACTCACTGAGGGAGGTTTTGTACGAGCATAAATCACTGTGTGAACACATAGGGGCTATGATAACTCTGACAGTAATAAACTGCAGCATCTTCAGCCTGAGCTCCAGTGATGGTCAAGAGAAGTCACTGTGACTCCACTGCCACTGAACCGAGATGGAGTTTCTGACAGACGTTGTGTAGCATATTTTATCAAGAGCTTTGGAGTCTGACCAGGTTTCTGCTGATACCAGTGCAACAAAGATTGTCCATTATACGTAGCAACAATTTTGTTAGTTCTACAAGTGAGAGTGACTGTGGATCCTGGAGTGACTGTCTGGACTGGAGGCTGAGTGACTGTGACCTGACCACTGCATCCTGTAAAAAACAATTCACATTAATCTGAAGAAACACAGAGAAAAGACAGTGTGTTGTGTTCAATGTCTCTGAGAGTGGAACCTGTGAAGCAGCAGCAGGCCAGTGTCCAGATGAGGATGATGCAGCCCAGAGCCATGGTGCGTTCACTGACACATGTGAGTCCTGCAGTCTTCAGCTCACTATAAAACTCAGGAAGAATCAGCTGATCATGTGACTCTTCACTCTCTTGTACATGTCATAGTGGGAACATAATTTACATACACCTGTCCAAGAGAAACTGAAAATCATTATAACTACAAATAGACTAAGACATTTTTAGAAGATGTAAGTTTAAACGCAAAGTAAACAATTTTCAAACAACCTTGTCCTCTATGTATAGACAACTCATATAGTTCTACCTTTTGATGTAATGTGTCTACATGTAGTCTGTAATGTAATTTAGAAGGAACTCTAAATTCTGTTAATCAGCTACATTATTTGTCTTTTTAATATTTGTCTTTGTTTTGTCTTTTTATAGTCTTTTCACGAAATAAAGATTTAAACCAATTTATGTTTCTTACATATTTGCATTCACCTGTCCAAGTGAAACAGAAAATCACTGATAACTACAAATAGACTAAGACAAGAAATAAGTTTAAACAAGAAAACAATTTTCAAATTAACTTGTCCTCTTTCATTGACAATCTTAATGCTCTACCTTTTGATGTAATGTCTGTAATGTATTTTAGAACAAACACTTAACTTTGTTATTCAGCTAAATTATTTGACAATAAATAGGATTTAAAGCAATTCATGATTCTTATTGTCCAAGTAAAACAGAAGATGACTTGGCAAAATTAAACACCACTGATCACCTCAAATAGACTATAGCTGTTTATCGAAACAAGTTTGAGCATGAGGAAAGAAAATTTACAAACCAGCTTTGCCTCTTTTCCTTCAATGTATTTTTCTATTTTGATGAAATGTATCAAGAGAAAGTTACTAATATACTGTATGTTGGAATAACGATAGATTGATTGTTTTAAAAATATGTGCTGCATGTTTGTGTTTGTAAGTAACTTATTTTAATATTTTGACAAGGCTAAATTAGGATTTTACTGTGTGTAACAAGATTTAAAAGAAAATAACACAAATTCCTGATTGACTGTGTAAAGAAACTTTTCCTGAATCACATAGGAGTTTGTCTGGGTCCCTTACATAAGTTAAAGATGCTCATGGAAATTCTTCTTGTAAAATTGTCTTATTTATTCTGTTTGCAATATGTTTTGTAATAAAAATAATGATCCTGGGCAGTTGCAGTTTTTTTTTTTTTTAAGAACAGAGAAAATTTTAAGAATTTATTTTGTGTCTTTTTTCTATTTATGTAACTGCTGAGCTGAGAATAAATGTTGGGAGTGGTTGAGGATTGAATCATGGTGGTGCAGGTCATGTATGAAGCTGCTGGACAGAGGTGAGCTGTGTGTGTAACAGAGGAGTTTAAGGTGGAGAAGGGCACATGACAAGGATGTCCTTTAAGCCTGACAATTTGATCCATTCAGTTAAACAGGAATCTCTGTCAACCAAAGAAAAGCTGAGAAATATGCATATGAAAGAACAGAATTAACAAATATCAGCTTCATAACTAAAATGATTCTATTAGAGCATGATTACAGCTCAGAGCCATTTTCACTTCTTTAGAGTGATGTGTGTTTCACTTGAGCAGCTGCAGTTGTTTCCTGCTCTGGTCTCACTCTGAAGGACTCACTGAGGGAGGTTTTTGTACGAGCATAAATCACTGTGTGAACACTGGGCCGCTATGATAACTCTGACAGTAATAAACTGCTGCATCTTCAGTCTGAGCTCCAGTGATGGTCAAAGAGAAGTCACTGTGACTCCCACTGCCACTGAACCGTTCTGAAATTCCTGACGCACGTCGAATTGCCCAGTCTATTAAGAGCTTTGGAGACTGACCAAGTTTCTGTTGATACCAGTGCATGGACCAACCATAAGAGGAGCCTTTTATAGTTTCTTTGTTAGTTCTACATGTGAGAGTGACTGTGGATCCTGGAGTAAACATCTGGACTGGAGGCTGAGTGACTGTGACCTGACCACTGCATCCTGTAAAAAACAATTCACATTTATCGTTAGAAACACAGAGAAAAGACAGTGTGTTGTGTTCAATGTCTCTGAGAGTGAACCTGTGAAGCAGCAGCAGGCAGTGTCCAGATGAGATGGTGCAGCCCAGAGCCATGGTGCGTTCACTGACACATGTGAGTCCTGCAGTCTTCAGCTCACTATAAACTCAAGACAAAGTAGCTGATCATGACTCTTCACTCACGTGTCTATGTGAAAGTAGAAATACATTTGCATGAACTTGTCCAAGTGAAACAGAAGATGACTTGGCTTAATTATCTGACATCTTAAAACATGGTTAATATTGGGCTCATCTGACTGACTGAGTTGTTGTGGGCTTGTTTTTTTTTTTTATTTTAATTTTATTTTAGTCCTTTTGTTTTGTATGGACAAATGTAGTTTAAGTACATGCAAGTAACTAAGCGAATAGCATCTTGCATGACTTATGTGGTTGTGGACTGTTTAGTACTTGGATGGCAGACTAAAACACAAGGGGCCGTATCTTTGAAGTGGCGCTAAACTTGACGTATGCGGTGGTGCGAATAATGGGCGCCAGCGCTGTTTCAAACACCAAACTAAGTTTATAAGGCGAACCAGTTGGCGCTGATCAGAATAGGGTGGAGTTAAGCTGCCTGCAGGTGGAACCCCCGTGAATTTGAGGATGCGCATTGGACAAAAACCTAGGAGTGTGGCCTGACCCACGCTCTCAGAAAGAAAGTGTGAAAATGTAAAGAAAATGAACAATAGGCTATGGGCCTAATTGTCGTGATGACGTGAGATACTGTGCGCACACGTACTGAACTGTCTCGTGAGATTTTTCCATGGTAATGAAATTAAGTTTTGTATCTTTGAGCAGCTGTAGTAAATATTCCTCCACACATAGACGTGTAGCAGACTTATTCTGACAGAAAATTATCTAAACTCTGTCTCAGTTTTTATTTCGTAAAGATAGGACAATATTGACAGAGATACTGTAATTAGTCCTAAACATTGTAAAAGTTAGCGTGAAAAATAGGTATATAATCGTCAAATATACGCGCGGATATCGCGGGAACAGCGCGACGTTTTTTCACACTTAATCATAGTTTAAAATGGATTCACACATAGATATTTTGGCCTATATCATCAATAACTGTAAAAGTCTCCTCATCTGTGTGTGTCTGGTGCCTGTCAGCAGCAAGTATCAGTGGAAGTATCAGCGGCAGCGCTGTGAAGCAGGGAAAAGGGGGCGGAGTCTGAGCTACACACGGGGGCGGATCAATTTCAGTCAAAACTCATATCGTTCAAATAATAAAAATCCAAGGTGGTACACATAATGAAGGTAAAGCTAAACTACAAGAATAAAAACTAACAATAATAAATAATACAAATCAAACTTTGTAATTTGCCTTGTTTAAATTCTAAATTGAAACAATTCATGCAAATTATTTAAAAATCTTGTCTCGTCTCGATCTCATGTACCAATCTCGTGGCTCGTCTCGTGAAATTCTGTCTCGTCCCATCCCTAGTAAAAGATTATTGTAAAGTGAAAGTGGGAACATGTCAAGGATTCCCTTTGCCCAGTGTTAGTTGATGAAATGATGAACAATTGACATTTAGGTGGGACTTGATAACCTGTTTGAATACAGATATAACAGTGAAGTTGTTTTTTGTGATTAAAAATTATGAACCTAAACATTATTCACGACAAAAATGTTGTTGGTGCAAGACTTTTAGTTCAGAACTGTAAAGAGGACTGATTACACTAATTATAGGAGTTGTTTCACTTGAGCAGCTGCAGTTGTTTCCTGCTCTGGTCTCACTCTGAAGGACTCACTGAGGAGGTTTTTGTACGGGCATAAATCACTGTGTGAACACACCACCGCTATGATAACTCTGACAGTAAAAAACTGCTGCATCTTCAGCCTGAGCTCCAGTGATGGTCAAAGAGAAGTCACTGTGACTCCCACTGCCACTGAACCGAGATGGAGTTTCTGACAAACGCTTTGTAGCATATTTTATCCAGAGCTTTGGAGCCTGACCAGGTTTCTGCTGATACCAGTGCAACCAATCCCCATCAATATCTCTGTAAACATTACTGCTAACTTTACAAGTGAGAGTGACTGTGGATCCTGGAGTAAACATCTGGACTGGAGGCTGAGTGACTGTGACCTGACCACTGCATCCTGTAAAAAACAATTCACATTTATCAGAAGAAACACAGAGAAAAGACAGTGTGTTGTGTTCAATGTCAGGCCAGTGTCCAGATGAGGATGGTGCAGCCCAGAGCCATGGTGCATTCACTGACACATGTGAGTCCTGCAGTCTTCAGCTCACTATAAACTCAGGAAGAATCAGCTGATCATGTGACCTCCTCTCTATGGAAATACTGTCTCTGTCTCAACTCTACCTGTGACTTCTGCTTACACTTATCAATTAAACTGTTCATTTGTTGTGATTTAATAATTCATATTGACCAAAGACAACAGAGAAGGGATATACATACTCTGTTACCAGATATAAGTTTGAAGCAGTCACACTTGTCACATCAGTAAACAAAAGTTACACATCTTGACTTGAAACAAACACAAGCATTCAGTTAATAAATCACTGTTGACACTTTAATTTCCTTTCTATTAATGTTTGATAAAATTACCTTTTGTGATTCACCAAAATAAACAATTGGAACATGACCCTCATCAACTCACCAATACTGTTAATGTGAGAAATAACTCAATATTTGATTTAAGAAAAATAAGGACCTGTTTAAAAGTTGCTTCATATTTTGTTTTATTTTTTAAGGTTGAAGAATGTTGCATAAATGTATTTCTAAAGCCACAAGTTGAACATAAGTGAATGTTGTGTGAGTGAAGTGAGAGCTGTGTGGAGCAGAACAGAGCAGAGGTTTTTGTACGGCCTCTTCATGACTTTGTATCACTGTGGTTCACATTCGGAGGAGGAACACAACTCATCATTCACAGTAAGTAAACTTCTTAACTTTACGCTTACATTTTTCTGATTATTACTGATAATATTTTTGGCTCAAATATTGAAAAACACTTTGCTTTGACATTTGTGAAGATGATAAATTCTTTTGTCCAAATCTGAATCTAAACATTTCTGAACTAAACATTTCATAACCATACAATAGTTATTCTCCATATTTCTCCAATGTGTCTCTAGATCTTTATCTGACCAATATTAAATAAGTATTTTAAGAAAGAAAAAGACACATCAACATTGTTAAATCTAACTAAAGGAAGTGAAACAAGCAGCTGTCTTGTTTCCACCAAAATGTTTTTAAAATGTAAATTAAAATTGTATATTATTGTAAAGTTATATCTCTAAATACAACAGAATAGTGAAAGAAAAATAAAAAATTCTTGTCTTAGTCCAAACAATACCTTTAAGAATTTTTTTTATTATTTTGAAAGTAGGTTTTAAAATATGTAGAATTAACCTTAAACAAACTGGGGTGCTAAAAACCAGAGAGTAAATGTGGTTCTTCAGACAGAGACTTAAAACACTCCACAGTGGAGGCTGATCGAACACTTGTTTTTGCTGCTGTTTTTTATGAAATCATTAAATTAGTTTATTATTTATTTACATTAATTGTAAAATGTCAAACACAACTTTGCTGCAGATGAAATATTTCTTTTGTGTGAAGTGTGAGATCTAAACCAGGTAAAGAACAGCACAGACACCAGTCATAAACACAAATATACTGTATAAACCCAACACCACAGTTTGAACACAGTCACGTCTGCAGAACTATCAGTGTAAATGTGAATCCATGTTGTGTGCAGGTGGTCCGGTGCGTCCCCCTCTGTCTCCCTCCTGGGCCCCTCTCTGCAGCAGCTCTCTGGGGGAGGCTCTCTCTGCTCTGCTGCTCAGCGCCTACTCTCCACAGGGCGCCAGTGTGAGCTGGGAGGTGGACGGACAGGAGCTGGCTGACACAGGTACAAGCACACATCTGACACATGAGACAGTCCAACAGCTCAACGGGACTGTGCTGGGTAAATAAAGAAGATTCATACGCTGTGTCCAACTTCCACACTCGTTCTCTTAACACTCGATCACTAATAGTCCTGCCTGTTCAGTGACTAGTCAGTGCACTCACTCATCTGGTCTTTGGGACGTGAAGGGCACTACTCTCAGCTGACTGAATGAATTTTGTAATAAATACTGATCATAGTACAAGTCTGGTTTAACTTGGATCCACATTAAACAGCAAACGGACTAGACAATTCAACTTTTACAGCCTAAACTATAAGCATTGTATGGCTGACGACTTTTAGTTACGAGTGTTTTATTCTTTAACTCGGCTCAAAAGCGTTTAAGCAGCTTTTTTTTTTTACATCTTTCATTCATCTGTGCTGTTTCCTGAGACTGTTCGCTTCATTTGTCTGAATTTTGCAATGCATTATGATCTATATTGACCGCTCTAGGGACCATGGATGCTCACTACTTTTCCAGATGCATTGTGGGAAATTTTGAGTGCACTACTTTTTGACCTGCTGGACATTCGGACACCACCATAAAATGGCGTGACCATTATATAGTACTCTATCTAGTAGTGAAGGGCGCACATTCGGACACAGCGATAGGTTTGGAATTATGTGAACACTGGACTGTTGCCATGGCGATTACCGATTTAAAGCTAAATATTATATCTTTTCAATTAGATAAGAAATTGCATGCACCTTGAAGCTAAAACTTCATTTGCAATGCAGAAATAACTATATGACTGAGTTAGTTTGAGTTTGACAAATTACTTGAAATATTGTGGAAAATGTTGTGTTGTGTAGAGCAATGTTTCTGCTGCTTTCATGTGGTTCTTGGATGTTTGAGTTTCTGAGATGTGAGGTTGAGGTTCGAACCTTGTTTGCATTCATATTCTTTTTAGCTCGGAAAGTTTGGATTTTGATGTAGTAACCCTTCATACAGTCTCTAGAACAGCACTTTATCAGCAGCTATAACTATCAGTGAGATCTGTTGTTGTTGGTCTGTGCAAAAGCTAATGTTAAAAGTTGTTTGCATTTACTTTAGTTAACTAATCTTATGTCTATAAATAATTGAACAACACATGATCTTTCTGGTAAATGTGTTGCTTTTAATTATGCTATAATGACTGACACCAAACCTCCAAATGTAGTAATGTTTGTCAATGAGCCTAAATGATAATTTTAGAATTGAGTTGATTTTTGTAAATCTCCACACATCAGATGGCCTCAGGTGTTCTGGCAGCAGTGACCCGAGTTTTCGATCATTGTTCTGATCAGTTTGAGCGTTCATGTGCATTTTTCAGCTCGGAAAAACAATTCATTGGGTTCACAAGGATGACATGAAAGCAGCATTACAAAAAATTAAAATGTATTTACTTTCAAGATTCTCAAATTTTGAAATCAGATATTTGCAATGCATAACAACATCAATATTAAACAATGTAAGTGATTATAAAACTGACAATTTAGACTAAACACAAGGCGCCTTGAAACGATCTCTTTGCAGTGAACATTTAGATACTAGTTTGCTTCATGTCTAAACTCTTCTGTCTCCACGTGTCCTCCTCAGGTGCGTCTCAGAGCAGTGTGGAGCAGCAGAAGAGTGGCCTGTACAGCAGCAGCAGTGTCCTGAGTCTGAGTGAGGACAGCTGGCTGCAGGGACAGCTGTTCTCCTGCAGGGTGCACCACCACGGACACACCCAGGTCCAGTCACTGCAGAGGAGCCAGTGCTGAGAGCTGCATGGGCCCTGAACATGGAGCCCACACACAACTGCAGTAAGAGTTAGAAGAAGAGTGTGGCTCTGCTCAGCGCTGAGAGTGAGAATAAAGCTTGTGATGATGCATACAACAAGTGTTCTGTCTTTTGTCCTTTGAGTTGGAAGAATTGGATGTCTAAACTCATTTGAATCTTAATTTAACAAGACCAGAGAGGTGCGATATTTATAAATTAATTTGTTTGTAGAACAGGTGCCAATTACATTTTAAACAAATATAACAAGTGTCATGAACTCTTCTCAGAACATTTTAAAGGACTGGTGCTTTTACATCTTGTGTCTTCTTATTGCCTTAACTTAAAATAAGTATTTACTGTAGTGTATCTCATGGGAAAACCTTGGGAATGTGAACCTTCTAGACTCAGATCTTCAAACATTGTATGAAGAATATAAAGACATTCAATAGCGAGATATTAATGTTTTTGTAGCTGCACACAGATCAGTGATGTGTGTTCCTCTTGAGCAGCTGCAGTTGTTTCCTGCTCTGGTCTCACTCTGGAGGACTGACTGAGGGAGGTTTTTGTACGAGCATAAATCACTGTGTGAACACACCACCGCTATGATAACTCTGACAGTAATAAACTGCTGCATCTTCAGCCTGAGCTCTTGTGATGGTCAAAGAGAAGTCACTGTGACTCCCTCTGCCACTGAACCGAGATGGAGTTTCGGACAGACGTTGTGTAGCATAAGATATCCAGAGCTTAGGAACCTGACCAGGTTTCTGCTGATACCAGAACATATCCCAAGAAGAATCACGATTTTGATAAACATCTGTGTTAGTTCTACATGTGAGAGTGACTATGAATCCTGGTGTGAACGTCTGGACTGGAAGCTGAGTGACTGTGACCTGACCACTGCATCCTGTAAAAAACAATTCACATTTATCGTTAGAAACACAGAGAAAAGACAGTGTGATGTGTTCAATGTCTCTGAGAGTGGAACCTGTGAAGCAGCAGCAGGCCAGTGTCCAGATGAGGATGATGCAGCCCAGAGCCATGGTGCGTTCACTGACACATGTGAGTCCTGCAGTCTTCAGCTCACTATAAAACTCAGGAAGAATCAGCTGATCATGTGACCCTCCTCTCTATGGAAATACTGTCTCTGCCTCAACTCTACCTGTGACTTCTGCTTACACTTATCAATAAAACTGTTCATTTGTTGTGATTTAATAATTCATTATTGACCAAAGACAACAGAGAAGGGATATACATACTGTTTGAAGCAGTCACACTTGTCACATCAGTAAACAAAAGTTACACATCTTGACTTGAAACAAACACAAGTATTTCAATTAATAAACTCACTGTTGACACTTAAATTTTTTTTCTATTAATGTTTGTAACTATAAAATTATCTTTTGTGATTCACCAAAATAAACAATTGGAACATAACCCTCATCAAACTCACCCAATACTGTTAATGTGAAAAAACTCCATATTTGATTTAAGAAAAATAAGGACCTGTTTAAAAGTTGCTTCATATTTTTTTTTATTCTTAATGTTGTAAAATATTGGATTAATGTATTTTCTAAAGCTACAAGTTGAACATAAGTGAATGTTGTGTGAGTGAAGTGAGAGCTGTGTGGAGCAGAACAGAGCAGAGGCTTTTGTACGGCCTCTTCGTGACTTTGTATCACTGTGGTGGACGTTTGGAGGAGGAACACAACTCATCGTGGACTGTGAGTACTTTTCAATTTATATCTTAACAGAAATACTTCATAATTGTAATTTTATCAGAAGTTTGCTTTGTGTCTGTGAATTTATTGTTAGTTACTTTTAGTTTTACATGTGTAGGTCAATCCTGTAGAAACACTGCTCTTGTCTGTTCAACAACAATGAGCTAAACATGTTGTAAACTATAGATATTAATGTGAATTTCTGATGTTTTTACATTTTGATCCATTTGTTTGATGGACTTTGTTCCACATGTTTCAATACATTACATTTAACTTCAAAGAAAATGATTTACCAAAGTCTTAGATTCATAGTCACTTACTTTGAGCTAATTTACTTCATGACTGAAATGCCTTGACCGCAGTGCAATTTAAACTTATCAAACTCATTCAAATCTAGTTTAAATCTGACTTTTCATGTTAAAGTTTAGTTTGAAATCATTCAATCAATACAAAATGACAAACCAATTGCAGCCAGTTGTTTTTAATCTACAGCATTTACCATTAGTTTATTACCACTATTTTATCCACATTCCTACGAAAAAAAAAAAAAAAAAAAAAAAAAAAAAAATCTAAACTAATTTAGATATAAAGTTAATGTGTTTAAACTCTATAATCGTTCCATCTCAAAACTCTTTCCGCAGTAAGAGCAGCTGTCCACGGTTGGTTGGTCAGACTTGTAGTGAACAGGAAGTGAAAGTCCCAGATGAAACTGTCTCTAGTCTTCTTCATTTAGTGCAGTGAGTGTTTTCTGATGTGTTGCTTGTGCTGCCCCCTGTCTGTGTGCAGTGGGAGTACAGCGGCCCACCCTGACCGTCCTGCCCCCGTCCAGAGGGGAGCTGCAGATGGGCAGTGCCACGGTGCTGTGTGTGGCCAGCGGAGGCTTCCCCTCTGATTGGACGCTGGGCTGGAAAGTGGGCGGGGCCTCCACAGAGAGGTCCCACAGCTCAGTGGTCATGAGAGGGGACGGCCTCTACAGCCACATCAGACAGGTCCACATGAGGACACACTTCAGCTGCTCTATGGGACACTCCCTGGGTTTGACTGAGCTGATGGACGTGTCAGGAACAAACATGTGACTGTGCAGCTTCTCATGTTTCTGTGTTTTGTGCCAATAAAGCTTTTATGATCAAAGCATTTTGTCTTTTGTTTAATTGATACAGTAAGTGTGGTCTACAATTGGCTACGATACATGAAACATTGTGTCCACAGTTGAATAAATATTTATTAATTTATTTAATCTGCTTCACCCATAATTAAAATTATAGATACAAAGAAAGACTGGTAAACATGACTGTCAGTGGGTTGGATGTTTGTGAACTGGTGCTATTTAGAAGACAATGTAATTGAGATCCAAAGAACAGTTTTCAATTTCTATTTCTATTTATGTAACTGATGAGCGGAGAATAAATGTGTAGAGAGGTTGAAGACTGAATCATGGTGGTGCAGGTCATGTATGAAGCTGCTGGACAGAGGTGAGCTGTGTGTGTAACAGAGAAGTTTAATGTGGAGAAGGGCACGTGACAAGGATGTCCTTTAAGCCCTGACAATTTGATCAACTCAGTTAAACAGGAATCTCTGTCAGCTAAAGAAAAGCTGAGAAAATATGCTTAATGAAAACAACAAAATTAACAAATATCAGCTTCATAACTAAAAATCATACTATTGGAGCATGATTATAGCTCAGAGCCATTTTCACTTCTTTACAGTGATGTGTGTTTCACTTGAACAGCTGCAGTTGTTTCCTGCTCTGGTCTCACTCTGAAGGACTCAATGAGGGAGGTTTTTGTACGAGCATAAATCACTGTGTGAACACTGGGCCGCTATGGAGACTCTGACAGTAATAAACTGCAGCATCTTCATCCTGAGCTCCAGTGATGGTCAAAGAGAAGTCACGGTGACTCCCACTGCCACTGAACCGAGATAGAGTTTCTGACAGACGCTGTGTGAACTTTATCCAGAGCTTTGGAGCCTGACCAGGTTTCTGTTAATACCAGTACAACCAATTTCCATTGCCATCTCTGTAAACAACTCTGCTAACTTTACATGTGAGAGTGACTGTGGATCGTGGAGTAAACATCTGGACTGGAGGCTGAGTGACTGTGACCTGACCACTGCATCCTGTAAAAAACAATCCACATTTATCGTTAGAAACACAGAGAAAAGACAGTGTGTTGTGTTCAATGTCTCTGAGAATGGAACCTGTGAAGCAGCAGCAGGCCAGTGTCCAGATGAGGACTTTGACCCACTTTTGATCACTTGATTCAAACTTTTATCTAAAGAAAGTCGGGACTGAAAAATATTGAGAACCACTGCTCTAGATTACAATCTTGAGTTTCTAGTTATTGAACATCTGCATCAAAATCAGCTTCTACATTATCTTCCAATCTTTTCACTTTGAGGGTCCTGAAACTATCTATGAGAATTAATGTTGTTACTGTGTTCACTGAGTTTTGTGACTGTGACAATGCCTCGTTCAACTCTCAGACCTCTTTTCCACCTTTTTTAAGTAAAGTAGGCCTATAATACATTTGTGTCAGCTTGAGTCAGCTTTCCCAACCCACTCACAGGATCCAGATAAAAGAGGGAAACTTCTTTAGCTTGATGATGAACATTTTTGATAAAAACTGAAATATCTCCAAACTTTTTCAAAGGAGTTTAAAAAATATTCAACAACGCAACAACAATGTGAGTCTGTTCCTCTTAAACAGCTGCAATTGTTTCCTGCTCACAGTTTGATCCATTTGTTTGATGGACTTTGTTTCACATGTTTCAATACATTACATTAAACTTCAAGTCAAATGTTTTACCAATGTCTTAGACGAATAGTCACTTACTTTGAGCTAATTTACTTTATGACTGAAATGCATTGACCCCAGTGCAATTTAATCTTGTCAAACCCATTCAAATCCAGAATATTTTGGTGTATTTTCTTTGAATTTGACAATGTACATTTAGTAGAATGTGACAGTCAAATGCAACCAACTGTTTTTAATCCATTAACCAATAGTTTATTTACCACTATTTTATTAACATTCCTACATCAAAATAAATTATAATTAAAAACTGATTTAGACCTGAAGTTTATGTACTTAAACTCTATAATTGTTCCATCTCAAAACTCTTTTCTCAGTGAGAGCAGCTGTCCACGGTTGGTTGGTCAGACTTGTAGTGAACAGGAAGTGAAAGTCCCAGATGAAAATGTCTCTAGTCTTCTTCATTTAGTGCAGTGAGTGTTTTCTGATGTGTTGCTTGTGTTGCCCCCTGTCTGTGTGCAGTGGGAGTACAGCGACCCACCCTGACCGTCCTGCCCCGTCCAGAGGGGAGCTGCAGATGGGCAGTGCCACGGTGCTGTGTGTGGCCAGCGGAGGCTTCCCCTCTGATTGGACGCTGGGCTGGAAAGTGGGCGGGGCCTCCACAGAGAGGTCCCACAGCTCAGTGGTCATGAGAGGGGACGGCCTCTACAGCCACATCAGCGTCCTGAAGCTGTCCACAGAGCGCTGGAGAGACGCATCAGTGAGCTGTGAGGCCCATCGAAGTGGACAGAGCCCAGTCACTGAGAGCCTGGAGCCACTGTCCTGCTCCCAGTGAGACAGGTCCACATGAGGACACACTTCAGCTGCTCTATGGGACACTCCCTGGGTTTGACTGAGCTGGACGTGTCAGGAACAAACATGTGACTGTGCAGCTTCTGTTTGTCTTTTGTTTAATTGATACAGTAAGTGTGGTCTACAATTGGCTACGATACATGAAACATTGTGTCCACAGTTGAATAAATATTTATTAATTTATTTAATCTGCTTCACCCCATAATTAAAATTATAGATACAAAGAAAGACTGGTAAACATGACTGTCAGTGGGTTGGATGTTTGTGAACTGGTGCTATTTAGAAGACAATGTAATTGAGATCCAAAGAACAGTTTTCAATTTCTATTTCTATTTATGTAACTGATGAGCGGAGAATAAATGTGTGGAGTGGTTGAGGACTGAATCATGGTGGTGCAGGTCATGTATGAAGCTGCTGGACAGAGGTGAGCTGTGTGTGTAACAGAGGAGTTTAAGGTGGAGAAGGGCACGTGACAAGGATGTCCTTTAAGCCCTGACAATTTGATCAACTCAGTTAAACGGGAATCTCTGTCAACTAAAGAAAAGCTGAGAAACTATCCTTTGTGAAAAGAACAGGATGAACAAATATCAGCTTCAGAACTAAAAATCATACTATTGGAGCATGATTATAGCTCAGAGCCATTTTCACTTCTTTACAGTGATGTGTGTTTCACTTGAGCAGCTGCAGTTGTTTCCTGCTCTGGTCTCACTCTGAAGGACTCACTGAGGGAGGTTTTTGTACGAGCATAAATCACTGTGTGAACACTGGGCCTCTATGATAACTCTGACAGTAATAAACTGCTGCATCTTCAGCCTGAGCTCCAGTAATGGTCAAAGAGAAGTCACTATTAATCCCACTGCCACTGAATCGTTCTGAAATTCCTGACGCACGTCGAATTGCCCAGTCTATTAAGAGCTTTGGAGACTGACCAAGTTTCTGTTGATACCAGTGCATGGACCAACCATAAGAGTAGCCTTTTATAGTTTCTTTGTTAGTTCTACATGTGAGAGTGACTGTACATCCTGGAGTAAACATCTGGACTGGAGGCTGAGTGACTGTGACTTGACCACTGCATCCTGTAAAAACAATTCACATTTATCGTTAGAAACACAGAGAAAAGACAGTGTGTTGTGTTCAATGTCTGTGAGAGTGGAACCTGTGAAGCAGCAGCAGGCCAGTGTCCAGATGAGGATGGTGCAGCCCAGAGCCATGGTGCGTTCACTGACACATGTGAGTTCTGCAGTCTTCAGCTCACTATAAAACTCAAGACAAAGTAGCTGATCCTGACTCTTCACTCACGTGTCCATGTGAAAGTAGAAATATATTTGCATAAACTTGTCCAAGTGAACAGAGATGACTTGGCTTAATTATCTGAATCTTAAAACATGGTTAATATTGGGCTTATCTGACTGACTGAGTTGTTGTGGGCTTGTTTATTTTATTTTATTTCATTTTATTTTAGTTCTTTAGTATTGTATGGACCAAAGTAGTTTAAGTACATACAAGTAACTAAATAACATCCTTGCATGAGTTCAGTGGTTGTGGAGCAGGTCATACCTCCTTGTAAAAGCCTGATTCTGTAAGAGGCCCGAAGCTAAGCATGTCAGGGCCTGGTTAGTACTTAGATGGCAGACCAAAACACAAGTCACAGTGGGACAGCTAGAGTGGATTGTCATTGTGTCCTTGTGCAAGACACTTAACACACTTTGCCTTTGTGTCTATGTACTCTGGGTGAGTGAATCTTTGATTGTAAAGCGCTTTGAATTCCTTGGAAGAAATGCAGCCTATGCTAAATACACATATACTTCAACTATTTTAGCAAAAGGTTTTTTCAAATACATGTATAGGCAAAGGAATATGTCAGGGGTAATTGAAAAACACAAAGCTAAAAACATATCACATGTTTTTGTGTGATTAATCAAAGATGTTGAGCTAAAAACTTTGCTGAAGGGTTGTTAAATTTGTCAATTTTGTGCAATGAGAAATTGAATAAACAAGCTTAAAAAGTCTAGTTAAAAATGGAGCGAGGAAATCAGTGGAGTTGCAGATTAAGCTACTGTGTCATTGTGTTGTGTTGTATGAGATAGCTTTTGGACAGAGGTGTTGTGAGCTGTAGGTGTAAAAGATTAATGTAAACTGAAAGTGGAACATGTCAAGGATGCCCTTTGATCCAGTGTTATTTGAAGAAATGAGGGACAGTTTGACATAAAGGTGGGACTCGATAACCTGTTTGAATACAGATATAACAGTGAGATTGTTTTTGTTTGTGATTCATTAAAAATGATGAACCTAAACATTATTCATGACAATATTTGCTGTTGGTGGAAGACTTTTAGTTCAGAGCTGTAAAGAGGACTGATTACTCTAATGATATGAGTTTGTTTCACTTGAGCAGCTGCAGTTGTTTCCTGCTCTGGTCTCACTCTGAAGGACTCACTGAGGGAGGTTTTTGTACGAGCATAAATCACTGTGTGAATCACTGTATGAATGTATCTTCATCGTCTATTTCATGATAACTCTGACAGTAATAAACTGCTGCATCTTCAGCCTGAGCTCCAGTGATGGTCAAAGAGAAGTCACTGTGACTCCCACTGCCACTGAACCGAGATGGAGTTTCTGACTGACGTTCTGTAGCATATTCTATCCAGAGCTTTGGAACCTGACCAGGTTTCTGCTGATACCAGTGCAACCAATCATCCCCATCACTATCTCTGTAAACATTACTGCTAACTTTACATGTGAGAGTGACTGTGGATCCTGGAGTAAACATCTGGACTGGAGGCTGAGTGACTGTGACCTGACCACTGCATCCTGTAAAAAACAATTCACATTTATCAGAAGAAACACAGAGAAAAGACAGTGTGTTGTGTTCAATGTCTCTGAGACTGGAACCTGTGAAGCAGCAGCAGGCCAGTGTCCAGATGAGGATGGTGCAGCCCATAGCCATGGTGCGTTCACTGACACATGTGAGTCCTGCAGTCTTCAGCTCACTATAAAACTCAGGAAGAATCAGCTGATCATGTGACCCTCCTCTCTATGGAAATACTGTCTCTGTCTCAACTCTACCTGTGACTTCTGCTTACACTTATCAATTAAACTGTTCATTTGTTGTGATTTAATAATTCATTATTGACCAAAGACAACAGAGAAGAGATATACATACTCTGTTACCAGATATAAGTTTGAAGCAGTCACACTTGTCACATCAGTAAACAAAAGTTACACATCTTGACTTGAAACAAACACAAGTATTTCAATTAATAAACTCACTGTTGACACTTAATTTTTTTTTCTATTAATGTTTGTAACTATAAAATTACCTTTTGTGATTCACCAAAATAAACAATCGGAACATGACCCTCATCAAACTCACCCAATACTGTTAATGTGAGAAATAACTCAATTTTTGTTTAAAAGTTGCTTCATATTTTGTTTTATTCTTAATGTTGTAAAATGTTGCCTTAATGTATTTTCTAAAGCCACAAGTTGAACATAAGTGAATGTTGTGTGAGTGAAGTGAGAGCTGTGTGGAGCAGAACAGAGCAGAGGTTTTTGTACGGCCTCTTCATGACTTTGTATCACTGTGGTTCACATTCGGAGGAGGAACACAACTCATCGTTCACAGTAAGAAAACCCCTTAAAGAGCCACTAAACGGCCAGAAAAAAGTTTTCTCCGCCCAGGAGCTACATTCAAAAAATGCAGCTTTAGGGGCGGTGCCTGGAGGACTAGAGAGAGATGCGGGGGGAGCGCGGGTGTGTGTCCGCGGAGTAGTGTTCCTGTACCGGTGTAAACAACACATTACAACATGGCACCGGCGCGCGGGATCACGGCCAGGTCCAGCTTAGTGGAACGGACTTTTGCGGTTGGAATATCATCTTTTTCGGACCCGACGGGACATCGCGGAACCCGACGGGCCTGAGAGAAGCCTGGACAGGCCGCTGGATGAAAGCCAAGTGTCCAAATGAAACTGAAGCGGCCGCTAAAAGCTAACGCGCTAACACCGAGCTAATGCTAAATACCAATGCTCTAACGTTATATACTGTATTTTGATAGATAGGTTTGGCTACTTTCAGATGTTTATAGTGTAAAGTTACTAAGCATAGCACTGAAGGTTCGTTCAAAGGAAAACAAATGTAGTCAGTAATGCTATTATCAATCATTATTTTTACAGGTAAAAATATGCTACAAACAAAAGCAGCTACAACATGGTTTTAATATGCACATTTAAACTTCTGTGGCTCTGCAATCCTCAACATTATAGCATTTGTTTTGCAATATGATTGAGACACAAAGTAATAGTCTAAATATATTTTATTCATTCATATTCATTACTGAGCAATGATTTCTGAAGCAGTTTATCACTTCATGCAAAAAAGTCTAAATACATGTTTCATATTAACACAGTTTATTTTTAGATTGTGAGTACAATGACAAATAACAATACTTGTGATGAAGAGTTTATTCCACAGACTCCAGACTCTTATTGTGAACTAAACTAATACTGTACATTCAAGAGTTTATTCTACAGACTCCAGACTCTTACTGTGAACTAAACTAATGCTGTACATTCAAGAGTTTATTCTACAGACTCCAGACTCTTACTGTGAACTAAACTAATGCTGTACATTCAAGAGTTTATTCTACAGACTCCAGACTCTTACTGTGAACTAAACTAATACTGTACATTCATGTCAACATGTTTGTGCCAACTTTACAAATGCAATAAAGGTATTACTTGAATTTGGCATCATTATTTAATTTTATTGAGCTTGATATTTGTGATGAAATGTTTGTGTGCACAATCTGTATTTGAGATGATCTGAAGATGTCTGGTCACAAAAGATGAAGCCACAGAAAGGAGCTGAAGCCAGATGTACAGCAGGACAACAAAGGCCAGCTTCTTCAGTTTGAAATCTGGAAAACAATTTAGAGTTTTGTTAAAAAAAAATATGACATTAGCAAATCTGACTTTTGAATCTGTCACTACTGTGTCAACAACCCTGGTCAATGTATAACCCATCAAGAATGTCTTCATTTTCATTGGTGTTTGAAAAGATTTCATCAATTGTTAGTACAAGTACATTTTTACTTACATTTTTGTTAAGCCTTATAAGATATGAGTGTGCAGCTCTAATACACTTCTGATACCGCTATACTAATCATGTAGGCCTACTATATTATACCTGGTGAATATGCAGCTCTAATACACTTCTGATACCACTATACTAATCATGTAGGCCTACTATATTATACCTGGTGTTGTATGCAGCTCTAATACACTTCTGATACTGCTATACTAATCATGTAGGCCTACTATATTATACCTGGTGTTGTATGCAGCTCTAATACACTTCTGATACTGCTATACTAATCATGTAGGCCTACTATATTATACCTGGTGTTGTATGTAGCTCTAATACACTTCTGATACCACTATACTAATCATGTAGGCCTACTATATTATACCTGGTGTTGTATGCAGCTCTAATACACTTCTGATACCGCTATACTAATCATGTAGGCTACTATATTATACCTGGTGTTGTATGTAGCTCTAATACACTTCTGATACCGCTATACAAATCATGTAGGCCTATGTAACCGGTGTAGACCCACACGAGGGACCAGGTCGGTGAAGTGTGTGGTGGTATGGGATAAACTCACCCCTCAGGTATAAAAGTAGGACCGGCAAATTGGGCTAAGGGGAGCGTTCCCTTTAGCTCAACGTGTTTGTCGGTCGCCTGCGGAACGAAAGATCCTGGTTCGACTCCCGCTCAGGACGGTACTAACCACTATCGTCACACCTACTATATTATACCTGGTGTTGTATGCAGCTCTAATACACTTCTGATACCACTAAACTAATCATGTAGGTCTACTATATTATACCTGGTGTTGCTGCTCCTCAGTCACAAGGTCAGAGAAATCTTCCTCCTGCAGCTGTCTTCAAAGAACTGCCACAACTGTTGTATGAACAGAGACAACGTTCAATTAAAACTACCTTATTCTATCATTTGCACATTTATATTTAGTAATGTTACCTGATTGGATTCTGGTGGGATCATCAGCTTTTGGCTTTTGTGACTCTGCCATCGCCTTCATCTTCTATCAGGTATTAGAATACAACCTGAAAATGTAAAAAGCAAAGTCAGTTATGTTGGATCTATTATGTACTGCCTCTGGTCAGACATACATCCTGTTTAGCTTTCCTAACGTGTAACTTATAATGAAATGCACAGTCCATCTAGTTCACAGGAACAAAGTTTATCTTCTATTTATTACATTCTCATTTCTCATGCACAAAGCACTGACTCACTTGGACTCACCTATTTAATCAGAGCCACAGCAAAGGTTTATACCGTTACAATCTTTTTTAATAAAAACAACATGTGTGAGTGAAATGGTGCAAACTTACCTTCAAAAATAACTCGTCAGAGCAGCAGAATCCGTGTTTGTAGAAGCAGATGGCTAACATGAACAGTCATAGGCCAACTTCTGCAGAAAAGTTCGTTACAAACTCCGCTACAGCTGACGAGCAAATGTAAAAGCGTTTGTTTCAGAGCCTAAACAGAAGCTATAGCCCCAACAGAAAAAAATAATCTGCAACAATAGAGGAGTGAGCTGATGCTACGATGCTAACAACATAGCTTCCCGTGCTCCGCTCTCCTCTCTCTCCTCTCCCCTCTCCCACTGCTGCAGCCCCGCCCTCAGGGGGAGAAGGAGCACCCCTCCCCCTCGCAAAGACCCGTGACGTAGTTTGCTGATTTTGCGTAGTTTGAATGAGCTGCTCCAACCGCGAAATTCAAATGTAGTGGCCATATTTAAGCCCAAAGAGGACAATACAGACCCAGTTTTAGACCCAAAAGTCAGATTTTTAACAAATATGCACCAAATTACCAAAATAAGACCAAGGATGTGTAGATTCATCTATTTAACACCCATTTACACAGTTTATCAGCTAAAAAAAGTGGTTTTGGTGTTTAGTGGCCCTTTAAACTAACTTTATACACTTTGTTGATTGTTACTAATTATTAATTTTGGCTCAAATATTGAAAGATACTTTGCTTATTTGTGAAGATTATAAATTCTTTTGGCCAATCTGAATCTGAACTTGTTTTGTAAAAGAAGTAAGAATGTTTAACTAAACGTTTTATATCACATACAATATATTTTTTGCTAATATTTTTTTTATCTGATCAATATTAAATTATTATTTTAACAAAGAAAAAGACACATCATTATTATTAAATCTAGTTAAAAGGAAGTGAAACAAGCAGCTGTCTTATTTCCACCAAAATGTTTTTAAAATGTTAAATTAAAACTGCACTTATTGTAAAGTTACATCTCTAAACACAACAGAATAGAGGAGAAAAAATATTCTTTGTCTTAGTCCAAACAATACCGTTTTTTAAAGTATGTTTATACTAAAATTACAACAAACTGATTTTTTTTTACGAATTATTTCAGTCCAATTTTACAAAGTTAAAACATTTCAAAAGTGCTGCACAAAAATACTAAACACAAACAATCACATGCTCTAGCAGTAAAACAAATAAATATAGCATCATTAAATATGAATTAGAAATAAAAAAAATTATTATTATTATTATTTAAACATAAGTAAATAAATAAACAACATTATAAATAAAAAATAAATACATAAATTAATAAAAATAAATAAACAAATAAATAATTAAAGAAGAAGACAAACTAGTAGGACCTAAAATATAAATAAAGACCCTAAAACTACAAATATTAATTAAACACACTAAAATACCAAGATAAAATAAATAATAAATAAATAAATATAATAATTCAAAGACACAGCTGTCCACAAGTGATGGGACGATTTACTTTAGTCACGATTCAATTCAGTTTTTGATTTTGCAGCCACGATTTGGGATTTTGTTTGATTTTGTTAGTTTATCTATATTAACTTTTTTTAAGACACAAAAAAACCATGATACATGACATTTAAAACAAAGCCACTGTTGTTAGTGTTCAGAACTTGTATTTATATCAATATTTGAACACCAAATAGTCATATTTAGTGTCCATATTTAGAGTCGTTAACCCAGAACATAATAAAGCACATTCAGTCAGGTCTGGCACAAGCTCACACTTTGTTTCTTCAAACATCGAGGCTTTTATTGTATTATTATTTGTATTATACAACTACAGAGTGTGTGTGGAAGTCAGTGACTGCTTGAGCAAAATTGATCGATTCTGGCCTTTCGATTCGATCGCTGCAAACTTCGATCGATTTTCAAATTTTTCGATCAATTTTCCATCCCTACTGTCCACAGAACTCACACGGTGTTAAAGCCACAGAGTAAAAGTGGTTCTTAAGACGAGACTTAAAACACTCCACACTGCTGCTGCTTTTATTAAAATCATTAAATTAGATCATTATTTATTCACATTAATTGTAAAATGTCGACACAACTTTGCTGCAGGTGAAATATTGATCTTTGTGTGAAGTGTGAGATCTAAACCAGGTAAAGAACAGCACAGACACGAGTCCTAAACACAAATATACTGTATAAACCCAACACCAGGACTGTCCACAGCGGTACTCGCACCACAGTTTGAACACAGTCACGTCTGCAGAACTATCAGTGTAAATGTGAATCCATGTTGTGTTAGGTGGTCCGGTGCGTCCCCCCCTGTCTCCCTCCTGGGCCCCTCTCTGCAGCAGCTCTCTGGGGGAGGCTCTCTCTGCTCTGCCTGCCCAGCGCCTACTCTCCACAGGGCGCCAGTGTGAGCTGGGAGGTGGACGGACAGGAGCTGGCTGACACAGGTACAAGCACACATCTGACACATGAGACAGTCCAACAGCTCAACGGGACTGTGCTGCTTCAATAAAGAAGATTCATATGCTGTGTCCCAACGTCCACACTCGTTCTGTAAACACTCGATCACTAATAGTCCTGCCCTGGTCAGTGACTAGTCAGTGCACTCACTCATCTGGTCTTTTGGACATGAAGCACACTACTTTCAACTAACTCCAGGTCATGTGACGCAATGAAAAGTAAAAAAAAGCCTGATAAAAATTAACTTTTGTAATAAATACTGATCAAGTCCAGTTGACAGGCATATTTTATGGGCAACTAATCATAATACAAGTTTGGTTTAACTTGGATCCACATTAAAAATTTTACATATCTTTTAAATCTGCCTAAGTACATTTTAAATCATCCCATGTACCCTGGCAAATGGTCGCAGACCCCTTGGGGTCCACGTACCCCTGGTTGGAAAACACTAAACTCTAGTGTATGTATTCAGGAGTATTTCATCTATTCTAAATGTACTGACGGCCATAACTGGAGTCTCTCTCAAAAACGCAGAGGTGCTTTACAGAAAAGTGCTAAACAAGTTGATTAGTCTCACCTTTAAAATATTTTTTGTTAATTCACACAATAATTTATTTTGTAAAACATTGTTTTTATTCACTTAACTGCATAAAGGGTTTTTGGGGAAAAAGGGAATAAATACAGTTGCTGCTCTTTCTGACTTTGATTTGGTTTGAATTGGCAAATATGACTCTTTTGCGGCAAAAAGGTTATAGACCCTTGTTTAAAACCAACCACAAGGTGCTTTGAAATGATCTCTTTGCAGTGAACATTTAGATCCTAGTTTGCTTCATGTCTAAACCCTTCTGTCTCCACGTGTCCTCCTCAGGTGCGTCTCAGAGCAGTGTGGAGCAGCAGAAGAGTGGCCTGTACAGCAGCAGCAGTGTCCTGAGTCTGAGTGAGGGCAGCTGGCTGCAGGGACAGCTGTTCTCCTGCAGGGTGCACCACCACGGACACACCCAGGTCCGGTCACTGCAGAGGAGCCAGTGTTGAGAGCTGCATGGGTCCTGAACATGGAGCCCACACACAACTGCAGTAAGAGTTAGAAGAAGAGTGTGGCTTCTGCTCAGCGCTGAGAGCGAGAATAAAGCTTGTGATGATGCATACAACAAGTGTTCTGTCTTTTGTCCTTTCAGTTGTAAGAATTGAATGTCTAAATTAATTTAAATCTTAATCTGTTTAACAAGACAAGAGAGTTTAGATGTGTTATTTAAAAATTAATCAGTTTGTAGAACAGGTTATACACAAATATAGCAACTGTAATGAAGTCTTCTCAGAACATTTTAAAGGACCGGTGCTTTTACATCTTATTCATCTTTACTGTCTTAACTTAAATATTTACTGTAGTGTATGTCATGGGAAAACCTTGGAAATGGGAACCTTATAGACTCAGGACTTCAAACATTGTTTAAGGAATATGAAGACATTAAATAGTGAAATATAAATGCTTGTTGTAACTACACACAGTTCAGTGATGTGTGTTCCTCTTGAGCAGCTGCAGTTGTTTCCTGCTCTGGTCTCACTCTGAAGGACTCACTGAGGGAGGTTTTTGTACGAGCATAAATCACTGTGTGAACACACCACCGCTATGATAACTCTGACAGTAATAAACTGCTGCATCTTCAGCCTGAGCTCCAGTGATGGTCAAAGAGAAGTCACTGTGACTCCCACTGCCACTGAACCGAGATGGAGTTTCTGATAGACGCTTTGTTGCATATTTTATCAAGAGCTTTGGAGTCTGACCAGGTTTCTGCTGATACCAGAACAAAGCCAAATCCCCATCAGTATATACATAAACATCTGTGTTAGTTCTACAAGTGAGAGTGACTGTGGATCCTGGAGTAACTGTCTGAACTGGAGGCTGAGTGACTGTGACCTGACCACTGCATCCTGTAAAAAAACAATTCACATTTATCGTTAGAAACACAGAGAAAAGACAGTGTGTTGTGTTCAATGTCTCTGAGAGTGGAACCTGTGAAGCAGCAGCAGGCCAGTGTCCAGATGAGGATGGTGCAGCCCAGAGCCATGGTGCGTTCACTGACACATGTGAGTCCTGCAGTCTTCAGCTCACTATAAAACTCAGGAAGAATGAGCTGATCATGTGACCCTCCTCTCTATGGAAATACTGTCTGTTCACAACACTAAGCCAAACAGTGACTTCTGCCTGCATACCCTCAGTCAACACAATAAATTTACGTTAACCCTTTAAGCGCCAATTTCAATTCTGCAGCAAACCGTTTCAGCCTGTCTGTATTCAGTCTTCAGAAGTTTCAAAATCTTGAAAAATATCTAACTCAAACTAATGCAGAGAAATATCAACTTTGATTCTCCAGGTGAGAGTCCTAAGACTTTATATTTACAGAAACATATTTTAACTGGAAAACTCCGGTGCCTAAAGGGTTAATTTATGAGAAACATGTTATTGACTGAAACACGCTATTAAGCAATACATTAAAATCTCTATTGGACATGTTTTTGTTAATCATTGCTGGAATACTTATGGACCCCTGTGTAGAAACATTGCTCCTGACAATTGAAATCTTTTTTGTATCAGACACGTGTTTTTACAAAATGTCTGCTTTGTTACAATAGTTTTACGAAATACATGCTGTAGCAATATTATCATCAGTACAATAATTGCATTCATGTATTCAACATTTGTAAAACAAAAAAGAAAAAAAATTAGAGGGAACTGCATTGTGTCTGTTTAGTTTAATATAGTGACCAAGCAACAGGATTCACTGAAGAAGCAGAGAAGTATAAGTGTTACAGGGCATCGATGAGATATCAGGGGCAGAGGTAAATGTAAAAAGAAGTTAAAAGTGAGATGGTGACAAGAATGCTCACTAAGCCTTGTCTTTTTTTTGCTGTGATCATTGGCAATCTAACTGCTCATGTCCCACACTAACTTTTATAAAGTTGGTATTGTTTTACAAAGAAAACATTGGAATTGTTAGCAATACTAGGTGTGATTTTGGACTAAAATAAATCTATTCAACCCAGTTTAAGAATGAGAAACAATACTGGTCCATTACTTTTCTTAAATAAAAATTTGTCACTACTTTAAATGATGTGAGTCTGTTCCTCTTGAACAGCTGCAGTTGTTTCCTGATCTAACGTTGAAAGACTCAAAGGTTTTTGTACGAGCATAAATCACTGTGTGAACACTGGGCCATAATGAGCAAACAGACATTGAAAAACTGCTGCATCTTCAGCCTGAGCTCCAGTGATGGTCAAAGAGAAGTCACTGTGACTCCCACTGCCACTGAACCGAGATGGAGTTTCTGACAGACGCTGATTTGCCCATTTTATTAAGAGCTTTGGAGCCTGACCCGGTGTCTGCTGATACCAGGACACACGCCAACCATGAGAGCTATCTTTATAAACATCTGTGTTACTTCTACATGTAAGAGTGACTGTGGATCCTGGAGTAACTGTCTGGACTGGAGGCTGAGTGACTGTGACCTGACCACTGCATCCTGTAAAAAAACACATTTAGAAACACAGAGAAAAGACAGTGTGTTGTGTTCAATGTCTCTGAGAGTGGAACCTGTGAAGCCGCAGCAGGCCAGTGTCCAGATGAGGATGGTGCAGCCCAGAGCCATGGTGCGTTCACTGACACATGTGAGTCCTGCAGTCTTCAGCTCACTATAAAACTCAGGAAGAATCAGCTGATCATGTGACCCTCCTCTCTATGGAAATACTGTCTCTGTCTCAACTTTACCTGTGACTTCTGCTCACACTTATCAATTAAACTGTTCATTTGTTGTATTTAATAATTCATAACTGATAAAGACAATAGATGGTAACATACTCTGTTACCAGATATAAGTTTGAAGCAGTTTCTCTTGTCACATCAGTAAATAACAGTTATACATTTTGGCTTGGAACCAACACAAGAATCTAATTTTTTAGACTCACTATTGACACTTTAATTTTATTTCTGTTGTTGTTTTTGTAATTACAAAGGTAATTACAAAAAATTACCTTTTGTAATTCACCAAAATAAACAATTGGAACATAACCCTCATCAAACTCACCCAATACTGTTACTGTGAAAAAACCTCAATATTTGATTTAAGAAACATAAGGACCTGTTTAAAAGTTGCTTCATATTTTGTTTTATTCTTAATGTTGTAAAATGTTGGATTAATGTATTTTCTAAAGCCACAAGTTGAACATAAGTGAATGTTGTGTGAGTGAAGTGAGAGCTGTGTGGAGCAGAACAGAGCAGAGATTTTTGTACGGCCTCTTCATGACTTTGTATCACTGTGGTACACATTCGGAGGAGGAACACAACTCATCGTGGACTGTGAGTACTTTTTCATTTATATTTTAACAGAATACTTCATATTTGTAATTTTATCAAGTTTTTTGTTTTGTATTGAGGAATTTATTGTTAGTTATTTTAGTTTTACATGTGTAGGTCAATCCTGAAGAAACACTGCTCTCATAAAAGTGTCTGTTCATTTTAAACAATGAGCTAAACAATTTGTAAATTCTACATATTAATGTGATTTTAAGGTGTTTTCACAGTTTGATCCATTTGTTTGATGGACTTGTTTCACATGTTTCAATACATTACATTTAACTTCAAGCTAAAGTCTTAGATGAATAGACACTTACTTTGAGCTAATTTACTTTATACTGAAATGCATTGACCCCAGTGCAATTTAATCTTGTCAAACCATTCAAATCTAGTTTAAGTCTGACTTTTCATTTTAAAGATTAGTTTGAAATCATTTAATTCACAACACAAGATCGAAGTGACAATCAAATGCAACAATTGTTTTTAATCTATTTACCATTAGTTTAATTACCACTATTTTATCCACATTCTCACTTCAAAATAAATTACAATCAAAAACTGTTTTAGATCTTAAGTTTATGCCTTTAAAATCTATAATCGTTCCATCTCAAAACTCTTTTCTCATAAGAGCAGCTGTCCACGGTTGGTTGGTCAGACTTGTAGTGAACAGGAAGTGAAAGTCCCAGATGAAAATGTCTCTAGTCTTCTTCATTTAGTGCAGTGAGTGTTTTCTGATGTGTTGCTTGTGCTGCCCCCTGTCTGTGTGCAGTGGGAGTACAGCGGCCCACCCTGACCGTCCTGCCCCCGTCCAGAGGGGAGCTGCAGATGGGAAGTGCCACGGTGCTGTGTGTGGCCAGCGGAGGCTTCCCCTCTGATTGGACGCTGGGCTGGAAAGTGGGCGGGGCCTCCACAGAGAGGTCCCACAGCTCAGTGGTCATGAGAGGGGACGGCCTCTACAGCCACATCAGCGTCCTGAAGCTGTCCACAGAGCGCTGGAGAGACGCATCAGTGAGCTGTGAGGCCCATCGAAGTGGACAGAGCCCAGTCACTGAGAGCCTGGAGCCACTGTCCTGCTCCCAGTGAGACAGGTCCACATGAGGACACACTTCAGCTGCTCTATGGGACACTCCCTGGGTTTGACTGAGCTGATGGACGTGTCAGGAACAAACATGTGACTGTGCAGCTTCTCATGTTTCTGTATTTTCTGCCAATAAAGCTTTTATGATCAAAGCATTTTGTTATTGTGTTATACAAAGCTTGAAACATTGAGTTGAGAATGAATCAATAAAAGGTGGGGTAGCTAATTTTTTAAGTTGTAAATTAGTAAACTTTGTGCTTTTCACTAAAAAGTATGTAGTAAGTACAGCACATGGGGAAAAATTAGACCTCTGAGTCCTGTCTGAATTGAATAATAAAGAATTTTAGTTCTGATCAGGAGCTGAATGCTGCTGTTTCACTTTGTTGTCTGCCAAAAGACGTTTATAAGCCACAAATGCAACCAAAATGAAAACATGTCAATATTATGTGTCGAAGGATTTATGAAAAGAAGTTGTCAGATTTAAACCCTAAATTGTGTTTGTACCGTAAAAATCAGCTACCCCACCTTTAATTTATTCTGCTTCACCTCAATCATTAAACTTTCTCTTGGATAGAAGATTTTTGGTGCACGACTGTCAGTGGGTTGGGTGTTTGTGAACTTACTGCCATTTGGAATCTAACTGACATCAGAAAGAACAGTTTTTACTTTGAGTGAACAAAATGTTAAAGACAATGGAGTGGAATAAATAAATAAATAATAAATAAAGAATATAAAATAATGTTTAGTGTAACTTCCCACACATCAGTGATGCATGTTCCTCTTGAGCAGCTGCAGTTGTTTCCTGCTCTGGTCTCACTCTGAAGGACTCACTGAGGGAGGTTTTTGTACGAGCAGAAATCACTGTGTGAACACTGGCCTCTATGATAACTCTGACAGTAATAAACTGCAGCATCTTCAGCCTGAGCTCCAGTGATGGTCAAAGAGAAGTCACTGCGACTCCCACTGCCACTGAACCGAGATGGAATTCCTGACTGAAGTTGTGTGGTAAGGTAATCAAAAGCTTTGGAACCTGACCAGGTTTCTGCTGATACCAGTGCAAATACCAGAGCGATCTAATGTGATGAGCAACATCCCTGTTACTTTTACAAGTGAGAGTGACTGTGGATCCTGGAGTAAACATCTGGACTGGAGGCTGAGTGACTGTGACCTGACCACTGCATCCTGTAAAAAACAATTCCATTTATCAGAAGAAACACAGAGAAAAGACAGTGTGTTGTGTTCAATGTCTCTGAGAGTGGAACCTGTGAAGCAGCAGCAGGCCAGTGTCCAGATGAGGATGGTGCAGCCCAGAGCCATGGTGCGTTTACTGACACATGTGAGTCCTGCAGTCTTCAGCTCACTATAAAACTCAGGAAGAATCAGCTGATCATGTGACTCTTCACTCTCTTGTGCATGTCATAGTGGGAACATAATTTACATACACCTGTCCAAGGAAACAGAAAATGTCAACCAATTTAAACACCAATGATAACCTCAAAAGACTATAGCTGTTTATCGAAACAAAGTTTGAACATAAAGAAAGAGAATTTACAACCAGCTTGGCCTTATTCAATAGATTGATTGTTGTAAAAATATGTGTTGCATGTTTGTGTTTGTTTTAGGTTAATTGACATCACTGTGAATTTCTCTTAGTGAATGACTGAGAGAGGGTCTGTCTAACCCTGCGATGAGTAGGCCACTGTGTTCTCCCGCTATGGCCCAAAGTTACTGGGATAAGCTCCTGTCACCGTGACCCGTAACGGATAAAGCGGTTAGAAAATGAATGAATGTTTGTGTTTAACTTATTTTAATATTTTGATGAGGCTACATTAGGACTTCAATGTGTGTAAAAAGATATAAAATAATATAAAACACATTTTTCAGATTTTTTTTGTTTTTATAAAGACCAAAGAAATTATGAGATTTTTTTGGTGTCTATTTTGTTTATGTAACCGAAGAGTGGAGAATAAATTGAGGAGTGGTTGAGGACTGAATCATGGTGGTGCAGGTCATGTATGAAGCTGCTGGACAGAGGTGAGCTGTGTGTGTAACAGAGGAGTTTAAGGTGGAGAAGGGCACGTGACAAGGATGTCCTTTAAGCCCTGACTATTTGGTACAAAGGAATGTCTGTCAGCTAAAGAAAAACTGAGAAATATGGCTTGTGAAAAGATTATAATGAACAAACATTGACTTGATGATTAAGAATCTAAAATGAAACTCTTGAGCAGCTGCAGTTGTTTCCTGCTCTGGTCTCACTCTGAAGGACTCACTGAGGGAGGTTTTTGTACGAGCATAAATCACTGTGTGAACACTCCGCTTATGATAACTCTGACAGTAATAAACTGCTGCATCTTCAGCCTGAGCTCCAGTGATGGTCAAAGAGAAGTCACTGTGACTCCCACTGCCACTGAACCGAGATGGAGTTTCTGACAGACGTTGTGTGCAACTTATCCAGAGCTTTGGAGACTGACCAGGTTTCTGCTGATACCAGTGCAACCAATCCATCACCTGTAAACATTCTGCTAACTTTACATGTGAGAGTGACTGTGGATCCTGGAGTAAACGTCTGGACTGGAGGCTGAGTGACTGTGACCTGACCACTGCATCCTGTAAAAACAATTCACATTTATCAGAAACACAGAGAAAAGACAGTGTGTTGTGTTCAATGTCTCTGAGAGTGGAACCTGTGAAGCAGCAGCAGGCCAGTGTCCAGATGAGGATGGTGCAGCCCAGAGCCATGGTGCGTTCACTGACACATGTGAGTCCTGCAGTCTTCAGCTCACTATAAAACTCAGGAAGAATCAGCTGATCATGTGACCCTCCTCTCTATGGAAATACTGTCTCTGTCTCAACTCTACCTGTGACTTCTGCTTACACTTATCAATTAAACTGTTCATTTGTTGTAATTTAATAATTCATAATTGACCAAAGACAACAAGAAGGGATATACATACTCTGTTACCAGATATAAGTTTGAAGCAGTCACACTTGTCACATCAGTAAACAAAAGTTACACATCTTGACTTGAAACAAACACAAGCATCTCAATTAATAAACTCACTGTTAACACTTTAATTTATTTTCAATTACTCAATGTTTGTATTGTAAAATTACCTTTTGTGATCATCAAAATAAACAATCGAACATGACCCTCATCAAACTCACCCAATACTGTTAATGTGAGAAATAACTCAATATTTGATTTAAGAAAATCAAGACCCATTTAAAGTTGCTTCACATTTTGTTTTCTTTTTAATGTTGTAAAATTTTGCATAAATGTATTTTCTAAAGACACAAGTTGAACATAAGTGAATGTTGTGTGAGTGAAGTGAGAGCTGTGTGGAGCAGAACAGAGCAGAGGTTTTTGTACGGCCTCTTCATGACTTTGTATCACTGTGGTGGACGTTTGGAGGAGGAACACAACTCATCGTGGACTGTGAGTACTTTTTACTTCTTTAACAGGACTAATTATATTTGTTTTGTTTAGATTTCTTGTCATTTTTATAGATTGGTTAATTTATAAATAATTTTATAACTGTATACTTTTAGTTTAACATGTGTAGAAGCTCACATGGCAGTAGGTTTGACACAACATCAGTTAAATGTCTCATTTCTGGATATATTCTGAATGTTTTTAGTTACAATTTTGACGAGTGTAGACTTTTTCAATTGTTTTAATACATTGCTCCTAACTTTAAATGGGTTATACATTTTACTTACACCATTAGTTGGTTTTTGAGGAGGTCAGAAGTTCTCTGTAATCAGTACAAATTTAAGTAATCACAACTTCACAAACACAGAATAAAACTGTGAAGTCAAGTAATTTTTTTCACCCTTTTTTGTGGTGGATTTGTTTTAATCATCTATATCTGTTTAGTACAATCAGCCAAATCAAATAAGCGTAGAGGTATGTAATTTGTCTGATTATTTAATCTCTCATTATTTCTGTTTGCCTGTTTACTTATTGTTATCTGTCAATATTCCTACATCAAACTGAAATACAATCCAAGTTTATGTACTTAAACTTTATAATCGTTCCATCTCAAAACTCTTTTCTCATAAGAGCAGCTGTCCACGGTTGGTTGGTCAGACTTGTAGTGAACAGGAAGTGAAAGTCCCAGATATAAATGTCTCTAGTCTTCTTCATTTAGTGCAGTGAGTGTTTTCTGATGTGTTGCTTGTGCTGCCCCCTGTCTGTGTGCAGTGGGAGTACAGCGGCCCACCCTGACCGTCCTGCCCCCGTCCAGAGGGGAGCTGCAGATGGGCAGTGCCACGGTGCTGTGTGTGGCCAGCGGAGGCTTCCCCTCTGATTGGACGCTGGGCTGGAAAGTGGGCGGGGCCTCCACAGAGAGGTCCCACAGCTCAGTGGTCATGAGAGGGGACGGCCTCTACAGCCACATCAGCGTCCTGAAGCTGTCCACAGAGCGCTGGAGAGACGCATCAGTGAGCTGTGAGGCCCATCGAAGTGGACAGAGCCCAGTCACTGAGAGCCTGGAGCCACTGTCCTGCTCCCAGTGAGACAGGTCCACATGAGGACACACTTCAGCTGCTCTATGGGACACTCCCTGGGTTTGACTGAGCTGATGGACGTGTCAGGAACAAACATGTGACTGTGCAGCTTCTCGTGTTTCTGTGTTTTGTGCAAATAAAGCTTTTATGATCAAAGCATTTTGTCTTTTGTTTAATTGATACAGTAAGTGTGGTGAAGGTTTAGTCTACTTGGCTACGATACATGAAACATTGTGTCCACAGTTGAATAAATATTTATTAACTTATTTAATCTGCTTCACCTCATGATTAAAATTATAGATACAAAGAAAGACTGGTAAACATGACAGTGGGATGGATGTTTTTGAAGATCCAAAAGAACAATTTTCAATTTCAATTTCTATTTCTATTTATGTAACTGATGAGTGGAGAATAAATGTGTGAGTGGTTGAGGACTGAATCATGGTGGTGCAGGTCATGTATGAAGCTGCTGGACAGAAGTGAGCTGTGTGTGTAACAGAGGAGTTTAAGTTGGAGAAGGGCACGTGACAAGGAGTCCTTTAAGCCCCTATTTATCAACTCAATTAAACAGGAATCTCTGTCAACTAAAGAAAGCTGAGAAAATATCCTTGGTGAAAAGAACAAGGTTAACAGATATCAGCTTCAGAACTAAAAACATACTATTGGAGCATGATTACAGCTCAGAGCCATTTTCACTTCTTTACAGTGATGTGTGTTCCTCTTGAGCAGCTGCAGTTGTTTCCTGCTCTGGTCTCACTCTGAAGGACTCACTGAGGGAGGTTTTTGTACGAGCATAAATCCCTGTGTGAACACACCACCGCTATGATAACTCTGACAGTAATAAACTGCTGCATCTTCAGCCTGAGCTCCAGTGATGGTCAAAGAGAAGTCACTGTGACTCCCACTGCCACTGAACCGAGATGGAGTTTCGTTGTAAAGCAAATTTTATTAGGAGATTTGGAGCCTGACCAGGTTTCTGCTGATACCAGTGCATGTCATGTCCATCAGAATATGACTGAACAGCTGGGTTAATATTACACGTGAGAGTGACTGTGGATCCTGGAGTAAACATCTGGACTGGAGGCTGAGTGACTGTGACTGGACCACTACATCCTGTAAAAAACAATTTACATTTATCAGAAGAAACACAGAGAAAAGACAGTGTGTTGTGTTCAATGTCTCTGAGAGTGGAACCTGTGAAGCAGCAGCAGGCCAGTGTCCAGATGAGGATGGTGCAGCCCAGAGCCATGGTGCGTTCACTGACACATGTGAGTCCTGCAGTCTTCAACTCACTATAAAACTCAGGAAGAATCAGCTGATCATGTGATTCTTCACGTGTCCATGTGAAAGTAGAAATGGTAGCACTTTAAAAGACCTCCACGGTACCTACCAGTTAAGTACCGTGTCAGTTACTAGTAACTAACAGTGGCACTTACTAGTGCTTACTCTGGTACTTACTGTGGTACTTACACTGGTACCTAGAGTGGTACTTTGAGTGGTACTTGTACCAGCAGTTACTGGTACATACCACTGGTAGTTACTGGTACTTACTGTGGTACTTACACTGGTACCTACAGTGGTACTTTGAGTGGTACTTGTACCAGCAGTTACTGGTACATACCACTGGTTACTGGTACTTACTGTGGTACTTACACTGGTACCTACAGTGGCACTTTGAGTGGTACTTGTACCAGCGGTTACTGGTGCATACCACTGGTACTTACTTGTACTTATTGTGGTACTTACACTGGTACCTACAGTGGTACTTGTACCAGCAGTTACTGGTACATAACACTGATAGTTACTGGTACTTACTGTGGTACTTACTGTAGTACTTACACTGGTACTTGAGGTGGTACTTGTGTCAGCAGTTACTGGTACTTACAGTGGTAACTATTAGTACACTTACCACTTTTAATAATTTGTGGCACACACATATTTATTTATTTATCTATGGAATACCCCTTGAGACGTCACATCTCATTTTCGAGGGGGTCCACAACCAAGAACAATAATAATGCACGAGGACAGGTACAGTACATCTAATACAAAATACAACATTAGACAGACAAGACAAACATATGTTTCAGTGGTGGTATTATAGGTACTAAATTAAAAAAGTAGAGCTTATAAATTATGAATAACAACAAAATGCAATTGTTAAAAAAGCACCAAGGTCTTTATTTATGTTACAACAATATTGGGTATTGACAAATACCAAAGTAATTATTTGTTTCAGTAAACAAAACAACAGAAAACAATTTACAACAATCTTAGCTTAATTCCAACATTTATTGACAAATACCAAGATACATAATGGTAAATAGTGGTACTACAATGGTACTTATTACAGTAGTTGACAGTTAACTACTGGTAGTAACGGGACCTGTTCTAAAGTGGCACATACTGGTACTTGAGTGGTACTTACTATGTGTGGTAGTATTGGGGATAAACTCACTCCCCTCAGGTATAAGATCTGACCAGCAAACTGGGCTGAGGGGAGCGTTCCCTTTAGCTCAATGAGTTTGTCGGGCGACCGCCCCGCAGGAGACCCGGGTTCAACTCCCACTCAGGGCATGTGCAAGACCCTACCGGTCACACTAGTAGTTGACTGTCAATTACTGTAGTAAGTACCACTGAAGTACCAGTATGTGTCACTTTAGAACAGGTGCCGTTGTTACTAGTACTTAACTGTCAACTACTGACTAAGTTCAGAGCTGTAAAGAGGACTGATTAATCTAATGCTATGAGTTTGTTAATAAATAAATATAATAATAATAAAATAATAAAATAAAATAATTAAAAAATAAAATAATGTTTGATGTAACTACACACAGATCAGTGATGTGTGTTCCTCTTGAGCAGCTGCAGTTGTTTTCTGCTCTGGTCTCACTCTGAAGGACTCACTGAGGGAGGTTTTTGTACGAGCATAAATCACTGTGTGATTTCATCATCTATTTCATGCTCACTCTGACAGTAATAAACTGCAGCATCTTCAGCCTGAGCTCCAGTGATGGTCAAAGAGAAGTCACTGTGACTCCCACTGCCACTGAACCGAGATGGAGTTTCTGACAGACTCTGTGTAGCAAATTTGATCCAAAGCTTTGGAACCTGACCAAGTTTCTGCTGATACCAGTGCAACCAATCATCCCCATCTACATCTCTGAAAACATCTGTGCTAACTTTACATGTGAGAGTGACTGTAGATCCTGGAGTAAACATCTGTGTTAGTTCTACACGTGAGAGTGACTGTAGATCCTGGAGTAAACATCTGGACTGGAGGCTGAGTGACTGTGACCTGACCACTGCATCCTGTAAAAAACAATTCACATTTATCGTTAGAAACACAGAGAAAAGACAGTGTTTTGTGTTCAATGTCTCTGAGAGTGGAACCTGTGAAGCAGCAGCAGGCCAATGTCCAGATGAGGATGGTGCAGCCCAGAGCCATGGTGCGTTCACTGACACATGTGAGTCCTGCAGTCTTCAGCTCACTATAAAACTCAGGAAGAATCAGCTGATCATGTGACCCTCCTCTCTATGGAAATACTGTCTCTGTCTCAACTCTACCTGTGACTTCTGCTTACACTTATCAATAAAACTGTTCATTTGTTGTTATTTAATAATTAATAATTGACCAAAGACAACATAGATGGGATATACATACTCTGTTACCAGATGTAAGTTTGAAGCAGTCACACTTGTCACATCAGTAAACAACAGTTACACATTTTGACTTGAAACAAACACAAGTATTTCAATTAATAAACTTGCTGTTGACACTTTCATTTTTTTTCTATTCATGTTTGTATCTATAAAATTACCTTTTGTGATAAACCAAAATAAACAATTGGAACATGACTCTCATCAAACTCACCCAATAGTGTTAAGGAAATAACTCAACGTTTGATTTAAGAAAAATAAGGACTTGTTTAAAAGTTGCTTCATATTTAGTTTTATTCTTAATGTTGTAAAATGTTGCATAAATGTATTTTCTAAAGCCACAAGTTGAACATAAGTGAATGTTGTGTGAGTGAAGTGAGAGCTGTGTGGAGCAGAACAGAGCAGAGGTTTTTGTACGGCCTCTTCATGACTTTGTATCACTGTGGTTCACATTCGGAGGAGGAACACAACTCATCATTCACAGTAAGTAAACTTCTTAACTTTACGCTTCACATTTTTCTGATTATTACTGAATAATATTTTTGGCTCAAATATTGAAAAACACTTTGCTTTGACATTTGTGAAGATGATAAATTCTTTTGTCCAAATCTGAATCTAAACATTTCTGAACTAAACATTTCATACCACATACAATAGTTATTCTCCATAGTTTCTCCAAAGTGTCTCTAGATCTTTATCTGACCAATATTAAATAAGTATTTTAAGAAAGAAAAAGACACATCAACATTGTTAAATCTAACTAAAGGAAGTGAAACAAGCAGCTGTCTTGTTTCCACCAAAATGTTTTTTAAAATGTTAAATTAAATTTGTACATTATTGCAAAGTTACATCTCTAAATACAACAGATAAAAAATAATCATTGTGTTTGTCCAAACAATACCTTTTAGAAATTCACAGGATTTTGAAAATGGTTTTGAAAATATTGTAGAATTAAGCTAAAAGAACAAAAAACTTCAATCCACTTTATTTATTTTGCACATTTTACAAATTAAAAACATTTCAAAAGTGTTGCGCAAAAAATAACTAAACACAAACAATCACATGCTCTACCAGTGCTCATAAAAAGAAAAAACAAATAAATATAGCACCATAAAAAAAGGGTTAATTAATAACCATAAATTAATAATCCATAAAAATATTAAAGACATAAATAAAATAAAACTGGTTGGACACAAAAGTATAAATAAAGACTCTAAAACTATAAAAATTAACTAAAAACAACACTAAATACAAAGATAAAATAAAAAATCTATAAAATAAATAAAAGACTCAAGTGTCCACAAAAGCCAGAGAGTAAAAGAGACTTAAAACACTCCACAGTGGAGGCTGATCGAACACTTATTCTTTTTTTTTTTTTATTTTTATTTTTTTTATGAATTCATTAAATTAGATAATTATTTATTAAATATAATTATAAAATGTCAAGCACAACTTTGCTGCAGGTGAAATATTTCTCTTTGTGTGAAGTGTGAGATCTAAACCAGGTAAAGAACAGCACAGACACCAGTCATAAACACAAATATACTGTATAAACCCAACACCACAGTTTGAACACAGTCACGTCTGCAGAACTATCAGTGTAAATTCAGTGTAAATGTGAATCCATGTTGTGTGCAGGTGGTCCGGTGCGTCCCCCCTCTGTCTCCCTCCTGGGCCCCTCTCTGCAGCAGCTCTCTGGGGGGAGGCTCTCTGCTCTGCCTGCTCAGCGCCTTCTCTCCACAGGGTGCCAGTGTGAGCTGGGAGGTGGACGGACAGGAGCTGGCTGACACAGGTACAAGCACACATCTGACACATGAGACAGTCCAACAGCTCAACGGGACTGTGCTGGGTAAATAAAGAAGATTCATATACGCTGTGTCCCAACGTTCACACTCGTTCTCTTAACACTCGATCACAAATAGTCCTCTGTTCAGTGACTAGTCAATGCACTCACTCATCTGGTCTTTGGGACGTGAAGGGCACTACTCTCAGCTGACTGAATGAATTTTGTAATAAATACTGATCATAGTACAAGTCTGGTTTAACTTGGATCCACATTAAACAGCAAACGGACTAGACAATTCAACTTTTACAGCCTAAACTATAAGCATTTGTATGGCTGACGACTTTTAGTTACGAGTGTTTTATTCTTTAACTCGGCTCAAAAGCGTTTAAGCAGCTTTTTTTTTTTACATCTTTCATTCATCTGTGCTGTTTCCTGAGACTGTCCGCTTTATTTGTCTGAATTTTGCAATGCATTATGATCTATATTGACCATTCTAGGGACCATGGATGCTCACTACTTTTCCAGATGCATTGTGGGGAATTTTGAGTGCACTACTTTTTGACCTGCTGGACATTCGGACACCACCACAAAATGGCGTGACCATTATATAGTACTCTATCTAGTAGTGATGGCGCACATTCGGACACAGCGATAGGTTTGGAATTATGTGAACACTGGACTGTTGCCATGGCGATTACCGATTTAAAGCTAAATATTATATCTTTTCAATTAGATAAGAAATTGCATGCACCTTGAAGCTAAAACTTCATTTGCAATGCAGAAATAACTATATGACTGAGTTAGTTTGAGTTTGACAAAATTACTTGAAATATTGTGGAAAATTTTGTGTTGTGTAGAGCAATGTTTCTGCTGCTTTCATGTGGTTCTTGGATGTTTGAGTTTCTGAGATGTGAGGTTGAGGTTCGAACCTTGTTTGCATTCATATTCTTTTTAGCTCGGAAAGTCTGGATTTTGATGTAACCCTTCATACAGTCTCTAGAACAGCTCTTTATCAGCAGCTATAACTATCAGTGAGATCTGTTGTTGTTGGTCTGTGCAAAAGCTAATGTTAAAAGTTCCAAATGTAGTAATGTTTGTCAATGAGCCTAAATGATAATTTTAGAATTGACTTGATTTTTGTAAATCTCCACACATCAGATGGCCTCAGGTGTTCTGGCAGCAGTGACCCGAGTTTTCGATCATTGTTCTGATCAGTTTGAGCGTTCATGTGCATTTTTCAGCTCGGAAAAACAATTCATTGGGTTCACAAGGATGACATGAAAGCAGCATTACAAAAAATTAAATGTATTTACTTTCAAGATTCTCAAATTTTGAAATCAGATATTTGCAATGCATAACAACATCAATATTAAACAATGTAAGTGATTATAAAACTGACATTTTAGACTAAACACAAGGCGCCTTGAAATGATCTCTTTGCAGTGAACATTTAGATACTAGTTTGTGTCCTCCTCAGGTGCGTCTCAGAGCAGTGTGGAGCAGCAGAAGAGTGGCCTGTACAGCAGTAGCAGTGTCCTGAGTCTGAGTGAGGACAGCTGGCAGCAGGGACAGCTGTTCTCCTGCAGGGTGCACCACCACGGACACACCCAGGTCCAGTCACTGCAGAGGAGCCAGTGCTGAGAGCTGCATGGGCCCTGAACATGGAGCCCACACACAACTGCAGTAAGAGTTAGAAGAAGAGTGTGGCTTCTGCTCAGAGAGTGAGAATAAAGCTTGTGATGATGCATACAACAAGTGTTCTGTCTTTTGTCCTTTGAGTTGGAAGAATTGGATGTCTAAACTCATTTGAATCTTAATTTTACAAGACCAGAGAGGTGTGATATTTATAAATTAATTTGTTTGTAGAACAGGTGCCAATTACATTTTAAACAAATATAACAAGTGTCATGAACTCTTCTCAGAACATTTTAAAGGACTGGTGCTTTTACATCTTGTGTCTTCTTATTGCCTTAACTTAAAATAAGTATTTACTGTAGTGTATCTCATGGGAAAACCTTGGGAATGTGAACCTTCTAGACTCAGATCTTCAAACATTGTATGAAGAATATAAAGACATTCAATATCGAGATATTAATGTTTTTGTAGCTGCACACAGATCAGTGATGTGTGTTCCTCTTGAGCAGCTGCAGTTGTTTCCTGCTCTGTTTTACCTCTGGAGGACTCACTGAGGGAGGTTTTTGTACGAGCATAAATCACTGTGTGAACACACCACCGCTATGATAACTCTGACAGTAATAAACTGCTGCATCTTCAGCCTGAGCTCCTGTGATGGTCAAAGAGAAGTCACTGAGACTCCCACTGCCACTGAACCGAGATGGAGTTTCTGACAAACGCTGTGTAGCGAGCTTTATCCAGAGCTTTGGAGTCTAACCAGGTTTCTGCTGATACCAGTGCAACCTATCCTCATTACTATATCTATAAACATCTGTGTTAGTTCTACACGTGAGAGTGACTGTGGATCCTGGAGTAAACGTCTGGACTGGAGGCTGAGTGACTGTGACCTGACCACTGCATCCTGTAAAAAACAATTCACATTTATCAGAAGAAACACAGAGAAAAGAAGAAACACAGAGAAAAGACAGTGTGTTGTGTTCAATGTCTCTGAGAGTGGAACCTGTGAAGCAGCAGCAGGCCAGTGTCCAGATGAGGATGATGCAGCCCAGAGCCATGGTGCGTTCACTGACACATGTGAGTCCTGCAGTCTTCAGCTCACTATAAAACTCAGGAAGAATCAGCTGATCATGTGACTCTTCACTCTCTTGTGCATGTCATAGTGGGAACATAATTTACATACACCTGTCCAAGTGAAACAGAAAAACACTGATAACTCACTGACAATAGACTAAAACATTTTTGGAAAAACCAAAACAATTATCAAACAACCTTGTCCTTTTTGTATTGACGACTCATATAGCTCTACCTTCTGATGGAATGTGTCTCGTCAGCAGTGGCGGCTGGTGACAACTTTGACTGGAGGGGCTACATAACTGCAGCACTAACTCACCAGACAAACACTTACAGGAAATGAGTTATCATCTTATTTATTCTACAAATGGAGAAATACAGCCAGTAATCAGCATTAGAGAAAGACTTTTTTCCTCCAAGCGGCTCAAAAGCATCAACACAAAGACACGTGTGTGTCAGATGTGTCCACCACAACAACAACAACAACAACAACAACACAGGGCAAGTAACATTATCTTTGTGCAAACACGAGCCAAACGACTCACGCTGTTATTTGGACATTACAAACACGTGGATGCTACACAACTGCACTTATACACACTTATGAAACCGGCAAAATATATTAAAATAGCAGCACTCACATGAGAAGAGAAAGTTGTCTTCGACATTCACCAAACTCACCTAACTCAGGTCTTTTCATGGCTCTGTAAACTCCAAACTCTCATAGCTTTTCTTCTGCTGCCGTTAGTTTTTGCTTCCATCACAAAAAAATATATTCCTAAAATCGGCTTGTCTGTTGTATTCTCCGCGTTCATGCTCTGAGAAGAGGCTGTACAAAGCACATGACGATTCTGAACCAATGAGAATCTTAGGCCCGCCCACTGCTGCTTGTGATTGGTCAAACTAACTGCCAATCTCTTTTAAGAGCCGATGATGTGCTGCTGAACTTTATCGTGTGCAACAGAACAGGGGCGGGACAAACACCTGTGTTTTTTTAAGGATTTTTTCAGCAAAACTGACATAATTCAATTCTGAAACTATAATAACTCATAGTAATACGTTTAAAGGTGATATTTTTATAAAAAAATATTTTAGTTATAACCACATTTTCTTTCCTGAAATGACAGGAGGGGCTTAGCCCACCTAGCCCATTGATACCAGCCGTCCCTGCTCGTCAGTAATGGTGCTTTAGAACAGACGCTAAAGTCAGCTCATCAGCTAAATTATTTGACAAAGCCTTTTTAAGAAATAACTTTTAAACCAATTCATGATTTTTACATCTTTGCATAAACTTGTCCAAGTGAAACAGAAAATGACTCGACCAAATTAAACACCAATGATAACCTCAAATAGACTATAGCTGTTTATCAAAACAAGTTGAACATGAAGAAAGAGAATTTACAAACCCAACTTGGCCTCTTTTCATTTGCAGCTTTTACAGTACAGTTTTCCCATTTTTATGAAATATATCAAGAGCAAGTTAGTAATATATATTTGAATTGACAATAGGATGATTGTTGTAAAAATATCTGCTGCATGTTTGTTATGAGCTTTTTTTAATATCTTGATGAGGCAACAGGACTTCAATGTGTGTAACAAGATTTAAAAGAATATAAAACAGATTCATGATTGTTTGTGTAAGAAACTTTTCCTGGCTCAGATAAGATTTTGTCTGGGCTCCTTACATTAGCTAAAGTCAAATGGACATTTGCAGATTTTTTTTTTTATTTAACAAAGGACAGAGAAGATGATTATTTTTTGTGTCTATTTCTATTTCTGTAACTGATGAGTGGAGAATAAATGTGTGGAGTGGTTGAGGACTGAATCATGGTGGTGCAGGTCATGTATGAAGCTGCTGGACAGAGGTGAGCTGTGTGTGTAACAGAGGAGTTTAAGGTGGAGAAGGGCACGTGACAAGGATGTCCTTTAAGCCCTGACAATTTGATCAACTCAGATAAACAAGAATCTCTGTCGACGAAAGAAAATATGAGAAAATATGCTTAATGAAAAGAACAAGATTAACAAATATCAGCGTCATAACTAAAAATGATACTTTTAGAGCATGATTATAGCTCAAAACTGATTTTTACTTCTTTAGACTGATGTGTGTTTCACTTGAGCAGCTGCAGTTGTTTCCTGCTCTGGTCTCACTCTGAAGGACTCACTGAGGGAGGTTTTTGTATGAGCATAAATCACTGTGTGAACACAGCCTGACTTATATAATGATAACTCTGACAGTAATAAACTGCTGCATCTTCAGTCTGAGCTCCAGTGATGGTCAAAGAGAAGTCACTGTGACTCCCACTGCCACTGAACCGAGATGGAGTTTCTGACAGACGCTGTGTTACCATATTTTATCAAGAGCTTTGGAACCTGACGAGGTTTTGCTGATACCAGTGCAACCAATCCCCACTGCCATCTCTGTAACATCCCTGCTAACTTTACATGTGAGAGTGACTGTGGATCCTGGAGTAAACATCTGGACTTGAGGCTGAGTGACTGTGACCTGACCACTGCATCCTGTAAAAAACAATTCACATTTATCGTTAGAAACACAGAGAAAAGACAGTGTGTTGTGTTCAATGTCTCTGAGAGTGGAACCTGTGAAGCAGCAGCAGGCCAGTGTCCAGATGAGGATGGTGCAGCCCAGAGCCATGGTGCGTTCACTGACACATGTGCATCCTGCAGTCTTCAGCTCACTATAAAACTCAGCTGATCATGTGACCCTCCTCTCTATGGAATACTGTCTCTGTCTCAACTGTAACTGCATTTATCAATTAAATTATTGATTGAATAATGATCAAGTCAAAAGGAAAAGAATAAGAAAAATTACAGCATAGACTACTTTCCTAAATGTTATTCAATTCTACCAAACTAAAGTATTTTTATTTTGTGGTTTAAATTAGATTGAAAGCACACAATTAAGTCTCAAAGCAGCAATCATAAAGTTCTTCAAAGAGCCTTAACCCAGAAATATTGAAGTAATGTTTTAAAACAAGATGAAAATATGTTAAAGCTGCTTCATGCTAATTTTTTTCAACTTTTAATGAGGAAAGTTGCATTACTAAATGAGATAAGTAAAAGTTGAGTGAAGTGAGAGCTGTGTGGAGCAGAACAGAGCAGAGGTTTTTGTACGGCCTCTTCATGACTTTGTATCACTGTGGTGGACGTTTGGAGGAGGAACACAACTCATCGTGGACTGTGAGTACTTTTTCATTTATATTTTACCAGGAATACTTCATAATTGTAATTTTATCAGGAGTTTATTGTTTTGTATCTATGAATTTATTGTTAGTTAATTTTAGTTTTACATGTGTAGGTCAATCCTGAAGAAACACTGCTCTCATAAAAGTGTCTGTTCATTTTAAACAATCAGCTAAACATGTTGTAAACTATAAATATTAATGTGAATTTCAGATGTTTTTTACAGTTTAAACCATTTGTTTGATGGACTTAGTTGCACATGTTTCAATACATTACATTTAACTTCAAGCCAAATGTTTACCAATGTCTTAGATGAATAGTTACTTACTTTGAGCTAATTTACAAAATTACGAATCAAATGCAACCAAATGTTTTTAATCCATTTACCATTAGTATATTACCACTATTTTATCAAATTTTTTATATCAAAGTAAATTACAATCAAAAACTAATTTAGACTAGAGGTTAATATGTTTACGCTTTATAATGGTTCCATATCAAAACTCTTTTCTCAGTGAGAGCAGCTGTCCACGGTTGGTTGGTCAGACTTGTAGTGAACAGGAAGTGAAAGTCCCAGATGAAAATGTCTCTAGTCTTCTTCATTTAGTGCAGTGAGTGTTTTCTGATGTGTTGCTTGTGCTGCCCCCTGTCTGTGTGCAGTGGGAGTACAGCGGCCCACCCTGACCGTCCTGCCCCCGTCCAGAGGGGAGCTGCAGATGGGCAGTGCCACGGTGCTGTGTGTGACCAGCGGAGGCTTCCCCTCTGATTGGACGCTGGGCTGGAAAGTGGGCGGGGCCTCCACAGAGAGAGACCCCACTTCATCCCAAGTTTTAGACACGCTTTTCAGTCCTGTTCTAGTTCCAGTTTAGCCTCACCTGGTCCGGATGAGCCTGTTTTAGCCTCACCTGGTCCGGATGAGCCTGGATGGACAGGGCCGTTCGCACTGACAGGACTTTGAATAAAAACGGGAGTTTTCCGTTGAATCTCTGTCGGACTTTGGAGCCGAGACTCTGAGGGTTTTTCTGGAGCCAAGATCCTAAAGTCTGGACCTGGTCCTGGTCCTGGACCTGGTCTGAGAGGATCCCTCGTGCGTAGTCAGCTTAGGGTGAGCGCCCATCGCCACCAGCTAACACATCTAACACACGCCTTAGTTGCTTAGAAGACACTACTCGCTCTTAGTCATCTCAGAATAAACTAGATTGCTTGACAATGTACACTCGCCTAGGTGGATTGAAATAACGCAATCAGTGAGCTTTGTTAAATACAATTTCTGCTACTGGTGTTAAATACAATCCTCTGGTTTAAATACAACTCCTTCTGGTGTAAATTTACAACTCCTCTTAGTGTTAAATACAACTCCCTCTTCGAGAGATGTTAATACCAATCCTCTAGTTGTGATGAACAAACGTACGTCTCAGGGTGTTACAATACAACTCCTCTGGTGTTAAATACAACTCATATGGTGTTAAACTTACTGGTGTGGGTGTAACTCTGGTGTCGTGTTAATCGTGTGGGTGTAACTCTGTCAGTGTTTAACAGTCGTACCTCTGTGCGTTTAGGGAGGACTGATTTCTATTGTAACTCTAGTGTGTTGGTCCACATTGTGTTCGGGGACCTAACACCTTAATCTTCTCAGAGTGTTGATGTCTAGATCATTCGTATCTCGCGCGGTACTACACCTCTGTAGTGCAGGTTTTAATCTGTACCTGTTACCTTCGTAGCGTGGACGTGTTCTAACGCGTAGATACTACTAGGTAGTACACTCTAGGGACTGGTGCAGGGCTTTCTTTCATGTTTCTGTGTTTATCTGTGCCTCTATAAAGGCTTTATGATCTCGAGTTATAGATCGCACATTTTGTCTTTGTGTGTGTGGGTATAACTCTAGTGTAGTATAGTTTTATAAGCGTTATGGTTCACATATCGCTGATCGCCTTGTGGGAAAGAATAAAAGTTTGTAGTTAATGAGGGTACACTTTGCCGCTACTAATACATCGAAACATTGGACGTCGACAAGTTGAAAATAATTATTTATTCAATTTGTTTAATCTGCTTCTCCTCTGCATGAGCGTCGATGTTCCTTAACTCTCCTCATAAGATTACAAAGAAAGACTGTAAACATGACTGTCAGTAGTGCGTTGCGGTGTTTGTGAACTGGCGCTGTTTAGACGACAATGTAGATTGAGATTCCAAAAGGGATAGGCAGCTTGTTGGAGCTACGAGCTGAGGCCACCTTCACTGTCTTTAAACCCAACCTTAACCCCAAGAGTAATGTGCCTTCGTGCATTCTCTTACGCATGGACCATTGCTAGGGAGAGGAGCTCGCATGCGACAGGGAACAGTTCACTAATATCTATTCGTGGTGCTGATGTGAGTTGGTCAGAGAGAACATTTATACTGCCGCAATTCTGTGATATGGTCGAGTCATTGGTTAGATCCGGTTCCGCCATGTGATTGGTCAGAACGTTTATACTCCGCTGTGATTGTCAGAACGTTTATACTCCGCTGTGATTGGTCAGAACATTTATCCTCCGCTGTGATTGGTCAGAACGTTTATACTCCGCTGTGATTGGTCAGAATTTATCTCCGCTGTGATTGGTCAGAACATTTATCCTTCCGCTGTGATTGGTCAGAACGTTTATACTCCGCTGTGATTGGTCAGAACATTTATACTCCGCTGTGATTGGTTAGATCAGCTCCAGCTTTACAATCAGAGTAAATATGACTCCACCACTGTTACCTAGTAAATCTGACCTGTCACTTTACCTCTCCGTTTCCATGGAGACCTAACAGACGCTCCTCCACAGATCTGACCTGTCACTCGTCTTAAAGCCACATTACGGAACATTTCACTCAAAACAAACACAAAACACCCGGCTCCACTTTGTGATGTCATGAAGTGGTCACAGGAAGCTACTGTTTGAGCCTCATTTACACTGACACAGCCAAACAAAACTTAAACTTCTGAACAAAAGACAAACACCAGGCCCAGGGGCCAGACGCGGCCGTCCACAGCAGTTTACGTGAACATTTTAATCTTTTATTATTACAGAGTCTGAAAATAAAAATACAAAGTCAAATACAGAGACTATGCAGCCCTTTGTGACTCCAGAGGAAGAGCTGCTGTTACCAATAACCACATCATGACATCACAAAGTGGAACAGAGCATCTTCAGCTTCAGAAAACTCAATAAAATGTGACTGAAATAAAAGAGTGAGAGAACACTCGGAGGCTCAGACGTTGTGAAGCGTTAAAATCCTTTGTTTGTTTTAGATAAATGTGACTTAAACGTAGAAGTCCTCTGAAACTAAATCAATATTTGACTCTTTCACCACAAAAACGATAAAAACTTTACTGAGGCTCAAACATTCCTCAGGCTTTCAATAAAACATTAAAAATCAGACAAACATGTAAAACTAATAATAATATATTTAGATTAGTTTATAATAATCCAGACTGGTTTGGTTAAAGTCACACTGAGGAACTTTCTGACGAGAGAAACTTTGGAACATCGTTAAGAAGAGTTTTATTCATATTAATAAAGTTATTCGATATTTTCAGTAAAACAATAATAGTTCAGTTTGTGTCGTTTAAATCAGACAGGTTAGTTATTGATTATTGATTGTATCAGGTGCAACAGAAACATCAGAAACACGATTCTGTTAAAGTCTGTTTTGGTGAGAAAGTTCCTCAGTGCCAGCTTTGTTTCTCTTTTATAAACATTATGATTTAAACAGAATAAACTCTTTGTGCTTCTCTTCATAATCTTCTCTCTCCAAAAGCCCCACTTTTACTCGTGTTTGGAGTTAAATAAAAGACTAAATAAAGAGAGTTACAGCTTTAAATGAATCAGCAGGACAGAAAAGACCCGGATGACCTCTGATTCTACCGAACCGAGGCCGAACCAGGCCGGGACACACGGACCCGGCCGAGCTGAGGCTGGGTCATGAAGGATGAACCCGAGAAACACCGTTAAACTGCCCAAAAGCCCGTGAAAACCGGAAAAACACGTAAAAACCGTAAAACATCAGAGACTCACCGGTCACGTCCGCCATCACTGCATCCAAGCGGCGCTCATGCGCAGTCTCAACAGCACCACGGAACACACACAGGAAAACGTTACCTCCGCCTCTTCTCCGTTTCTCCCGTTTTTTCTCCGTTAAGACTCGTTTTGGCGCCATGTCCGGCTTCGACACGAATCCTTTCAGCGCCGCGGCGGGAGAGAATCCGTTTGAGGTGAGTTTACGGAGTTACCGGGAGTTTAGCGGGAGTTTGGAGAAGTTTAGAGCTGTCTGAGCCAACTGTGAGCAGAGGGGCGGGCTTGGAGCGGAGACTGAGCTCTGATTGAACCGAACAGGTGACGGACAGCGCTACAGCCAATCAGAGCGCAGAACCGGGCTGAGGGGCGGGAACACACGAGAAGGAAGTGAAAAGGACGCGTTTCACTCGCGAAAACCGGTTTAAAAGTGTTTTCCGGTGAATAACGGAGCGGAATAACGGTTTGAAACAGAAAGTATGAACGTGTCAGAGTTAACGTGACTCAGACAGAGCGAGAATGGAGCCGGTAAAAGCAGAGAAAAGCGGATCTGAAGCTGCTGAAAACAGAAGCTCTGATTTAACTGAATATAAACGCGTCAGTGGGTTTAAACTGTGGAAATGGTCACGTGACTCTAACTGCTGTTTGTGCAAAAATAAACTAAAAACTCAGACTGTAGTTTGTGTCGCAGGTGAAGAATAAAACCACCCTGGGCCGTTTATGGCTCACCACATCCGGGTTCTGCAGCAGACAAAGAGGGCGTGGCCTGATAACTAATTACGCTGTTTACGTCGCTCTGAATAAAACTGTTTACTCAGTCTGAAGTTTAGCATTTAGTAGTTTATAAAAGTCATATTTTCAGTCACTTTTCTTAAATAATAATAAACATGAATAAATTAAATCTGATTCTGTCATTTTGTTTTGTAGCTCTGTGTCTAGGCTACTCCAGGTACGTGGGACATTAGACATTAGATAGTTTAATAAGAGACATTTTCCCGGTCAAAGGTCAAACGCAGAGATAAAGATAATAAAGTCAAACCTTAAACTGTCTGAAAATGTCCCTGTGAGCCGCCGTACTTTCTGTGATTCAGTTTGTTCCAAATGCTCGTGTTTATAGAGTCAGTTTTAGACCAAAGCTCGATGAAAATGTGGCAGAGCGAAAATCTAGAGAGCAGAGAGATCACACACAAATAAAAGTTTGTAGAAACTCACTAAATAATCTGAGCAACTTTCACAGATTTCACTTGAAACAGTTTTTACGTTGGGTGTGTTTACATGCATGTTCAAATAAATTATCCTGGATCTGGAGTTTACATGAGCTCAGAGAAACCTGGAGTTCATGTTCCTGTTACATGTGACTAATAATGGCTGGATTTAGACTGGCTAACTATGGCAACTATATATTTGAGACATTGCAACAACCAAATGACAAAAACAATAATAGAACATGTTTGGATGTTACTGTTAGATGCTGTAATGCGTTGGATGATTAAGAGTTAGACTTTAATGTTTTAATAAATAAATTTTATGACATAAGTAAATAGGAAGTGTCTATTGGTAAATATCACGTGACCCACACCCCAAATGTAAATAAGTGCTAGATACTGAATATATGACAAGAAAAGACTAATTTTGAGTCATTTTGTGAAGCTGCTTCTGTCAGATCAGGTTTTGAGTTTGCACATGCTCAGTTTGGTTCCAGCCTGATGGTGTTTACATGTCACAATATTCTGGATTTTAACAGAATATTCCCAGTGAGAATAACCTGGTTTAACAGAACCAGGATATTTGAATCAGAATCTGGTGTTTACATGAACTCACACAGAACCAGAGAGATTTAAAAACCCGGATCAGAACAGGTTCTTCATGCTCATGTAAACACACTCACTGTTACAGTCACCTCTGTCTGTGTTTCAGGACTCTCTGTTGTTGTGTTGTTGTTGTGTTTCAGGACAATGGGGGTATTCCATGAAAGTGGCTTAACAAGTCCAGGCTTATCCTAAAATCCTGAGCTGAAACTAGCTTCATCTCCAACTTAAGCCTCAAGTGGTTCCATGAAAGAAATAAGCCTGGGTCTGAACAACGCTAATTCAAGCTTGAAGATTAATCTGGGCTGTGAGCTTTGCTCTGCTGAATGTGACGAGACCAGATCAATGGAGCGAAGACATCACTGAGAATGAGACAGAAAAACGTGTTTTTCTTCATGGTCTAACACGAGAGGAGCCAAAGTGCACACGGACTCTAGTTGGTTTGCATCGTAAAAGTTTTCAGTTTATAGGTTTATTCTGATGCAGCCCCTCCCCTCCTGTTCACTGGGAGAAAGACGATTTATCATTGTATTTGTGACTAGTAGGCTCATCGTTTTTAATGCAATGCACAGTTTTCCACTCCGCATGTGGAACTAGTCCCGCTGCGTAAAGTTGTCACAAAGTTGTAGCGTAACTTTCATAACCAGAACTGACCAATCAGAGCAGAGGATGTGTGGACGTGGTGTGACAGGGTCAGAGACGAGGGAAGGAATGCGATGAAGCGCTTCTGTACGTAAAAGCAGCAGCACAACTCCACGGCTCTCACACTTTAGTCCTGCTTTCATTGAGTAAGATTTATCCTTGAGAGAATAAGCTGTAAATCCTATGTAGTAGGCTATAGATGCAGGTACAAGTTAATTTTCCAGTTAAATGTGCTCTTTGTGCAGCCAATTTGACGTTTGTTCTTACAGACGCGTCTCTCCACAGCGAGAGCGGCTCACAAAAAAAAAAAAAAAGGAAGAAAAGAAACAGCAAGAGTGCCAATGTCAACTAAATAAAAGTGAATAAATATAAGTTGTGTTGTGACAGACAGAGAGATTTCACACAGTTGTGGAAGTGTGTGAGGATAAACATGAGATTTAAGACTAAAATAATCTTGACTGTTAGCCTGGTCCTGACCAGGTTTATGTCTGATACTTGTTACTGCGGCAACTCAGCCTCACCTCTGGTTAGCCGCGTTAGTGGAACGGAAATGGAGATTTCATAAGCCTAGATTGGCCAAATAAGCCAGGCTTTGGCTTTAGCTCGCTTCATGGAATACCCCCGATGTTGTTGTGTTGTTGTTGTTGTTGTGTTTCAGGACTATGTTGTTGTGTTTGTTGTTGTTCAGGACTCTGTTGTTGTGTTGGTTGTTTCAGGATTCTGTTGTTGTGTTTGTTGTTTCAGGATCCGTCGGTGACTCAGGCCGTGAACTCCACTGTGACGTCGGTCGATCAGTTCAATCCTTTTCCAAACGTGAGTCGACTTTTGTTTGTTTCTGTTGTTTATTTTGTTTGGAAAACAAACAAACATGTTGTTTTTGTCTGAATCAGAAACAACAGGAACCACGTCTCCGGCAGTTCTACAGCCGACCACAGAACCTGCTCCCAAGGTCAGAGACAGACAAACAAACAAACACACAAACAAATAAACACACTAACAAATAAACAAACCAAACTAACTAACAGACAAACAAACAAACACACAGACAAACAAACAAACACACAAACAAGGTCAGACACAAACAACCAGATCCTAAACCAGACGCTGGGTTTATGATCTGACTACATCATAACCTTCAAAAACAATAAGAGACTGAAAAAGAGATTTCATGAGACAATCCATAAATAAAATAAAAAAAAAAAAAAAAAAAAACAGGACCAAGGCCAGGACCAGGACCAGGACTAAGACCAGGACCAGGACCAGAACCAGGACCAGGACCAGACAGCAGGGTTAAGTGCTGTTTGTGTGTGTGTCCAGGAGGTGGCAGCAGCGGCTCAGGCTGATCTGCTGCGACAACAACAAGAACTGGAGAGAAAAGCTGCAGAGCTGGAAAGAAGAGAAGAAGAAATGAACCAGAGGAACCGGACGCAACCAGGTGAGAACCAGAGATACAACCAGGTGAGAAACGGGTCACCTACAGAGACAGAACCGGGTCAGAACCAGAGACAGAACCGGTGTCAGAACCAGAGACAGAACCGGTCAGAACCAGAGATACAACCAGGTGAGAAACAAGTCACCTACCCAAACTCAAACTCAGATCCCAGAAGAGGTTCAGGGGTCTGGAGGTTAGGGGGTTTGGAGGTTCAGGGGTCTGGAGGTTCTGGGGTCTGGAGGTTCAGGGGTCTGGGAGGTTCAGGGGTCTGGAGGTTCTGGGGGTCTGGAGGTTCAGGGGTCTGGGAGGTTCAGGGGTCTGGAGGTTCAGGGGTCTGGAGGTTCAGGGGGTCTGGGGGTTCAGGGGTCTGGGAGGTTCAGGGGTCTGGGGGTTCAGGGTCTGTCGGTTCAGGAGGTTCAGGGGGTTCAGGGAGCGGCTGTTTTTTCTGCCTCAGAGAAACAAACACTTGCCTTGAACTTTTGAGTGTGTTTTCTGGGGTTTGTACCCAGAACTTCCAGGTGTAAGACTGTGGGTCTACAAGTTACGCCATCGTGACAGTCACACTCACCAGTTGAAACGACAATATGATTCTGGTTCAGTCGTGTCAACAGTGTTTTGTTTAGTTGTGAATAGGGCTGGGGACCGTTAGATCTGTGCTTTAATTGAAAACAGACTTGTTGTTTCTCTGTTTCTACTTTTTAAGAAGGTTTAGCCGACACACTGCAGTTTGTTTGTGACACTTACAGCTGCAGGGCTCGGTCTGTGTGGGAGAAGTGAGACGTAAACTGTGCCGCTGCCGTCATAAGGTCACGCGGTTGGTTTGGAGAACGTAAGAAGTGAAAAGTCCTGACATTGGCTACGTGGTGTTGTTGCTGTTTGTGGAGCGTAGTTCGTGCCATTATAGGCAGCGCACGTGTGGCATGTGTGGTGTTACGTGTCTGCTTGTTGACGCGGAGATTTAAAGTCAAGGAACTGAAAAATGGCACAGAAAGTGTGTCATGTTTTGGTTCCAGTATCTCCCCAACGTTTTTAGTCGGTTCCAAATAGGAACAGTTTTTCAGTGCCCAGTCCTAGCTGTGAATATAAAGTTCATTTGTTGTATTTTATGGCCAAAACAGTCTTGTGTTGTGTGTTTCAGGAGTGTGTTTTTTTTGTGTTTGTGTTTCAGGAGTGTGTTTAGTGTTTCAGGAGTGTGTTTAGTGTTATTCAGGAGTGTGTTTAGTGTTTCAGGAGTGTGTTTAGTGTTTTTCGAGTCTGTCTTTCAGGAGTGTGTTTAGTGTTTCAGGAGTGTGTTTTGTGTTTCAGGAGTGTTTAGTGTGTTTAGTGTTTCAGGAGTGTTTAGTGTTTCAGGAGTGTGTTTTGTGTTTCAGGAGTGTGTTGTGTGTTTCAGGAGTGTGTTTAGTGTTTAGGAGTGTGTTTTGTCTTTCAGGAGTGTTTCAGGAGTGTGTTTAGTGTTTCAGGAGTGTGTTTTGTGTTTCAGGAGTGCGTTTTTGTGTGTTTCAGGAGTGTGTTTTGTGTTTCAGGAGTGTTTCAGGAGTGTGTTTAGTGTGTTTCAGGGTGTGTTTAGTGTTTCAGGAGTGTGTTTCAGGAGTGTTTCAGGAGTGTGTTTAGTGTTTCAGGAGTGTGTGTCTTTAGTGAGTGTTTCAGGAGTGTGTTTAGTGTTTCAGGAGTGTGTTTTGTGTTTCAGGAGTGTGTAGTTTCAGGGAGTGTTTCAGGAGTGTGTTTTGTGTTTCAGGAGTGTGTTGTTGTGTTTCAGGAGTGTGTTTTGTGTTTCCAGGAGTGTTTCAGGAGTGTGTTTTGTGTTTCAGGAGTGTTTCAGGGTGTGTTTTGTGTTGTTTCAGGAGTGTGTTTTGTGTTTCATGTGAGTGTTTCAGGAGTGTGTTTTGTGTTTCAGGAGTGAAGGAGAATAACTGGCCTCCTCTTCCAGGCTGTTGTCCAATCAAACCCTGTTTTTACCAAGACTTTTCAGAAGAAATCCCTCCAGAGCATCAGAGAGTCTGCAAGATGATCTACCTACCGTCTGCATGAGTGAGTTATTACAAACACACCTGTTTATTACACTATTACCTCTTCTGCATGAAGTGAGTGCTGGGCTGTTATTACACTGTTGGTAGGTGCTCAAACATGGTAGGCTTATTTTCACCTGTCCTCCTGGTGGCGCTGTGGACTATTGGGTCATTGTCCATTTGTCTATAAAAGGCCCCAAAGTAAACTATTTAATCTTGCTTCACCGGTGTCAAACGAGCATATTGTGGATGTTTTAACTGTGAATATTCTGGTCACAGAGCAGATAAAATAAGTTAAAGCAATTAGTACTGTGGACTGATTAGTGGAGACGATGGAGACACGTTTAGACTCAGCAGCCAGGGGGCGACAGCAGAGTCTTCGCTTCAATAAATGTTTTGTAAAGGCAAAGACCCAACGTCACAAGCCTTTAGGTCGCTGAGGTGTGTCCACATAATATCCACTCGTCACACACCGGTCAAGCCCATATAAGGGCAGCAGGAAGCAGCCCTTATATGGGCGAGGGAAGTGGTATTGACTGCACCACTTAGTGGCTGGAGGTCAAAACAACTACACAAATAAACAGTACCAAAATGGCTCCTACAACTGTTATTACACTGTTATTACAGAGTTATTACAGGGTTATTACAGGGATTACGAGGTTTGATCTTCAGAGCTCAGAGTGGTGATCGTCATAAATCTGAATCAAAATCCTTCGTCTCTTTGGTTTAAAGTTCATATTTACATATTTTCTATTGAATAAAAGTTTCTTCTTCCACAGTCTGACCTGTTGTTGTTGTTTGTTTGTTTGTTTGTTTGTTTGTTTGTTTGTTTGTGGCAGTGACTCTCTGAACCTCTTTCCTGAACGTGTTGGCCTGCCTGGCTCTCTTCACCACAGCGCCCTCTTATGGTCAGGACTTTGGTCCTGTCTCTGGTGTGGCTCCTTCTGTTTCTCGGGCCCGTGCGCCTTCCTCTGTCTGGTACCGTCCGGTATGTCAGAGGCCTTTCAGGTACGCTCTCTGCTGGTACCGCCCGGTCTCTATGCATAGGCCCTTGCAGGTACGTTTCTTCGTTGCTGGTACCTGCCGGTCTCCAGTGAAGGCCTTCAGTGACGGTCTCTGGTTACCTTGCGGCCCGGTCTATGTGTAAGG